>VYXD01014618.1:370282-447262 GCA_013397195.1 Hylia prasina
GGAAACAGGAGACAATCAGAGCAGTTTCATTTATCTCTGATCATATAAAATATAAGCCTTACAATGCGATTGAAAAGAAGGTGAGGATATACCTGTCCTCCAGGGCCAGTTTGTCATTTATTTATGACAAAATCTTCTCCAAAAATCAAATTGTGTTTTGCATTTTGCCTTAGCAACTTTCAAAGGACAAAAGGTAAAACAGTGGCAAGTTCAATACTTGTACAGCAGTTCCATATAACTAACCAAAGACTATTGAAAGTACTTCCCTTTTCTGGCATGGTTGTGGACTAGAAGGACATGCAATTGCTGAACTTGTAATATGATTTAGTAATTCTGATAAAGGTAAATTATTTACCACTTACTGCCCCACTCACAGGCTTGATAGTTTTTATAACTGTATTACCCAGGATCTTTCACTGCTCAGGATATTCTCCCTTGCTAAAGAGGAATTAAATACAGCACCTGATGGAGAGGTGCAGAGCAGATGGGCAAGTGTATATTGCCACTTCATCATGGTCCCTCCTTGCATGGCAGCCTTTATGAAAAAGAAACACAAGGGGCTTTTCCTTCCTTTTTTCTCAGGGTGTAGCAGAGTGACATTAATCTGCCATGATTGAGATATCAGTTTGGTTAGCAGGCACAAAGCAACCTTAAGCAAAAGGGCAGAGCAGCTTGAGAAATGTTGGCTGTTAGTGCTTGGTAACAACCCGACGGAGAAGCCCTGAAGTGGTTCAAATCACAGACTGCCTGCTAAGTGCTCTTTGGGGAGCCTGCTCTGCATCTAATCCCAACGAGAGAAATATGAACAGCAGTAGGCTGGTGATCAATGTACATGCCTTGCTGTGGATATTAACTACACCACCTTCACTTCTGGCTCCTGCAGCATGACAACTTTATTCCCAGAGGGCCAGAGGATTCTGCTGGGGTCTGTAGCAAAGTCTGTTGAAAGCAGGAGAATTGACATTTTGTGGATTGTCTCGACTGCTTTGACATCTCACAAGCAGTACAAATGATCACTTATGTAAAGGTTATTTGAATAAAGGTAAGATCCCTTGGTGTGACTTAACTGTGAAACCATTCCAGTTCCCTTTAGATGTCCCTCTGAGATTTCTAGTCTCCTAAAATGTGCATGTACTTCTAATTTGCCTGTAGGCTAGGAGAAAGCTGGAATCTGAAATCTGCAGAGCAGACTGAGCTTGCACAATGCACTGAAAACTAGGCTTACTCAAAAAGGTTCTTCCAGTATTTTAAACAGGACATGAAAAAGCATCTGAACCATTCGTGTCTCAGAGAGCTGCTGGAATGGATTCCAGGTTAAGTGAAGGATTTGCTTTGCAGCAGGAGCTTTGCTGCCCACTCCCCAGTCATGTAGTGGGTTCCTCCAGCAGCAGGGGAAGGGGTGCTTTTGGGAGACAAAGTCATGGAGCTTGAGCTTTCATTTAGCCTCTCAGTCTCTGAAAGCACTTGAATTATGTTCATAGCATTTTTTCAGCAGCTCCCCTTAGGACAAGAGTTGTTGGGGAGGGAGAGGTGTGCTGGTTTGTTTTGGTTTTCAAACCAACATCAAACATTTTTAGATTCAACTATTTAAGTTGAGGAGATGAAATTTTAAGAATCACCATGAAATATTGCAAAGGGCTCATGATATTTCAGTGGCAAAATTGGGTATTAGATGTGGCCTGGAAACTCATTCTTCATATCTCCTGTTGTGAACAGCACAGACACTCTGCAGAATCCCTCTGAAAGGGGAAAGCCCATGTCCTGATGCCCTAAACCAAATCTGCCATGTACTGTCAAAGCAGGTCTGGAGATTTATGCAATTAGACCCTGCATCTGCATGCCCATATAGGCAATTTTTCATTAATTGTATAATTAACTGTATCCAATTAGCATACACTGACATACCTGAACCATGCAAAAATCTGTCATGGAAAATTGCAAGCATAGTTTTAGATAGTACTTTGCTTTTTTCCTGAAAGATTCTCAGATACTTTGCTGCACTGATAGACACTGTTAGATCATAAGAAAAAATGAAGTTACCCTAGGCTGGTGGGAATAGTTTGCATCTCTGGGTGAATAAGAAGTTTGGCTTCTCTGAGTACTGGTCCTGAGCTCTGATTTAACCTGATGCAAAATGATTTTCAAAAGATCACACCGAGATTAAACCTAATACTGCTGCACTGTGCCATACTGGGGAAACTGTGTTCAGAAGCTTTTGAAACTCCCCCAAATCTCAGGAACTCCCTTGGTTATGCTTCTGAGATAAACTGGAACTAAGGAAAGGAGGTCTTGGCCACTTTATTTGCAGAAATGTGCTGACAACCTTTGTAATTATGCTCTGCTCCTACTTCTAGGCTCCTGAGGGATCATGTGTTGATTACAAAATAGCCTATGAAATTGTATCATATGAACGTCCTGAGAGTCACATCATAGGTGAACAGGTTTCTTATGGCTCCTTCAAAACAGTTTCTCCTAGAATATCAAGGTCTCACCAATATGTTGGAGAAAACCCCACATTTGCACATTCCACGCAATGTAGCTGAAAACTTTTGTACCTGAGTCATGGTACTCCTTATTTAGGAGCCTTTTCTTACAAGGTCGTGGGCCAGAAATCCTCATTTACTTTAAATACAGTAAAATTTTAGCCTACTGCTGTTGCACAGAGGAATTTTCCTTGCTCTGGATGTGGTAGCAAGGTTGCCATCTGAAAGGTACAACGTTTCTATCAGAAGATCTGCACTCCCTACTGACACAGAAAAGCCCACTGTGGGGAAGAGAGCTGGTGAGTTTTTTCTGTGCACTTTGGTTGTAAGGTTCTCCTAGAGTTCTTTTCAAAATGAAAATGCTGTACCATACATACATGAAGAACATGAGTTGATGCCAAAGCTATAGCAGTCATCTGAATTGCCTGTTGGATTCATACTTGCAGTAAATTAGTGTATGATGATTTTTATAACAAATTATGAAATGCCAAGTAATTATTAATTACTGGACACTTGTTATACAGTATTTCCTATCAGTGAGTGACTCCATCTGGTCTGAAACTATTGCAAATACTCGAAAGAAAGACTGTTTAAAAGTAGGAAGGACTTCATAAAATGGAAAGTAAAAGGATGGAAAAATAGAAAGGAATAACTATTTCCATTTTTTTTTTTTTTAAATTTGCTTGGCACTGAGGTTCAGTGAAATTCCTGTTAGACTTTTCAGAGTCCTGTAAGAGACCAGCCCTCCATGAAGAGCTGATTACATGAAGTTCTTGTGTGTTGCAGACTGCCTGCCAACCCAGGTTCCCACCAACATATAGGTCCATCTGCATCTGCAAGAGGAGTGGACTAGCAATAAGAGGAGGAATTATTTCACTCTCCTCATTGTCATTAACAGACTTTTGTTAGACTTTCTGTATTGAGGAAAAGTAATTATTGTTAAAACTGTGGGTAATATTGAATGGGCAACATTGACTAGTGCTGAAGTCACATTTAATGACTCTGCTTTGGTAGAATCTTTACAGGAGTTTTACATCAGGCCAGATTTGTTTCTAAGGGTCCCCAAAATCAGTGTGCTTGATCAACCCTCCCCTTTCCCACTGCAATTTTCTTGCTTATTGTCGTATTTCACCATTTGCTTTCCAATAAGACCAGGAGAATTCCTTTGCTGGCTGTGTTGGCTGAGCTCCTACATGCCATCCGAATTTCCTTCTAACAAGGCTTTTCAAATGTAAAGTTGCAATTTAATTGCTGAGAGACATTTGAGCATGAGTAGCAGTAACAGAAACCAGGGACTCTGCAGATGTGGCTATTTGTCACCATAATCCCACCATTCAAGTGGAGATGATCAGCTGGTCCAGATTCATGTAAGTATTGCTTACACTCAGAGCTATGAGGCTTCCCAAGTTCAGAGTGAAAACATTGTCCAATTTGAAAAACAGGACTCCATGACCAAGTGGGATCTCTCAAATATCACTGGATCAGCATGGATGAGTCCTCCAGTTTTTGGGTTTCATTGTGATTTTGCATTGTGATGATGCACTTGCAGCTTTACTTAAGGAAGGATTTTACTTCAGTTACAGATCTGCTATCGACAGCCAGCTAATCACAAACATTTGAAATCTTTGGGCCAAGAGCTCCATTACTATCATTTCAGCTGACATGTACTGATTTCCTGACACAGCCAAGGATGTGGCAAGTTACACAGACCTGTCTTGCTACTTCTTTTATCTATGGATGGTTAGAGTGAGCAGCTTCTAGTAAAAGTCCAATTTTCTTCTCTTGGACCAGAGTAAATTTGTAGCTAGGTCCTTTCCCCATTTTATTGGTATTTCCCTTCTTCCTTCTTAATCATTAGTGGTTTTGTTGTTCTCTTTTTTCTTTTTGTTTGTGTTCTCTTTTCTTAACCTTCCTTTTAATTCCCTGTTTGACTCATTTCTCTGTGCTTTTTGCAAAAAAGCATTTTGTTTTTATTCCTAGGCAACATCTGACCACCTTTTCTGTCCTGGCTCATCACCATGTTCCCTGCCAGAGTCAGCACAATAAGTCAGGGAGAAACAAAGTCTTGCTTGTCAGTGCCTTTTCTACTTCCTGCTGTCCAGACTTCAAGGGTTAATTCTCACTCAAGTTCAAATCACAGGAATCCTAAAGAGGGATTTTTTTCCCACTTGCCTAAATATCCTTCCTTCATTAGGACTCCTTTCCAAATGAAATTATGAGGTTTAAGTCTGACCTTGCCCAGGTGAGTAATCAGAAAAACTGTGTTACATCCCAGAAGTGCTTTTATTTTCCACTGAACAAAACAAATTTCTTTCTTGCTGACCTTCAGCTGCCTCAGAAGCAAATCACAACAATTAACATGTGAGACTCATATTCTGCAACTTGGTTGCCACTTGACAGCAGGATTTCATCAGCACTTAGTTGCTTTTCTCCCTTCCTTGGGGTAGTGTTTCTGGTGGTAATCACCCCATCTATCAATTACAGTGGGTGTCTTCTCAGCCAGGGTTGAGACTCTGCAGACTTCTGTCACTGTGAATAGTCACACTCATACCAAGGGAAGGTATTTCTGGTGTTTTAGGAGAGTAATGGGTGCAGAAATTTGGTATGGAGTCATTCTACCACCAAAGGAATGACAGACAGGAAGAACTGAATGGGGAAACATGTGGAGAGTTCAGGGAATTGCCAAGTTTACTCAATGCTTTTTGAGGCCACTTCCAACAACTCTGGCCCTTGCCCAGGAACAGCCACCTACTTGCAGTTTTCTGCATGTAATTTCTTATTCTGCAAACTGATCAGGAAGCCAGATGTGGCCACATGCAGCTCATTTAGACGTGTACAGCTAGTTTAAATAAACTCAGTGGTTGTCTGTACACCAGAAAGACAAATCATTCAATTGCTGGCAGTTTTCTGACAGTAGGACTAATATTTTTCAGTGTTCTCGCTGCATACAGCTGTCTCAGCTGTCTCGAGCACCTGTGGCCACCTTCATCCTCACAGCAGATACAAGCTCACAGTCCCTCAGAAGCCCCTTGGTTCAGTCTGTGGCTTGAAGCTAAGATGACAGATTCCAAGGAATGATCCAGACTTTCAGCAGATGCAACTAGTGAGTAATATCTATTCTAGTGCCTATCATGCACGAATCCTGGCTTTCTGCTAGAAGTAACTGTCTGTTTGTATGTATGTATTTTTTATTTGAATCCTTGGCACACAGGGACTGACTGGGAGTCTTTCATATTCCAGAAAGCGAGCAGCAAAGGCAGAATGTAGCAGTTTTCTCCCAACTAACAAACTACGCTTTTGTTGATTTATTGTTTATTTTGCTTCTGCGTCAAAATGTGGTGCTGAAGAACTCAATTTTAATTGCAAACGAAAGAAACATAGCCTTGCTTCCGTGGGAAGAATGCCTGTCTTCCAAGAATGACTGAGAGGAGAAGGCTTTTTTGGCTTTCTCCTCAGAAGCCCCGGGGAAGGTGAGGAGCAAGGATGAGCTCAGTAGTGCCGGGGCTGCTGGACTGGGCGTGCGGGAGCACCGTGACTCAGGGTGAGGGAGGCTCCTTCCCCTCTGTGCCTTGGTTTAGAAGACAGGTATCTGCTAGGGAAAGCTGGACTTTCCTTGGAATGGAGAATGTAAACACCCCTCCCTCCAAATTATTATAATTTCAGGCAAAGATTTGGGAATAGGAATAACAGTTCTTTTACTAGGAATATTAAAAATATTACAAATGTAATAGTACAAAAAGACAAGTAAACAACAAACAAACAAAAAGCCCAGAAAACCCTGACAGAGTCAGGGACACAACCTGACACCCTGTTGGTCAGGGTGTTTCTAAGCAGTCCTCCTGGGGAAAACAGGAGGACTGCTTAGAGTAGAGATGATCCTGCTGAAGAGGAGTCCAGTGGTGGTGAGATGAGTCTGATCTTCCTCTGGAATCCAGTGGAAAACAGGACCCCTGGTGTTCTGAGTCTCAGTTTTTATCTGGGTAGGGACCCTGGAGCCCCCAGCACTGGGTGGAGCATCTCACACTGGGATGATGTAAATGTGTCCTGTCACTGCTGAGCCTCAATGGCCCATTAGCAGAAGATATCCCCAGAGGGAGGATGGGTGGTGAAAGAGATAAGTAGATGAAAATAGAATACACATTTTTGGTTCCATAACCCAAGACACTCTGTAAGACCTGTGTTTGTTGCTGCCATTTGCAGCTCAGACAATGAATTTTGCTTTTATTTGATGGAAGCCTAAATAAAAATAAAGGTAGAACAGTTCTGCATAGTCCTAGAGAGAGCCCTTCTCTGCCTTCAGGGTTTGCATCTCATCCAGTGAAAACTGACACTCTTAAAAAGAAATGTGCTCAGGATGGCACATTGTAACCTGCCCTAGGGAACTGCACTGCAGCGATTGGAGCTTTTGGGACATGCCACAGAGAGAGGGAATACAAAAAGAAGATGCAGAAACAGAGAAAATGTAGTTCATTTCCCGGCTGAGAAGGGAAAATCGAGAGAGAAGAGAAGAGAGGAGAAGAGAGGAGAAGAGAGGAGAAGAGAGGAGAAGAGAGGAGAAGAGAGGAGAAGAGAGGAGAAGAGAGGAGAAGAGAGGAGAAGAGAGGAGAAGAGAGGAGAAGAGAGGAGAAGAGAGGAGAAGAGAGGAGAAGAGAGGAGAAGAGAGGAGAAGAGAGGAGAAGAGAGGAGAAGAGAGGAGAAGAGAGGAGAAGAGAGGAGAAGAGAGGAGAAGAGAGGAGAAGAGAGGAGAAGAGAGGAGAAGAGAAGAGAAGAGAAGAGAAGAGAAGAGAAGAGAAGAGAAGAGAAGAGAAGAGAAGAGAAGAGAAGAGAAGAGAAGAGAAGAGAAGAGAAGAGAAGAGAAGAGAAGAGAAGAGAAGAGAAGAGAAGAGAAGAGAAGAGAAGAGAAGAGAAGAGAAGAGAAGAGAAGAGAAGAGAAGAGAAGAGAAGAGAAGAGAAGAGAAGAGAAGAGAAGAGAAGAGAAGAGAAGAGAAGAGAAGAGAAGAGAAGAGAAGAGAAGAGAAGAGAAGAGAAGAGAAGAGAAGAGAAGAGAAGAGAAGAGAAGAGAAGAGAAGAGAAGAGAAGAGAAGAGAAGAGAAGAGAAGAGAAGAGAAGAGAAGAGAAGAGAAGAGAAGAGAAGAGAAGAGAAGAGAAGAGAAGAGAAGAGAAGAGAAGAGAAGAGAAGAGAAGAGAAGAGAAGAGAAGAGAAGAGAAGAGAAGAGAAGAGAAGAGAAGAGAAGAGAAGAGAAGAGAAGAGAAGAGAAGAGAAGAGAAGAGAAGAGAAGAGAAGAGAAGAGAAGAGAAGAGAAGAGAAGAGAAGAGAAGAGAAGAGAAGAGAAGAGAAGAGAAGAGAAGAGAAGAGAAGAGAAGAGAAGAGAAGAGAAGAGAAGAGAAGAGAAGAGAAGAGAAGAGAAGAGAAGATACCTGTATTGCCCACAATAGCATACTATGACCTCTCCAAGGCAGCAGAGAGCAATGCCACAGCCAGGAAGGAAGGACACACTTCTCCCAGGACTTGAGCTAGCACTGATGGATTTGTGGACCTCTAGAGTCCTCTAACATAGAAATTCTGAGGTGCATTTTTATCCTAGGGGTCTAAGAAAAACCTTATGTATGATTCAAATGCCCTCCAAGTCAGCAACTAGACTTTCCTATCTGCCAAGATCTTTCTACATAGTTTTTAATGTAAATACCACCAGAAATGCACACTATGACTTGTCTAGTGATGTAGTCGGACACGAAATGATCACACAGAGACTTGGAATCTTTTGAGATGCAGCGCTGAGCTGAAAAAGAGGCCTTTGTTTATTAATTTCTAAATATATACTTTTATCAAGGTGACAATGGATTGGAAGGTGAAATTCCCACCTCTCAACTACATTGGTCAATCAGACTATCAATCACATTCTCCTCCCATTTGAAGGAATGCAAACACTGGCTATATTTACAAAAAACAATTCTTTGTTTATGTTAAAAGGCATGGGAAAGTGAGAAACTCTGACTCTAATATGAAACATCAGAAGGCTAAGAAAATTCTGGGTGACAGTCTAGCTATCTCCTTCTACTAGAAACACTCAGAGGCAAGATTTTGCTCACCTCTGTTAAATCACCATCCTCATTTCTGGCAGGGCTGTGAAGGGAAGCCCACAAAGGCAGAACAAGTGAGCTAGTAAGAAGAAAAACAGTCAAATATCTCCTAAAAAGGAAGACAAACATCCAGGTACAGAGTGCATTGATCATGCTGCCTGCATGGTCAATGGGAGATTTGCCAATTTGAGTGAATTGGCAGGAAAGAGAATGGGAAATATGTGCAAAGAAGTGCATCAGCTTTGCAGGCATAGAAGAAAAAGCAGCTGCATTAGCAACTGTCCCATTAGAAAGTGCTTCAGGAAATCGAGATTCATTGCTTCTATCTTCCAGGCATTAATTGTACATTTTTACTCTAACTTCCAATTAGAACATTTAATCTAATCTCTGCACCCCTTTTTCCCCCGCCCTCTATGAAATGCAGTAGGCTCAAGACAGAAGTTGAGTTTAGTAGAAATAAGTCTCACACAGCAGAGTGCATGAGGGTGTTCTTTCTTCAGAGGCTGACTAGGATCCAGGAGTCCCTCCCATGCAAGTGCTGACCTGTGCCATGGGCACACCACAAAGTGATGCTGCTGTCAGTGTCTCCACTGCACATGCAGAGAGACATTTAAACATGACCTTCACTACTGCATATACAGCAAGGGTGGGGTGTCATTCCTCAGCCATCTCTCTCAAACACATCTTTGCCACTACCCAGTTTGCAGAAGTTTTATGAAGACTTACCAAACACAACGGGTGAGATGTTAAACTCAATTTGAAAATTTGGAGGCCCCTTCCAAAAACATGATTCCTGATGGTAAAACTTTGTGTTGGGAGATACAACAGTGTAAGTGCTCCATGACTTCTTGTGTTGGCAAATGAGCAGTGGGTGCTCTGGAGGTTGCCCTGCATGACGTACAACTGGTGACTTGAAAGAGTGGCTTGGCAATTGCAGCTGAAAGGAAAACTTATCAAAACGCCAGATACTGTGTTAGATTTGAGCTTTTTGGGTTCCCAGAAAGTTTTCCTGATAAATTAGAAGCATATTCCATGACTCTACTAATCAGCTAAGTTTCCATATGTGATATGATCCTCTTCATTAACCAGACTTGTTCCTTTATCTCAGTTCTCTAAAATACCAGTTTTCCTGAACTACTAATTCTTGCTTTCCAACAGTCAGTTATGAAAAACTGCGGTTTTGAAAATATTGCTTTCCTGTGAGCTGTCTCAGCCTTTTGCAGTAATGATATCCTAAAATACTTCTGTAGACAAATCTCTACCCTTTATTACAGAAGCAGATGCTCCTTCTACTAGTAAAGGGACAACTACTTCCATGGCACCCTCTTTGTCAGTCACATGAGAAAATAAAGCAATACTAAAATATGGTTGAAGCGAAGATGTTTGGTGTCTAATCTTCCTCTCTGTCATGTACACCCTGTATTTGTGGGGTTTTATGTGAAATACATTATGAATATAGAAAATGGAATTGTTGCACCAGAAAAGAGCAACAAATCAGAGTATTATCAAGAACTGGGTAACCAGAGGAATAAAATAGATTAGGTAATATAAAACTGGGTAAAATGTAATTGCACTTAAGGAAGAGTGATGTGATCTTTTCATGTAAACTGGGAATTCATAGGTTTGAAATGAAAAAGAAGAAAAAAACCAAAGTCTGTTACTCAATGACAGTGTCCCTGTAAGCAATACTTACCATGCAATTGTGAAAGACTCAGATTTGGTACTAATGCAGCATATGAAGCATAATCAGAACAAAGGAAAGTAAAAAAGTCATTGATTGTATAATATAGATTATTTAAAATAGTTCTGTCTCTGTGGGATATAAATATTAAATAAAATTAGAATTGATGCAGGGAGTGAGGATGACCAGAGGAATAGATGTTAAAACAGTTGGTTGGTACAGCTCAGCAGACTGGCTGGGTGGAAACTGGGAGAGCATATGATAGTGCTCTATAAATGCATAAAGGACATATGTAGTCAGAATAAAAAGAGCTATTTAAGCAGAAGAATCATATAAGCTCAGAACAAATAAATACATATTTTAAGATGGAAATTAAAGGAAAAGTGTTTCTAATTGTTGGTGAGATTGTGAAACAGCTTCACATAAGAGGTAATTTCAGCAGCCTGAACGTGATGAATTTATGAGAAGTATATACTATGGCTTCCTGAAGTGGCAGAATAAAGGACCCAAGACCTTCCTATTCCAGTTCACATACTGTGTTTTCTCACTTTCACACACAAATCAGCGAAGAGGAGATGACAAAGATGTGCAACTGACCAGGAATCTGGAACCAGGAGTCCAGTTCTACTCCACACCCATCCATGCTCTGCCAAGATGAAGGGACATAGCCAAACAAGCACGTTCATGGCCATGGCTTTTCTTCAGACAGTGTGTAAAGAGTCACTGTCTGTCACCAGGGAGTAAATTGTGTGAATCACTGTCTTCCAGTTAAATGTCACCACTGCTGCAGTATCTCAGACAGCCACTTATAGGAGGCATCCTTGGTTAGGGCCCAGCAGCAGAAGCCTGTGCTGCAAAAAATAGATACAGTGTCCTCCCTCTGCTTTACACCAAACTGCTACAAATGCAACACTCAGCTGCTAATGTGACAAATGACAAATTCAAACTGTGTTTAACTGATTCGAGCCTATTCCATAAAGTTTCTTGTCAAAGCAGCGAGTTGCCTCCCTGCTGCGATTTCTATCACAGAGGAATCTAAGCAGAAAAAGGTTTGGGACAATAGTAATAGAAAATTATTGGTTTATAGTAAAATACTCGAAATATTTGCACTGACCCCACTGCTGGCTCTCTGAATAATCATTCCCTGCCTTAAAACAGGTAATTATTCTCTTCTTTGTCACATGAAAAGTGCCCTTTCTTGTCTTGCACCACAGATTTTCAATTCCGATTAAGCTGCAGCCACGATTTGGTGTGAGGAATTGTACTTTCTCAGAACAAAGCAGTTTTCTACTGTACACTGTAAATGTGTTCTCCATGGCTGAGTCACAAAAGCTGCAATTCACCCTCAGCACTCAGTTATGCATAGCGTGTGGGGAAAAGCACTGAATTAAAATGACAGGATTGTCCTCAGGTTCTGAATGTTATACTAAGCATGCTTTGGCATCTTCTATTTAGAGTGACTTATTTTATGCTCCTTTTCTCCTGACGCAATTTAGTTAATAGCCAAATTCAGTCACAAAACCACTTGTAAATAAACACCTTGTTACAGATCACACTGTTTTCAGTCTCATGGCTCTTTGGCTCAGTCTATCAGCCAATAAAACCTGCCAATAGAGTATATTAACTTCTGTCATGTTTAAGTGTTTTTATACATTAATGGACCCACTTGTAATTTCACCATATAGGCTACACACTCATGGATATACAGCATATATGAGATAAATAAGCTGTCCAAAGAAGATATTTGTATTGGATGTTCACTCTTGGTTTCTTCCCATACTGCCCTCAGATGCAGAAGCTGCCCTGGGAGATGAATGTGCCAGGATAAGTTATCTAGGGCTCATAAAATCTTTTTTAGAAGATTGAAATAAAGTCAGTGCTTGCAAAAGACAAATAAATTGTGACATTTCTGAATAGAGTGCGATGCATTTAATTAGCACAAGACATACTGGCAAATGCTGAATTACCCAATAAATCACTGAATGCTGGAACCCATACAGAGCTGGGAATCAGCTGTCTTGTGAGATGTACAGCAAGTGATAATAGGAAGATCTGGCCATTTCTCCTCCATTTTCTGCTAAATTTCTTCCATTTTGACATTTCCATGACAGACCATTTTAATTATTTTGAAGTATCAAAGAATTTCTCCAGCCTAATCTGAGGAATCTGTGCCATTATCTGCATCTGCTGAGGAATGAAACATGCATTTTACAATATGCTGCAGGTTTGCTCTTTGGTTGGAGGCACATGGTGGAAGTTTAGCCTCTAGGAATAATTTGTAAGAAAATGTACAAAGCCGTTCTCAAAGGGGAAGTGTTGTAGGACCAGGCCCTGCAGTGACAACTGACATTGGCATTGATGTCTTGGGGTCTCCCTGTGTGATGAGCAGAAGGGGCTCCAGGTTTTCTGCATCTGTGAGAAAGGGGAGCAGAGGAGAGGCTGAGCTTCAAGGTCTCCATGTGCTGTCGTGCTTGAACCTGCTGGCCAGCAGCTCCAGCACCCCTGGGTGCATGTAGGCAGGAGTGCTGTCCTTAATGCACCACCCCTGTGCACCCACCCTGTCCTCTCAGAGCTGCTGATCCACCTGGTGTGTGACAGGAGTGCTTTGGTAGCCACTTAACAAAACTTTTATTAATGTATAAGAAAGCTTTACAGTGCTCTCACCACCTCCCTACCTGAACTCCTTCCTTTCATCTCACTTCTCTGTGCTTCACTTCTAAATATCACAAAAATATCAGTAGCTGGGATAGTTTTCTTGAAGTACTTAAGAAACAAGCCACAAACCACCCCCCCCACAACAACACAACAATAAAACCAAACTCCAAATAAATTCTTATGATCCTAAGATGTATATATGTGCTTGTGGTTTTTTGTGCTTTGCACTTAGTATATTTGTATTTACATCAGATTCTTGTTTGCTTGTTGCTATAAAGTTTAATCACAGTTTAAAATGGAGTTTTTTAAGGAAAAGTGATTTTGCTATTTTAAAAAAAAACTTGGCTTCAGGCTAGACTGAGCTATATTTAGGAATAAAATACAAAAGACTTGCACAACAGTACTGTTAATATTGCGCCTACAGTGAAAGAAAACTGCATATGCAACTGCAGCCACAGGATAAGGATTTTGTACTCATTAGATGGTGTGTGATTTTTTAAATTTAGCATTTCATGATATACCACCAAGCAGGAGTGGCCTACAGTCTCTGCCCAGCATCCTCTATTAGGCAAAAGACCAGAACACAGCCTCTTCTTAAGAAGAAATTAAATTGGTTTGTATGTTGCTTGTATTTGATATTTATTTAAATTTGTATTTATCACCAGTGTAAAAGTCAATATAAATTTAGCTTCACTGCCTAATTTCTCCACTTCTCCTGGCTGAATATGTTCAGTTCAACACTGACATAGAATATTTTGTAAACTCATCTTTCTTCTGTAAAGGGTTCATTCTTTTGTCAGTTTTACATGGTCCCAAGTTTATTTTCAACCTAGTAGTTATCACAGCCCTGCAACAGATGATCTAAGCCACTCTACCAGTCTTACAAAAGAGACTCAGATGCACTTTAGGCTTCTTCTTATCCTCAAGTGAGTCAGCAGGTGTTCATTGAGGTTGCCCAGGAGCAGAATTGTCAAAAAAATAGACGGGGGGGTGGTGGTGGTGGGTGGTGTCTTTTGTTTCTATTCTGTTCTTAAAACATCAGCAGCCTCCAGCTTTTGGAAATTATTTTAATTGTCAAGAGCATCCTGAAGAGGAGAAGGCTCAGAAGAGACCTTATCACTCCCTCCAACTCCCTGAAAGCAGGATGTAGCCAGGTGGGGGTCGGTCTCCTCTCCCAGGCAATCAGTGACAGGACAAGAGGACGCAGCCTTAAGCTGCTCCAGGGGAGGTTTAAGTTGGACATTAGGAAGTTCTTCACAGAAAAGATGACAGGGCATTGGAATGGGCTCTGCAGGGAGGTGGTGGAGTCACTGCCCCTAGAGGTGTTTAAGAAAAGACTGGATGTGTCACTCAGTACCATGGTCTGTTTGACCTGGTGGTGTTGGGTCATAGGTTGGACTCGATGATCTCAAAGCACTTTTCCGACCTAGTTTATTCTGTGATACTGTGAGCAATTAAGTCTTCGAAATTATTGCTGTAAATAATGATAATTAGTGAATATATACAATCATTCTTACTTCAGGAAATAGCAGCAGAGTTAATCACAAGCCTTTAAAATCATATCTCAGTACTTTAAAAGTAAGGAAGCCAAGATCAAAGCAGAAACCTGGTAAATAGGTAAAAATAAGAGAGGCAAAATCCTTCTAGGCCCTCTCTACCTTCTTATGCCTAATCCTGCAGAAGGCTGAATTCCCTCAAACTCCAGGGGCTTCAAAGTTTCCTCTTGCTCTAAATTTCACTAGTTGTCCTGAATGTTACAGTCTTTGAAGGCAATGAAGTACACTGATCACTCTATTAGCCACTAAGCAATACACTGCCTCCCTTTTCCTGTAATGAGTGAGATAATCTGCTTTGTCTATGAAGTGTTATAAGGCCAGAGTTGGAAACAGATGTAATTTGCATTCCTCTGCCTCTCTGGGTCTTTCCTTAAATTCAGAGTAGGAGAACAGTAAAACAAAGCAGAGTTCTTTCTATTATTTATAAAGTTGATTATATCATCACTTCCTGAAATATGGAGGTGTTCATTTCAGTCTGTGAAAGGCCAAGGGCTTAGAAACCCATTACTGTACTCTTGCTCCTAATGTGCTTACAAAACAATGTTTTCTGCAAAGAAATAAGTGGTTAGAAATTCTTAAGCTTCTTAAAATGGAAGGACATGTGAATTGGTATGTGTAAATTAAGTTTATATACATAACATGTTAACAGAGGGACTTACAGGTTGGGGATGTCCAAATAAGGGATGCTGTTTTTCAAGCATGAAGCACATGCTCACCTATGTGTCTTCCAAAGAGCAGTTGTTATATTATGTCCCATAGACCTTTATGCAGGTGTGACAAAATGTAGCCATGTAGTCTCTGATTCCTTGGTCATTTCATTGGTAGGCACTATTACAATTATTTTTTAGAGCTGATTGCAAACCAGCACCTGACTCAAACCCTTTGTGAGCCTCTGTGTCCAAACCCAGCCACTCAGAATTACAGAGTGCTGTCAAAGCAAGCATGACATCCAGCGAGGCCATGTCCCTCTTCATCTCCTTCATTCCCCCTTGCGTGTTGGGGAGGTGACTCAGTAAATCCCAAGGGGGGGGCTGGTGCTGAAGGTGCTCGGAGTTTGAAGGGGCTTTTGATGTTAGCACTGCCCCAATCCTTCCTCCCAGCTCTCAGGCCCTAGGGCTTTCAGATCAAAGCTGAAGCATTACTGCAGAGAGCAGAAGAGTTTGTCAAAAAAAAAAAAAAAGGAAAGTGTGCCAAAAAGAGAGCTCACTGAACATATAGGGTGTGTTTAAGAAGTATCAGCCTTCAGTTCTTGCTGGAGGCTGCTCAGTACCCATGCAGACCTGCTTGCCATGGCACCAAGGAGCACCAGCTCCTTTTCCCTTCCCAGTGTTTCCTACAGCTCCTGCAGCCTGGCCTGAGAAAAGAGAAGCTGCCCCAACCCAGAAAGGGGATCAGCTGTCAGCTTCTGATCCTGATGAAACTCAAGACAGAACAGACATCTCTGCTGAGTATTTTCAATCACTTTGATTTAAAAATTAATAGTGCTGAGATAAGCTGTGGGTCATGATTGCTAAAAATTTCCTACAGAATTTAGACTGCTATCTTGGAGTAGCCAAAAAAAATTTTTTTTGTCCCTTCCTACTAAATCCTGATAAAGCTTTTGTGCCAATTGTGTAACTATTCTCTTCCTCTCCTCCATGTGTGTAAATAATTTGTTTTTCTGCTGTTTTGTATCCTCATCATGATGTTGGTACTTCCCAGTTGGGTGTCAGAAGCACCCAGATCATTTTGCGCACCCTTGTTTGAGTCTGTGACATTAGCAAAAATTTTAAGCATGCCACATCCTAAGACTTGTGTTTTGGGATTTCCACCAGTAACTTTCCTGTTCCTTTTCTCATTGCTATCACAGTCAGTTTCTGAGCAAATTTATGATTCTTACACTGAGGACGATTTCTTCCAGCTTAACTGTTCCTCATATGGCACCATACGTAGATTATCTTAAACTTAGGTAAATTAAATTTAGGACATTTCATTGGCAATTACCATACAAACCTCCATAATATCAAGACATTTTGGCTTTATCTATTCAGGGAAAAAAAAAAAAAGTGTTTCTATCTTATTTCCTATGTGTTTCCATATCTCCCATTTTTCTTTCCTTAAGAATTCTTTCTCAAGTCTTGCATACTGTTGATGAGTCTCATAATTATAGATATTCAATCAACTGATGTTTGATGAAGTCATTTGCTTGACTATTTCACTGGAGACTCTTCATGGGGAAATTCCAGTCCCTTCTTTTGCATATTTGGAAGCCACAGGGATTTGGCTTCCACTTTAAATGAGCTATTTTCTACCTCCCTTCCTTGACTTGTGCCAGTGAGAATTGAATCTGGCCTTTTGTTGGAAGCAGCAAGCAACAGCATGTACACAAAGCTGGGAATTGAGAGAGGGGCAGATGGGATTTCAGAGGCTGTTTTTGATAATTTGTCCTTACACATTTGTCCTAGTACACACGAGGCATAACAGTAAGCAAAAGAAGGGAAAATTATTCATCTTGCTAATGGACAATTTGTCTCCTGGATGCTCCCTAATGAGGGGGCTCCCTTACAGGCTGTTGCCTTTGCAGAACTCAAGCCCCATGTGTCACCGTATGTATTTCACTCTCTAATGCAGAATTTACCTGCTGCATTTCCTTTTAGAGAAGCTAATTGTGAGCTTCACTGAGGATTTTCTGGATCAGAGATATCTGACCTACCTGGGTCAGGGCAACTGTGTGGAATCCACATGGGCTGGGGGATGAAGGGATGTGGAGCAGCCCTGCCCAGAAGGACCTGGGGGTGCTGGTGGCTGAGAGGCTGGACATGCCACATGCACTCACAGCCCAGAAAGCCAAAAGTGTCCTGGGCTGCACCAAAAGCACCGTGGGCAGCAGGGCAGGGAGGGTTTGTCCCTCTGCTCTGCTCTGGTGAGAGAGACCTCACCTGGGACACAGCACCCAGCTCTGGGGTCCCAGCACAGGAGGGACATGGATGGGTTTGAGCAGACCCAGATGAGGGCCACAAAAATTATCAGAGGGATGGAACACCTCATTTATGAGGAAAGGCTGAGAGAATTTGGGCTGTTCAACCTGGGGAAGAGAATGCTTTGAGAAGACCTTCTGGCACCTAGAGACAGCTTATAAGACAGATGATGACTAAGTTTTTAGCAGCTTCTCTTGTGATAGTACAAAGTATAATGGTTTTAAAGTAAAAGAAGGTAGATTTTAATTAGATCTAAGGTAGACATTTTTACAATGAAGGTAACTGGAACTGCCCAGAGAGGTGGTGAACACCTCAGCCCTCTAAATGCTCAAGGTTACACTAGACAGGGTTTTGAGCAGCCTGATCTTAGTTGAAGATACCTCTGCTCATTGCAGGGACTCTTGGACCAACAACCTTTAAAGGTCCCTTCCAACCCAAACTATTCTACGGTTCTGTGATCTTCATAGTCAAGAATATTAATTGCTAGTTCTCTTTTTGCAATTCCTTGCTCTAACAAAGAAAATTAAAGCTTTAATTGGTTATATTAAGACATAAGTATTTTATCTCATATTTATTGAATCTATTGTATCTGCAAAATACCTTTCTCCTTAGCATTCCAAATATGCATTGGCATTTGACAGTATATATATTTTGGCAGAGATGAGAGCAAGTTAACAGGCTGATGGCATTTTAATTATTTTATTGAGATGGCATTGGCCCAGCATGCTTGCTGGAATTTACAAATGTGCGTTGATTTATATTTTATTTTGTAAACCAGGCCCAAGAGGCTGACTAATTAGAAACATGACTCAAAGCTATAAGGGGTACTTATTGATTCAGATCATGAAAAGACCAGAATGATCAAAAGCAAACATCTATCTCCCTCTTCATCTGGGGTTCAGGAGGTTAAGTGCCATTTGTCTCAAATCCCTGGCATTAGCTCTCTCTGTGTAATGGAGAAGACAATTAGCATCTACATCTACTCGGTTTTGGTATGTACTATATTGTTTAAAACAATGTGCTTTTCATGATTAAACTGTGCATAATAATCTACTATCAACTCCTTTAATTAACTGATATTTTGGCTTTTTTTCTCCCCTTAATTTATATTTTTCATTCTATTTATTTAAAGTTTGAAATGTATGGCTTGATTTTAGAAGAAATAGCATGATTGGCTAAGTAGGTAGGTTTTGTGCTGCACATCTAATTAAAATACTGTGGCAGCATTTAATCACTTCATTAGTTACTTGGGACCAATTTTAAATGGCACCAACAGTTCTGTGTTGCCATAATGCAGCAAAAATGCTGAAATGTTAATGCATTCATGGGGTAGTGAGAGAAAAGGCAAATCAGAATTGTTTTGTACTGACTGTGCTGCTCCAGGTCTTCACTGGAGCCTGGCTTCAGGACTGACAAGGAAGGCAATGCGCATCTTGAAAACAGACATTGAATTAAAACTCATCCTGAATGCACCTGAGAGAGAATTTGTTTTCTGGGGCAGAGAGCAGGAAGCATCCATACCTGCCTCCTTCTCCCCCCTGTTCTGCCAGGTTGGGACCAGTTTTGGGCTGTTCTGGGTGCATCCTTCTCTGCCACCAAACCACTGCAGAGGGACATTCTGTTTTCGAGAGTGTCTCAGATTTTTAGACATCTTTTCCAGACCGAAGAGCCTAATGTAAGAAACGTGATTTACTTTTTAGCATGTGAAAAAAGCAGAGATAAATGTCAGGCTCTTCTGAGTACTCTTCTGTTGCTCTGCCTGTGTTGTCTCACCATGGTGCACATGGAAAGCAAAGCTAATTGCATTAGCACTGGAGTGCAGCAAGAAGCATATTGGAGCTGGGCTTGGAAAGCAGAGCTCACAGGCCTCTGCCTGCTGCAACTGCCTGTGCCAAAGCCTTCATTACTATGAGATGGAAATATTCACACCCTCCCACACACAAGGACTGGATTGAGCAAGTTTCATATTGCAGAGTTACTGAAATTATTAAATACAAAAACAAAGGATGTCTCATATAGGAGACTGATTGAGGTTTAGCAGTGCTAAAGGAAAGCAGCACTTTCCATTCCAAATCAATGGGCTTCAGTAACAACTGCAACCAAATCATTGCAACTTCACTGCTACTCAGTGCCACAGCACAAGTGGCTTAATACACTTCTATCTGCAGAAGAAAAAAAAATATTCTTTTTCCAGTATTTTTTCCAGTGACAAAGTTTATCACTTCAAATTTGAGACTGAGCACTGAGCAGCCTCAGCTTTCCCTGCTAGTGCAGGGACCTGAAGGTGTTCAGCATGGGCTGCACTTGTTCTCTCTGTGCTGCTCTCCACCTTCTTCCTCAAAGGTGTGAGTTTCCAGCTGGAGTTCCAGCAGTCTCAGAGTGTCAGGCACAATCCCACTGGATGTCTGCCTGCTTTGTCCCTGCCCAGTGGGCGACCACGTTGAACAGGAGCGGAGGCTGAAGACATGGTGACGTGGAGTGATCTGCAGGTTACAGACAAAACTAAAAGGTTTATGCCTCCCCCTAGTCACTCCATCCCAGCCTGTCACCAGCCATTTAAAAGGCTAAGTCAGGTCAACTCCTGTTTGCTCTGACTCAGCCTCTTCTGTGGCAGGGCTTTAAACCACACTTACATGGCATATATTTACAACAAAAAGAAAAGAATATCTTCAGACAGCATTTAAAAACCAGGCTTCTATAACCAAATCTGATTGAGAGTGCAGCCTACGAGACAGCTGATTTAATTGAGCTAATCTACCAATTACCTCCAGGAAAAAAATAATGGTTGTGCACAGGGGATTTTAAAAAAGCTCCCCACAGTGGAAAAGAATGGTGAACTACTGCTTGAAGTTTTGTCAAGCAGAAATTTCATTTACAAAGGACTTAAAACAGATATAGTCATGTGGCTAGAATAGTAGGTTGGAATCATCTAACTAAATATAGCTATCCACATCTGAGTTGATCAGCTTGACTAAGTTACAGTCAATGGAGGAATGCTTGATATGATAAGTAGAGCATAAAGCATGATTCCTTTCTTCCTAAAGGTGTCCAAATTAGATGAATCTAAGCACTTAAAACATTTGTTTCTCACCAGAAAGGAACCTCCAGTGACTAGCTCAGACACGGATCCTTGCATTCTGGATGTGTGAAGTTAAGTGAACAAACCCTTCTCAATGTGACAAGTATTTTTGCTTTTTCAAACAGTCATACCATTGCTTTTGTTCCATGAAATATTTGAACTGCAGTCACCTTGCCTCCTTACTCTTACTGTTTTGGTCTGTACCTTATTAATTTCTTTCTGCTGCAAAGGCTGTCAAGAGGACATTGTTCTTCGCCTGACATACCTACTTACTGCAAAGCACTGTGTACACTGCTGTATAAATAACATCTCTGGGGAAAAAAATGAATAATTGAAAGGGATGGAAAACTTTGTTCAGTTGACTGAAATAATCTAGTAGAAGCTATATGAGAACAGAGACTACTGGGACAAAAATTTCCCAAGCATATATCCTAGGAATTAATTTTGGCAGTTCTGAACAGAGTTCTGTAAAAGACAAACAATTCAACATACAGATTTAGGGAACACAAGTGGTTAACAACAAATCAGAGAGACCTGCTCCAGCTGGAGATAAGGTTATTGATGTCTGTTTCTAAAAATCTTCCATATCTGGGATTACCAATAATAGAACTAGTTCATAGCCCAAGAAGAAGAAGAAGCCCATTTCCTTATAGACCAAAGTGTTTTATTTTCCACCTAGACTGTGAAGTGTTTGGCAGCACCCTTTCACTTTTCCTGATTGGTGTTGCTGAAAATGCAACTATTTCCATGGTATTGCACTTACTGTCCTACTACCTGCATTGCCACAAAGAGTGGACCACAAGGATTTTCCAGGAAGACTCTTTGAGGCTGGGTGAAGGGCTAGTCAGGTTTAGATTGCACTAGGTGAGTGATCTGTGGTGAAGATTCATGAGTGGATGGCTTTTGAATATCACTGTAGATTTCTTCTCTGGTTATGAAAAAAAAGTGATAATTTTTTTATTTTCTTTTGTGTACTGTTAAAGATTTTGATATGAGACTTCATTTTGTGTTTTTCACCTGTCCTATTTAGATGAAAAACTTGGTGTGCTTTTTCCTGCAGGGTGAGTTTGATAGCATAGGGTTAAAATGCTTCTAAAATCACGGGAATTGTATACAATACATTCAGGGGAGAGTGAAAAGAAAGGTTGGGCCTGGGAGGACCCAGGAAGAGAACTAGGCCTTGGGAATAGAACGTTTAGCTCTGTGCAACTGCGCTTGCATAAGTGTCATATGATAAATTATATGATTGTTAAATGTAATGATTGCTGGTAATTGAAAATAAGAATTATGAGAAATGATATAATAAGCACCAAGAATCATGAGAGAGGATGTTTTGGGGTCTGGCGAATTCATGGTTGGGTGAAATCAATGCATACAATAGAACAATATGGGTTTGATAATGAATATATAGTTATGTAATGGAAAGGGTATAAAACGTTCATTTCGAAGCTAATGTCAGAGTCAGATTTGGGTCTGTACCCCTGATTCCCAGAGCTCTTCAATAAAAGCACCTGCATATAATAATTCTGTGATTGTGGGTTTCAATGCTAACAGGTTGACTATGGCTGGATCCCTTCCACTCTCCTCCTGTTCCAGTGTGGGGTCTCTTCCATCAGAGACATTCCTCCATGTACATCTCCAGCATGAGTCCTCCTCACAGCCTTCAAGAACTGTTCCAGTGAGGGACTCCTCCACAGGGTGCAGCCCTTCAGGAACAGGCTATTCCAGCATGGGTCCCTCATGGTGTCACAAGTCCTGCCAGCAAACCTGCTCCAGTGTGGGCTTCTCTCTCCATGGGGTCACAGATCCTGCTAGGAGCAGGAGCCTGCTCCAACATGGGTTTTCCATGGGGTCACATATGCTTTTGCCTTTGGCATCCACGTGTTCTGGTGTGGGGTTCTCCACGGGCTTCTGTGTGGACCTCCAGGAGCTGCAGGGGAAACTCTGCCCCAGTGCCTGCAACACCTCCTCCTCTCCTTCAGCACTGATGTTTCTGTCTTCAGAGTTTTTTTCTCACATATTCTCACTCCTCTCTCTGCCTGCAGATTCAATTCAGGGTATTTTTTTCCCCCTTTCTTACATGTTGTATCCCAGAGGTGCTACCACTGTCACTGGAGGACTCAGCCCTGGCCAGCAATGAGTCCATCCTGGATCCAGCTGGAAGCTGGCTCTGCCAGACGTGGGGAAAGCTTCTGGCAGCTTTGCACAGAAGTCACCCCTGTAGACCCCACTCTGCTAGCACAGGGACTGTCTGAAGGAGGTGTTATTCCATTGCACACCTAGGAAGTGGAGAGCTGGGGTGCCCATGAGCAGCAGCAGCACCCCAGGTCCGGGCACACCTGGGTTAGGTGCAACCAGGCAGGGTCTAGGCAGAGAAGAACAAGCTCTGCAGCAACAAAGCCTTAAGAAGAGGAGCAGAGGCTGTCCATCTGGAGAGAGCAAGTAGTAGTGTGCTGGGTAACTGGCAAATGCAGGCTTTCAGCCTCCCCCTCTCGTGAATGTGCTTACCCCTGTGGATAACCCCATTTTATAATCTTCATATGTTTGTGTCGTTTTTGTCTCACAGATAGACAGGGTGTTAGCAAGGCAAATGCTTCCCTGAAAAGTAGCATCTTCTGTATGCCCACATCAGTACTGTCTTTTTTTAGACTAGAGCTGAGAATTTTATTTTGTTTGAAATAATAACATTTTGGTTTTTTAATCTTTTCCTGCTTTGCATTGAATATAGTGTTTGTGGGGGTGAGACCAAAAGAGAATTTTCTTCTGTTCTAGTGACTGGCACTTTCTATAACTGTTTTCTGCCCATGGCTGTCTTGTTGCTAACCATCAGACTTGGCCCTCCTGTGTTTGCTATAAACTGGACCGTGAGATCACAGTTGATAAAGCCCTTCAATTTTTGCAGACTGTGCTGGTTGCCACTTAATAATAGACCTTAAATTGTAGCTTCTCACTAAATGTATACCCTTAAGAAAAAAAAAAACCAAAAGTATTTAACTTGTACCTTTTATATACTTTTGAGCCATTCATAAGGAATTAAGAAAGCCAGTATAAATTTGTAGAGTATCTATTATGACACATGAATTCCCTCTCCAATAAAACCCCCACATATTTACATTAAAAATGCAGCCAGCAAGAAAAACTGTTTGGAAAATAAATTGCCCAGGATCAGACTATTACAGCTCTCTGCCATTCCTTTTCTCTGCTTCAGGTTCCCCCTGCTCCTGGTAAAAAGGGCAGAGCCTGGCCTCTGTCCTGTCCCCAGTGCACTGAGCCCTGGGGCTGCTGCCACCACCCCTGAGGCACCTCTGGAGGATGGCAGGCACAAAGTGGCCTTGGTGGCCATTTGCTCCTTGACACCTCCCAGCCCTGGGGAAAAGCACCACATGGAGACTCAAGCTTGGGGTCATGTCTCTGTGCAAGGCAGCATCTCCTGAACCCCAGCTGCTGCAAAAGGAACAGGCCCCACAGTTGAGCATGTTGTCCTCAGCTGTGCTATATACTTGAAAATGCATTTATTTACTTACCAAGATTAAACATGTGATAAAGACAGACCAGTCCTATTTCTTATTTTCTGCAATTTTCTTGTAATAAAGATAATGGTAAAACATCACCAACATATTAAATCCTGTGCTCTTTAAAAGTTTATGGACTGGTGTTCCTTTTAATTCTTAATGCTGGGAGATGGTCACTCCCAACTTAGAGCTGCTGTAGAGTTCTTACAAGAAAATAAACTCAAAATCTTGTAGCAATAAAAAGCCAGGTGCTTATTGGGAATATTATTACTTTTACATTTCATATAGCTGCTTCATCATGTTCCTTATATTGGCCAGTGATCCCCTAAAGACATCTCTCATGCCAAGGCGCCTCAGTTTGAGGTCAGTCTGACCTTGTTGAACTGCCTGTCAGCAGTTTTTGTTGCCAAGATCAAGGTAATCAGCATCTGGAGGTACCTCCCTCATGATTGCAAGAAGGTACTGTACAGCCTGTTGTTAAGATGAGAAATAGACAAACCATCCTGATGGATCACTGAGCTGAAGCATCAGCTCTTTTGGGTGTCTTTATGTGGCACTGTGGTGCCCTGTGTGCATCCACTGAGCCATGACTTTGTACCACAGGATGACACTTATGATCCCTCCCACACAGACAGGCCTGCTCGTTTCAGCAGTGGTTTCCAAAGGGTGGAGGTGGGTGGCTCCTACTTTTAAATGAGAAAGAGCTCCCAGATCCTAGTACCCAGAGATGGTACTACAGTTCAGATTCATGGAGAGGGCTGTCTAGCAAAATTTGGGCCTTCATAGCCTGCAAATGATTCTGAATATGTGGAAGAAAAAGTTTTGAGAATGTTACTAACTAGCTCAAATGGCAAAATTTTTATGCATGTTATTATGCCAAAATGAGTGGGTGACAACGGAGGTCCAAATACCAGCAGGAATTATTAATGTTAACACTGCTTTGAAAAGTACTTACCAAACATTTAAAATCATGTTTTCACATTCTTCACTTAACTGCAATCCCTGACAGCTGATTTCCATTCCAGATAAGTTGGCAGACAAAACGATGGGCTTCCCCAGTACTGGATGTTAGTTTGTGTTATTTGGAGATGCTCTCCTTTATTGGCCTCCATGGCTATGGAACCTGCAGCCTTCTAACACAGTTAACCTGTCTCACTCTGTGTGTGCCTAGTTTTGAGCTGGGAAAGAGGATGGCATGGTCCTTCCCAAGGCTGGATGCTTTGCTGTTGGCAGTGGGTAATTGCAGGTGTTCCTGTGGTCTCCAGGTTCATGATGCTGCCTCAGGGTGGTTGGTCACATGGGATGTATGGGGCAGATTCAGAAGTTGCATCTAGACCTTATGAATCCATTGGCCTCCAAAGCACTTGCACCCTTACATCCCCCCAGAACATCTGTCTTGCCCACAGCATCACAGAATGGTTTAGGTTGGAGGGGATCCTGCTCCAGTTCCTGGCTTAGAGCAGGATTAACTTCAAACCTTGACCAGGTTGCTTGACCGCGCAGTTGCATTTTGAGCATCTTCAAGAACAGAAATTCCAGAAGCTTGCTGGGTTGCTTGTTCCAGAATTTGTTTCTCTGTTAAGATACTTTTCCACATGTCAAATTCCTCTTGCTGCAAGTTGCATCCATTTCACAGCTCATCACTGGAAAGAGTCAAGCTCCATGTTTTCCATATTCTCCCATGAGCTGGTTGAAGAAGACAGTAAGATCTTCCCTTAGCCTGATCATCTTCAAACTGAACCAATCCAATTCTTCACTCTCTTCACATATTTATACTCCTGATTTGTGCTCCCACCCTGTAATCTTCTTGATGTCCCTCCTGTGGAACCTCCCATTTGTAATGCTTTTGCTGTACTGGGGAACCCAAATCCAGACACAGCACACCAGATTTGGCCCCACAAGTTCCATAAAGGGGGGAACAAACACATCCCTCAATCTGCTGGGTGTGCTGTTCTCAGGCACACGGCCACTCTTCCCAGCCCCAAAGAGCCTACTGCAGACTTGAGTTCAGCTGCCCCTCCACCAGTACCCGCAGCTGGTCTGTGCTGGTGCAGAGGGTTATTTCATCCCAGATGTAGGGCAATACAGTGATTTGTGAACTAGCTGAGGTACCAGAGAGGGAATGATCTGCCTTTTGAGTAAAATTTGGGGTGGCTAAATTTGTTTGTGTAGATGGCATACAAGGTGTTTGTATGCCAAACATGATGAGATGTGCAGTGTACCCAAAAACTTTCTGTTTAGTGACTTAGGATGAAATTAAAGCCTGCTTGACTGAGACACACAACAATTAACTACAGCTTGGAGCGGGTTTAGGTTCATCTGTTAAACCAGGTTCACAATCTTTTACCAGTGAAATGAACATATGGTGGCGGGGGGAAAGGCAAACAGAAAGGAGGGATCACATAGACTGCAAAGTTTCCTTTCTGCTTTTCATGGGAACATGAGGACACAAGGTAACTTTACCTCTGTTATTCTCCATCACAGAGCAGAATATGGCACAAAGCAGCAGTGGGGCACATCTCTGTGACATGATGGGCCCTCTGTGCCACACTGGCAAGGCTCTGTGCCAAGGTCAGTGGGTGGCAGGGGACAAGTCTGTGGCTCTCCACTGCTCCAAGGCAGTGATATACAGTCAGGCAAGAGACATCTGTTATTGGAAAATTAAAATAAGAGTAAACTTTAAGGTGTGAAGAGTACTGGGATCAGTCGTGGTCCAGAACTGAATGAGATGGGACTTTTGTGTGCAGATTGATGATGAATCATAAAGATCATGAATTACCTGTTAAGGAGTCATTCAAATCTCTCCAGCTTGGTAGGCAACATTTTTACAATGAGTTGAAAACAGACCAAATATTCGATCAGCCTATAATTTTTCTTAAAGTTGCTGTGGTTTTATGTCTTTTTTTTCTGGGTTGGGGTTTTTTTTGGTTTTTGTTTGGTATTTATGTTTCTGTAATTGAAACAAATGGCAGATGACTAGTTAAATTCCTTTAAGAGAGTGTTCCCAGAGACACAGTGTCAATAAACAGAAGCATGGAGGATTATAATTATCTGTGATCTGTCTAATAGAATAATAATTTAATATGGGTAGGCACTGAGAGTCGGCTCTTTAGTTCAAATTAGCATGTCTCCCTTGAATTAAATGGATCTCTGACAGACTTCAGCAGCTTGAAAGTACATCAGTATTTTCAAGCAAATTATGATTTCAAATAGAGAGTACACCTTAAAAAGTGTGTTCAGCAGTGGTACACTCAGACTGCATCACAGAAGAAGAAATGTCACTCTCTGTAGAATGATTTGCTGCTTCTTTGTGTATAGCAGTCTGGAAATATGTGTGAACTCATTATGTTGTTGAAAGAGGACTTCAACAGTGCCAGAAAGTGAATGCTGGTCTTTACATCAACAAGACACTAAATTAAGTATGATTTAGTAGAAGGAATTAGTAAAATGGGACAAAAGTCTTCTCTCCCATGAATGCAAAAGTATTTTTTTCTGATTCCGAGAACACAACCTGTGTTGATTGGATGACATGACATTAAAACTGCTGACACACTCGGAGATGGGCTGCTTGTTTACAGAGAATTGAAATTCAGATCCATATTGTCTGAGCGAGGCTGGCTGCAGACAATTTCAAATTGTTTTTCTTTCTCTGAACCATTTACCCAATGTTTTCCCCTAAGAAGTACTGGCTTCTGCTAATCACACAAAATATGTCTGTGCAGAAAATCCAGAGACATGTGATGTCACAGGGGCTTTTTCATCTCTATGATCCATTAGAAACTCTATGTTTTTACATTTTTGATTTTCAGGAGATCTCTAATAGACTGATTATCTGGAGAGGCCTGTGGGCTGTGAGCTAGGCTGGGGCGTGCTGAAGCCTCATGACTCCACCTCCTGGCTACTGGGAGCTGAACAGAAAATCCATCTCTGATGTTGCTGTGGTCAGGGAGGAAGCAGAGATTGGTGTTTGAAAGCATTGCAGATGATTTGGAGAGAAACTCCCGAGCTATGGAACTCATTGCTGCACTGATTCTTTCTCAAGTTATACTTGGTTATTGCACATCACAGTCCTGTGTTACTCAAAGGAGACAGGCTAGAAAAGACAGCAATCGTTTTGAAATAGGCTGAAAATAAATGAGCAGGGTTAAAAATGTCCTAATTGTCCTTTGATGTCGCAATTGACACGAAATAAAGATGCTTGACTCCAGTCAGAAGGCAGAAGAGAAAGATCAGAAGGCTTTATTTACAATTTGTCCAGTCTTTTTATAACATGCTGTGCTAAAAAGGCAAATCATTGGTCCATAGAATTGATACCTCTCTCCATTGGTTAAGTAACAGAAACAACACCTGGGAGAGAGGTTGTTATAAAAACTTAGAAATGCTATGAGAAGAAAAGAGTTATTTACAGGAACTTTCCTTGAAGGACAATTCTCCCAAGAAATCTTCTCTTAGGAAGAAAATCAGTTACTAAGAGGCTGAAAACCTCACAGACTCAAAAATATCAGGCCCACACTTTCCCTGTAAATTATGGAATTAGAAGATACTTCTGAGTCAGTATGAATTGAAGATCTGTGAGATTTAAGACTTGTTTTCTTTTGGAAGTTCCCATACTGCTTGCTGTGGTGTGAAGTGTGGTCGTTATTCCACCATCCACCAGCAAACACAACTGATTTGTGCAAGCACAGACTCAGAGAAACCTCTGAAGCATTGCCTCAACATGAAAAGCATGTTGTACAATTCCTTGTTATTATAATACATATGGATCTGTGTAGACCATTTATACTCTGGATTTTGTGGACAGGACAGTAAGATACCCTCTGATGACTGGCCTGTTTGCGTATGGCTGCAGAACACAATTTGGATGAAGAACACTGTTGCATCACTTAGGATATGAGCTTTTGGAATAAAAGTTTTGTCTTGGAGTGAGACAGAAAAACTGCTGAGGTGTTTTATGGCCAACGTGCATTTTGTTTTGATGTCTGAATCCTGTTAGAAGGCTAAAGCTTACAATGTTTTCTGTTTGCAAGCTAAGTTTATTTCAAAGAAGACCTAAATGCTTTAATACATGACAGTTTCAGGGCATGTGAGATCTATAAAGTAACAAGCAGCTCAGAAAGGGTTAATGGGGGATGAATGGAGGCTCTGCTACATCCAGTTAAAAGATCTAAGGGAGATCTAATTTTAACAGCAGGCAGAAAGCTCAAAACAAACAAGGGTGATGGTTTTTGCATTCTATGAAGGTAGCCTGTGCGGCCCCTTGAGTCTGGATGCTGGGAATACTAAGAATTTGAATTGCTTTAAAAACATGAGTAGATAAAATTAGTTGAAAATGACCCATCAGTATCCATTCAATGAAAAGGCAACAGCTCTTTTACAGAAAGTCTCTGAGCTACAATATTTTTTTTGAGTCAGGGACTGAAAGTGGGGGAATAGAAGTGTGTGCTTCCCTTGCATTACTATTCCTCCACTGCTGACCAGAGAGAGGAGCAGGGTGCAGTGATCAACAAACCCATGGTCTGCCTTAGTAACACCAGTCTCATGGTCTTATGTTGTGCTGCACTATTGGGCTGGAGCTTAAAATTACTGTAAAGACCCATTATAACTGAGAATGACAAAAGGGCTGGAGGACCTCTTCTGAGACACATCTCTTGATGTTAATTTGGTAACAAATATCACTGAAGTGGTATTTTATGCTGTAAGAAGTTATGGATCTAGACTGCAATGTATTCATTCTATTTATCTTCACTGAAACCCTAAGATATTTTCAAATAGTTGGTAACAGCTGATTAGGGACCTCATAGTTTCCTTAGCACTGTTTCAAATAAAGATCCCATGATTTACATGAGTTTGGAGCTGGAGTATCCATTGCATGATCCTTTGTCCTACACTCCAAACCAACAAGACAGAGGCGTGTTACAAATGTCAGATCAAGCTAAATCAATTTACATTTTCTGAGGTTTGTATATATGCAATCTTGTCAAATGAAAGCCATAACAAGCTTGATACAACAAAGGACAGAGTGAGCTCCTTATGCTGTTTGTAGTGGGAGCAGCTAAAGCCTCATGCCTCCTATAAAGGCAGTATGTTTAAAGAGACTGGGAAAGATGCCCATGTTCTAACATTTTTTTTTTTACTTGCCAGTGTTAAATAGAAAACAAGTTACTGCCACAGTAAGAAGTCAGACTTTAAAAATGGTAGAAACATGCATCTTGGACCTGTTTTATATATATATATATATATTCATCAGCCTCTACAAGAGAAGAAAGCATATTATAATGTGATTTTACCCACAGCGAGGAGCTGCTGGAGTGCTAATAGCAATCTGTCCTCTTGAGCTTGCAGAGCTCTCCATGGCAGCCTGGAGACTCTTCTCACTTTAAATTTAAGCTTATTGTCTAAACCAGAAGTTATGTTGCAAAGCACTAAAAGACATTTTAATAAAATGGTCCACACTAAATTGCTGACTACAGGACAATTCTGCAGCTTCACAATAGGAATTGTAGGGTTCCTGCTGCCTTCTTAACTGCATGAAAAATTACAAGCTTCTTGCTTCTGTGCCACAGGCTCAGAGAGCATTACATGATCACCATTGTTTTTCTGATTTTTTTTTCATGCCTACTGGTGTCCATATAAAAATATCTCTGTTTATGCTCAGGCTCCCTCAACTTTTCTCATTGGTTATATACTGGAATAATCAGATTGGCAGTTAATGTAAACATATATCATGGATGTAATGTTAATAACATTTTAATTCTCTGTGTCCATTGCATCTCTCACCTCAGTTTGTGTCAGGCTATTAACCCATCGTCAGGGCTCTTGAGATCAGTTTACTCAGATGTGCACAAGGCCTGGTTCTGCAATTTTACACAGACAGTAATACCAAAAATCTTCTGTTCTCACACAGTTTACAGATTGTTTTGCTGTGCAGTGCAAGGTGTAGTGTTCTGCTGTTGTCTTTTATGGCTGGAAGCTACCCTGGGCAGGAATAATTCAGGGAGGTTTTTTCTCACCCAAATCTCTGTGACCAGTGTTTTTCTTCCTAGAGGTCCTCAGAGGCATCAGGAAGGTTGGCATTCACCACAGTTTAGGTAGAAGTAATTGGTGGAATTTTGCTTGTTTGAATATCTTACTGAGGACCTAAGCCAAAGCCAACTTGACAGAAAGCCTGGTACTGGCTGCAAGGAGATTTTTGTTCCAGCTCAGGAGTGAAGACTTTGCTCCAAACACTGTGAAACCTGACTAGGTCAGATGGGAAAATGCCACAGGAAGAAGAGCAAGAGAGGGGATGTGAATATGTTACTAAAAATGTAGGGGCCTTTATGAGATCCTTTCTGTGCTAATGAGAAACTGAGTTAGTCTTCTCCTAAGCCTTGCTCTTACTAGTTTGTAGGTGTAATTTGATGGCTTCTGCCCCTCAGTAAAGAGGATGAATATATTTGAACCTGAAAAGAGACCCCACCTATCATTTCTTTCTGAGATCCACCAAATAGACAATTTTAAATCTTTTTTTAGTTTGTGCTTCAGTGGTTCAGTTAAATGTTTTTAATCAGGATGTCATACTGTATCAAGGGAAAGAACCTTTGGAAATCTAAGTGTATTATGTCAGCTGTCACTTTTTATTAACTAAACTTGTCAAAAATGCTAGCAATATTTCAGTGTTAAATGCTAACATTTAAATTTACATTTAAATGGGATGCTATTGTTTTCATTAAAGTGTGTTGTCAGTGTTCCTTATATTTACATCTTACACTGTGCTTAAACCAGCCTTTAATAATAATATTTATATCATGCTCAGTCTTTCCCACGATTTTGCCTGTGATGGGTGCTCAGCTAACAAGTCTGCAGTCAGCCCTGCAGTTTGCCCATCATTAACACTTTACCTGTTTTTATGTCTGCATCAGCCACTGTGCAGCATCAAACACAGACAACTATTTAAAAAAATGTAGCTTTTAATGTAGGTTATGCCTATTCTGTATGCAAAAATATCAGGTCTACCAAAAGCAAGTGCTTTTACAGATATAGCAAAGATAATCACAGCATAACCTCTAAATTTTGATGCAGCCTCTGGCTCTAACTCCTGCAGTTAACACAAGTATTGTTGGGTGAATTTACTGTATGTGTACATTGGTTAATATTTACACAGTGCTTTGCAGACACAAACTATTGAAGTCCTAAATGGTATTCAAACCTCCAAAAACTTACTGCTTTAGGACAAGGATTAGAAATAGATACCACCCAAGGCAAAATAAAAGCTCAGTGAACAAGAGTGTAGCTCAAAGCTGATGTTCTAGTGTGACAGATGGGATCCTGCTCTATTGAAAGACCCAGAAACACCTTACAATTAGCTGACCATTATGAAACCCTGTTGTAATGTCTAAATTGTGACATGGTTACAAGGAAAGGACATACAATGACGCTGAACAATTGAATCAAATATGCTATAAAATAACAGTCCTAAAATAGTAAGTGTTGCAATGAATTATTTAAGTTGCTTATTTTAACATTTTATTTACTGAATTTTGCATTATTAAAATTACAAATCATGAACTCACATTGTGCTGTCATTGAATCTGGCCTCCCTGAGATTTGCTTTGTTCCCATACAGTCTATCCAGTTGGTTAATATGAACTTGGTTCCTGAGTCATTACACCCTTGTGATTCATGCCCCTGACTCCTTGTTGCCCATTGCCTCTCATTTGAATTTTCGTGGCTGTGCCAGGTAAGCTTTGCAAAGCTCCAGCACGCCATGAATCTCTCATCATGTGTTTTCCCATGTGCAACACCTCTTGTCCTCCATGTCCCAGGGTGCTAAGCTACTGCCTTCTTTCATTTAATTTTATCCCTGGCACTCAACTTTCTTGCAGTACTCAAATGGAAAAAAAAAAAAAATAAATTAAAGTTTCTTGGTAAAATGAAATCCCTCATGAGATGCCCAGCATATGCCAACTTTCCTGTGATTGTTTTTATACTGTATAAATTTTCATATATTTTTGCTAAATATATTGCATGGTTTCATGTACAGGTCAATCAATGGATTCTTTATGGTAACAAGCAGAGACTACTCCTGTGACATGCCCCAAATGGACCAAGGCTTTGAGATAAAAATCCTTACAGGGAAGAGAGGAATCTGTAATGCTAAAAACGGAACACATCAAATAGAAAACTTTTTAGACAGAGTGAAAGCGCAAAGGTATAGAAACAGGTCTACCTATACTCTTCTGAGTTGCTGAGGAAAGCCTGGATCTGTCTGTCCCATCCAAGGAAATAATGCTGGCCCAGGTGCAGAACAACATCCCAGTCTGTTCCTGTTTGTGTCTCTCCTCTTCCATGTCTTCTCCAATGACCACCTACAGCCCTTCATGGAAAACATGATGTAATAGACACATGTAAAAAGGAGAATCACCCGTCATGATTTAAAGAGACCCTGAGAAGGCAGGTCCCGTGGACAATTCTTTTATCATCTTCAACATCATTTTGGTTCTTCTTTGAGGTCAGAAAACCTTGATAAGGCTGATTCCTTTTGGGCAAAGCTGCAGCAGCACCGATAAACCCAGCAGCAGCAGCATAAAGCAGGGTCTGTCTTCCCTTGTAGCTTGGATGCTTTATATTCAAAACTACCTATTTATAACATTTCTCATATGAATCCTAAAATGGTATCTGCCATTTTTAAAACAACACTTATCTGTTCTGGTGAAATCATTTTATTTTTGAAACTACCTACCTTGTGCACGTAGTCATACTGCTGGCAACGACAGCTGAGCTTTGACTCAAGTCCCAGTAGAAACAGTGTTTTGCCATTACACCTCATTTGCCTTTTTCTCTTTGAAACTTCTCCTGATGGATAAACTTTTGGATATTTTCAAAATATCAGTTCAGTGGCAAGTTAATTTTGAGGCTGTCAGTGGTACCTGCCTAACGTCTGAACGGGAATGCGAAGTCGACTGGGTCTAAGCACAGTGCTCACTGCCCTTACATGTCCCCAGAGCAGTCTGTGTGGGAGGAGAGGGTGCCCTGCTCGTCACACAGGGTAAGGCATGGGCTTAGCTTTAATTGCAGATGGATGGTTGACAAGTGACACTGTTAAACCTGCTACCCATCACTACCTGAGTCTGAGCCTCTCACCTTGCTCCAGGGAGATGCAGGCAGTGCTGGCTGAGGAGTGGAGTGGGAACTGCTCCCCAGCCTCCCACAGCTGTTTAAAACCTGGGCTTAATCAGCTGGAGGAGATACATGGAAGTGGGATGTGATTGCTGTCCTCAGCTACTTGCCAGGTGTTAGAGAGGGCAGTTAGACTCCTCGCAGAGGTGAGCAGTGAGAGGAAACCTTCCCATATTGAGAAATTCAGGTTTGAATCAGAGAATCACTGAGGATAGAAAAGCTTCTAAGATCATCTTGTCTAACCATAAACATAACACTGACAAGTTCACCACTAAACCATGTCCTTAAGTGCCACATCTTTTAAATACCTCCAGGGATGGTGTCTCAGTCGCTTCCCCACAGCGTCTTTGTCAAGTGCTTGAATTTTGATGCTTCAGTTTGGACTGTAAAAGAGGTTGGGTGACTCATGCCATGAGTGTGTTTTGGGCATCACGCCTTCCTCTCCACTGACCCTGCAGAGAGCTGGAGTGAGCAGTTCAGCTGGAGGTGGTTGCACTGCAAACACCCACTGTACCACAGGAGCTTCTTGTCTACCCTGCTTGGAATCACCCATCTGTTTGCCCTTTGGTCCTTTAAGATATTTTAAGAATAATTGCTTCCTTAGCAGTCACTGAACTCTTTGTAAGGACAGATAAAGTGTAATCCATGCATTCTAGCCTATTGCTATAAATGGGCTGATATACCACAAATGTTTCTGTATATGTTTTTCCTTTTCCTAGAAGAGCCATTGCTTTTCTTGGGCTTTAGCTGTCTTTGTCATTAAAAGTAAATCTCGGAGACCAGGTAATCATTCCCAGGATATTTCCATTTCAGGCTAATGATAGTGAAGAACAATCCCTAAGGAAGGGTGCAAGTTAATACTGCTGTCAATTTTTTCAGGTTTCTCCTGTAGAATTATTTATGCTTTCTCATGAATGATTCCCTGGAAGGTTAATCAAAAAAAAATATCAGTGTGTATTTCCTTCTTTGCTCCAGCTATCAGTTCCAGAGCAGTGTGTTTATGTGGAAAACCCAAGATACTTTTCTAAATATAATACTTTGCACCAAGGCTTTCCCTATCTGAAGAGGACTTGCAGATGCTGCCCTCTGCAACATACTCTGTTAGCTTAGCACAGTCTTATTTTGGTAGAATTCCACTCTTGATGGGATTTTTGCAAAATCTGTCAACATAGACGGATGCTCAATGCTGAATAAGCTTTGTTTAATGTTTGTGCTAGAAGTGAGTCAAAAAGCTCTATGATCACCTTCTGACCAAAAGGCAATGCTAGAGTTTTCTGTGCAAAGAGCATTTGGAATCTTAACATTTTCAGAATCATGTAAGGGAAAAAAAATTGAAATCCCACAGACACTGAAGAACATGTGAAATATAGTTTATGTGAGTGTGCCAAAGGCTTCTGTCCAAGCTGGAACAAGGGGATGTCTTCTGATCCTTTTGTTTCCAAGGCAATTTTTTTTTTGCACAGCCTCAACCAGTCCTCTAGACAGAACGTAAATCCAAGAAAGTTCTCCTTATAGTATTTGGAATTAAGTACTGCACACGTATTTTGCTAACATCTGTCTGCCTCAGTGTAGGGAACAGAAACTGATTCATCTGAGGAAGCTGCTGGCAACTGACATATAGAAAAGCTGAATCACAGCCAGCACCAGAATCATAAAAATGCACTGTTTTGTTCAAAGGGAAGAATTTTGTCATTAGCCATGCCAAAACCTGCCTTTGCTGACACAAATGGCTGAGAGAGCATTACCTTATCTCAACATCCAGTTTACCAGGTCACACACCGGCAGAGTCCTAATTGCATCCATGATCTCACAGAGGTGACAAAGCCAAGCTTGTTCCAGGCTCAGGAGAGGCTTCTCTGTATGTATGCATTTGAAAATGGGTTATGTGCCAGGCAACAGGCAGCCCTTGCAGGGAAGCCCCTCTATGATAGCACCTTGTTTTCTCCTTTGTCCCCCCCTGTGAAGGCTCCGTTGTGAAGGAGATGATGTCTGGAGACAGCAGGGACCACTGATACCATGGCTGCTCACCAGCCTTACACTGGCCCCCTCAGTGAAGTTGTCCTCAAATAAATGGATTGCAGCCTCAAAAAGCCTATCAGGTGAGAAATACACCATCATGAATGCCCACACTCTCTGCTGCTGAGGATGGGTATTTTGGGGAGCAATACTTTCAAGGAGGAGGCTGATGGAAAGTATTGCTCTCTTATCCAGTAGAACGGTCATTAGAGAAATTGCTGGAGATGGCACAGACTAGGATTTTGCAAAACGTACATTTCTTCTGAACATTTCCAGATTATTTTAAGAATTTTACTTCCTGACTCACTGCTTCTGAGGCCTCACTAAGGAACACTGCAAATACTGAAATAAGTAAAAGATAAGGAAAAGTCATGTCTCTCCTAACTTTTTGTGCTTTGTCATCTGGGAAGGTGCCTTGAGTGCTTTTTTTTTCCTCCCTGCAAGTTGTTTACACCTTCTGGGAGAGACTCTTAACAGAGGAAAAACAATTAGATGGCTCTAGGAATGTCATCAGGAAAATACTGCCTTCTCTTGACTCCATGAGAGCAAACGTGCAGCTGAGCCTGATTGTGTGGACAGATGCTTGAACAGTACTTTTTAGCTCATGTGATAAAAAATGAAATACCGCAGCAATTTAACAGCCTAAACATCTATTCAAACAAGGCATTTGCTATATATAACAGCACAGTTAAAAGACATTTGGAACTGATAGGAAAATAGCTGAAACTGAGAAATAAAAAAGCAATGTTAATAATACAAGTAATGTCAGTCTATCTAAAGAGAACTTCTCATTTCAGCTGATTACATCTGCCCTTGTTACTTTATTACATCACTGATATCCAAGAAGTGCAAATAGTAGAGACTTTTTCAAGTCTTCGGGAAAATGTGAAGACAACAGGAGCTTTAGGAATCTATCAGCTTATGTGGTAAGGATGTGTTCACAGTGATCCATTGAGTATTTACTTTAACAACAAAGGTTGAGGAGACAGAATTATGCATCTTTGCTCATGTATTTAACAGGTCTTACACTGTACAGCAAAGGGATCTCAGGCTGTTTGCATATTCATTTTCAAGTGTTCTCTAAGAAATAATCTAAAGATTTGAGGAAGGACTGAAGTAATTCACTGCACTTTAAATTTTTGAAAATAAGAAACTGACATTTATATGAGAAAGTTGGCTTTAAATGCTGTTACACATATCAGTGAAGTCTAATGTTGCAATGAATTACCATGTACTTCTGGAAACATTTTTAGAAGACACCTTAGATCCCAGGACCTTCTGCACCAACAGAATTTCTTGATCTGCATTATGCTTCCATTACTGCAGTGCTGATTTAAGCTGATATAAAGCTAGAGATGCAAGGGCTCATGTCAAAGACCTTTCTCACTGCTCTCATTGTAAGTGTCTTGCAAATATTATAGGCGAATAAAAGAGACATTCTGTATTAAATTATAATGCCATACATTCCATATATGCAGGTGTGAAAAGCAAGGAAATATTTTTATCAATACCTTATCCATCCACGTCTTTTAGAAGCTTAAAAAAAAATGTAGAAAACCCAACCAATTCTTTTTTCCCAAGCATTTCAGGGGAGTGATTGTAATAAAAGTTACATTAGGCTGTCTCATAATTCTAAAATAGCAACATTGTCCAAATATGCTACCAAATATGTGCCAGCATATATTAGGAGTGGGACAAAATATGTTCTTAAGTTGTTGTAGCTGAATACTGAGCTGGGGTAAAGGCAAGGAAGTCCTGCAGTGCACTGGGTGCCTCCTCAAAAGGTGGTATGTAGGGGAAGGCCATGAGCACAGTGCAGGTCATGTCCTCACAGGATAAATCCTCTTTGAAACAAACTGACCATCTCTTTCATTTATGTTATCAAAAACTTCCCAAATAAACTGGTTCCCAAAGGAACGTCCTGTTTTTACAGAGCTGAGAAATTATAAGTTTCTGCTCTAATGAGGAAAATATAAATAAATAAAAAGGACACAGTGTAAAGTGAAGGGTCAAATGCATGCTGCTCAAAAATCTCTTACCAGAAAGCAGGGCCAGACTCCCAGCTGCTGTAAATTACTGACTTCTCGGTTAATGATCTGAAACTTGCTTGTTGCAAAGTACCCTGTGACATCTTTCCAAAGGATGTGTGTCACTACTGTGCAGTAACTAGAGGGTTTTGTGCAATAAGGAATAAATCCATAGGGTTGTGTTGCTGCAAAAGATTAGCTTTTGAATGATAATTTCATAAATGAGCCATTAAGACCCTGACTGAGCAGTTCTGTAAAATCATATAGAGAGAAATTGTGATCAGGCAATGGACGCAACTGCCTGAGGAGAAGTAGTGATCTTACAAAAATCAGAATAAGCACACAAAAATTTGGCACTTTGATCCAAAATTGTACTTTGACTTCTGTCTTCCATGGTTTTTATCAGGATTATTTCAGAAAACATTAACCTATAGGTGGCATTCAAGGATAGCAAATTACTCCAATTTTGCACACAGGTATAGTGCTGCCACACTTGGTCACACAGCAACTGCTAATTTTTTCATAAGCTGTGAGTGTTGCAGTGTCATTCTCAGTGGTACAGGCTGGACAGAATGGGAAATGTGCTTGCCCTGCCATGGCTCTGAGAGGAGTCAGCTGCCTTTCTCCACAAAGTTCTGTGCCACACTACAGACCCTCCTTTTTTACTTTAGGTGCTGAATTGCTAAATGAGCTGGGCAGCAGTGGGTCCTGGGCTGGGGTGTGAGCTCAGCTCCAGCTGAGCCTGCCTGCCCCGGGTCTGGGGCAGCCTGAGCCATGTCCATCCTGCTGCTGGGAGGGGACGGTCCCAGTACACTGGGAGCTCCAGCTGCCAAACCTGGACATTGCTGGCAGGGCTGAGCTGAGCTGGCATTGAGCAGACAACTCATGGGTGCTTCAGCAAAGCACCCAAAGCCAGCCCTGGCTATGCTGTTGCAGATGGATCTGGACTGTAAATAAAATGCAAAGCAAGCTTTATTTCCTGTCAGAGATCAAATCCTGACCACCCGCAGCCTGGAGTCTCTGCGAGGGACCACTGGGTGTCTCCTCTTTAGATCACACCTGGGGAGGATGACCAGCCTGCCAAAGGCAGAGAATAAAAAATAAAGTGCTTGAAAAACGTAGAGAAAATAATAATAGTGTCACAACGTTATTTCCTCCAAACATTGGTGCAGCAGCACTTGAGACTAGATGTAAATGAGGAAGCACCTGGGAAGGCTCAGGGACAGTTTGGTACCTCAAGTATGTACTGAAACAGGGTGCTGGCTTGCAGATAAGAACAATCCTGTATGACTTATTTCCTCCAGACATCCAAACACTATCCAAGTGGGCCCCACTGTATGAACACCCACCCTGCCACTATGAACACCCTCCCTGCCACTATGGAGTTTCTCTCCTGCCCGGCTGTGGGGTGGCATTTCAAACAACACAGAGTGTAACCATGTCCTGGTGCTCAGGCTGACCTCAATAATGAGAGATTTGCATCTCTCTGAAGCAGCATGGCAAGCCATCACCTTGGTCCTCAGCCCAGAACAACCAGGAAGCAGGGCAGGATAGAACAGCATAGCACCATTTCTTTGCTAAGACACAAACCAAAGTGATAGGGTTCGACATGTGCAGGAGAAAGCTGATCTCTAAAGTGCACCTATATTCTACCCATCAGCACAGTCCAGCCCTTCAGAGCAGCTTCACATGCTTGAATCACCCTGGGATTTCATCCCCCACTACTTTCCCCACATCATACCTCACCCTGACTTGCACCAGGGGATGCTGCTGTGCACCTGTTTCCACTCATTTCTTTGTGGCTGGAGATGCCCATTCAGAGCAAAAATCAGACACAGCTTTTTCATCTCCTGAGCATAACTATCAAAATTCTCGAGTCTCCTGCACCCTCATCTCATGTGGTCAGTGCAGCCAGTGGCCCTGGGCAGACAGTCTGGGAGCACAGCTGGCACTGCCCTTGCCACAGGGCAGCAGCCAGTTGCTACCAGCACTGCCTGCCTTCACTAAACTCAGAGGTCTGCAAGGCATGCAATCCCCTCATTCTTCACTTAGAAGGTTTTCTTAATAAATCTATGGTGTACCCAAGGTAAAACCCTCTTTTGCTGTTGTGACATTCTCCTTTGCAACCTGTCCACACAGGACTTCTCCTCTGCAAGTTCTGCAAAGCATTGTTGGGGGGTTAATTAAAGCAGCCTGTTTCTACAGCACGTTCTGTCTGTTTCTTCTTTTCATTATTAGATGTGATGACACATTTGCCTGTGAGGCTTCCCGCAGATGGCACGGAAACTTTGTGATCAAATGTTAAGAGTAAACCAACTGTCAGATCTGATCACAGCTTCCTGCATTGCTCTGCTGGTGTAGGAATATCGTTTTCATAAAGGGCTCCTTCTTTTTAAAGTGATAGGGTTTGCAGCAGGGATGAAATCTGAGACTAAGATGTCTAGTTCAATATTAACAGATTCAAGGCTCTACCAGAAGTTTTGTGTTTCAACTACAGATTTTATTTGCAAACACTTAAAAATCAATAATATAAAGGGAGCATTTTTACTGATTGTGGTTTAATTCACAGGCAATTTTCATGGCAAACTGAATAAAATACAAAATAATGTGGGTGGCGAATAATTCAAATTCTTTGAAAATCCTCATTTCACAATAACCAAGTGTAATGTAATGCACACATTGCACAGTTCAGTTTGGTTTAAAACAGAAAACTAAGTTATAGGTAAGAGTTTTCTCCTAGAGATGCCCACTGTAGTGCTAATAGAAGGCATATACATGTCTAGCACTGATCAGCTCACCTCAGCCTCCTCTGAACAGATCAGACTTGTTTTGGGGACAGTAAATTTGGATCTGACATTGAAGAATCTGAGTAGGTGTTCTGGTTGATAATTCAGATGTTGACAGAACAGCATAAACTATGCAGATCAAACATTTATTTTGCTGTTTTAGCTTTTTCTGCTATTCACAAATTATCTATGAACAGAATTTGATTTTGACAGGTTCGTTCAATATTCAAAGTACTCAGAACCTGTTCCAGGTTATATCTTGTTTGCAAATGGTTTGTTTTCAGTTTGGGTGTATATTCAGTGGTTTGCTGAGCATCATCTTCTGCTGCTGGTTGGAGAAGTAAAAGGTTTTACAAGAGAGGAAGGAGAAATCTAACTTTTTTCACACTAATAGGCACCTGCATGGGCAGCAGGCTCTGCCTGAATGGTCATGTGGTGATTTTCTTGCAGAGAACTGATGGAAGCACCTGGTATCTTTGGGTCTTTTCCCTATTTCACCCAGAACTTGAGCCACCTGGACACATTTCCCAACTTTGGTTCTTTCCCTAAATTGGACATTTCACACCAAATCCCTTTAAAATAAGTTTTGCACAATTCTTCCCCTGTACAGTCCAAAATAAGTCCCAATCCCCTGGGCAGGCAGTCGGCCTGTGGTTTGCTGGAGCTGGCTGGGGAGGGAAGGATCTCTCTTTGACCACCTCAGAGGGTTTCATGCCAGGGGCAGTGGTCTGTTTGGCCTCCTTGGGGGGCTTTGGAATGCCTGATTCGGGTGCTTTGGTTTTGTTCACTGTCTGTGACCTGGTGTGTCATTTGCTGTGTCTTTGGTCAGGAAACCTAACCAAGAGGTTTGGGCATCCTCTGCTTTTTTCCATTGGCATTGTACAGAGAGGGGAACCCTGCTTCAGTAGGGCAAGTGGTAAATCCAGGCAGAGGTCCAGGTTTGTGAGTGGAGAGGGGAAAGCCCTCAATATAAAAGCAGGATGCCTAAAGCTAATCCCAGGCTGACACTCCTACACTAATCAGATACTCTTCCATCTTCCTGGTGTTCTCAAGAGACTGATTAAATAGAGGGATCAATGGATGGCTTCACAGTAATTTCACACTCCGAGAAGATTCCTTTCACCTCCTGTTGCAATTAAAATAACTGACATTTTTCTGTGTTAATAGGCTACTTTATTTCTTGGTGGGGTTTTTTGGGGCATAACGAACTCCATCGTGGACTGGCTCACTAATGTATATTGTCCTTTTTTAGTTCTATAGATACAGATGGTTTTGCAATGAAAGACCAGTTTGACTCAGATACGATATTTAGTATTAGAATTTCTCATGCACATATTAAATAGCATATTTAAATGTCATAGCAATTTAAATTGTGATCTGATGAACCTTGTTGTTTAGTTCATTATGCATTAGATTATAAAATCAAAGACATTAAAAATCATTATTTTATAATTTTATTCTGAAATTGGTTTTTTCCTCTGCTAGTGACCTTTAATGTTTTTACCTTGAGCAGAAGCCATAGGATTTACTTTCACACCAGCTCCTAAAATTCTCTTGCCAGGGGGGAATGCCCAGCACAGAGAAGAACAAGATCACAAAAAAATATTTGTAAAATTATACAGACTTGAAAATATAGTACACCAGTCTTGTTTCAGCAACACAGAAATAAAGTATCTGGTTTTCAGAAAAATCAGATCAATTTCCTAAGGGTCTGGTTAAACTGCTGAGTGTAAATTGCTATTGGAATTGACTGTTAAAGATCTTGGTTGAGCAGGTTAAACATCTGCTGGATTTATTACAGTTTTATTTGTACTTCTTCTGTATCTGGTACAATTAAGCCAATCAAAGTAAGTGAATCAAATCTAATTTACTCTCTAATGGACCAAAAAGGAACGAATAAACACAGCACTATTAGAGCCAAATGATTAAACATGTCTCTGAGGTATTTTTTTTCTATTTCAGCATAGAAGAATCATGGTGTTTATGCTGTAATTAACCACTAAGGAGTGATGTAACAGAGTTTGAGCATTCATTCATTTTTCATATAGTTTCATAAAAATGCTAAGCAAAACATGCGAATGTAATGAAACAAATTCTATTGGAATTTGGTGCATTTAGTCATATAACCATTTATGTTCTATCTAAAATCATTATAGGATTGACACAGAGAGGTGTATTTATCAAATTGGATGAAAATGGGCTGTACCTGTCTTTTTCACATTACTAGGCCTTTTAAAGACAAAATTCAGCCCATGTGTAAATAACTGTCGAAGGTGCATGTATCATGTTCAGGTTCATTAGGTAAGCATAAAAGTTAAAGTCACATAATCAGGATTAATTTGATATTCTAAAATTATGAAAAATGGAACTGCATCTAGTCTGCATTAGCTAGAAGCTGCACACTGTAAGTCTGGAGTCCTCCCTACATCCCAGCATCAGGAAATAAACCCCAGCTTACAGCTGTTTGCTTACACTGCCACCTGGAAACAGGATTTAATCTGAAACAAGTAACCTAAATAGGAAAACTATTTTGAGCATTAACAAACAGAGTGCACATCATGATTTAACCATATCATATGAAAACCACCTTTTCCTATAGAATGATTTGGTTTTTTGGGCCAATGTGATGGTTTTAGATTTTAATGCTCCAGGCGGGCCCATTTATGAAATGGTTTCCTTTGGTGTCTCTGGAGATATTTTGTCACAGGTGGCGGCAGCTGCAGCCCCCATGAGGTTGCTTTGCACCCCCTTGTTTCTCACTGCACTTTTTCTGTCATCCTTAGCCTACATGATCTCATGTTAAGTTATATTTTGGCTCTTCCACTATAGGAGAGAAAGCACAGTGTAATGTATGAATAGGCTGGATATAACAACCATTCTGTAAATGTGAATGTGTTTCATTCCATGTGAAACATCTTTGCAAATATCAATATTCTGCAATGACTAAGGGTTTCTACAATGTCCTGAAGTTCTTTTTTTGTCAGGGCTTTGTTAGGATACCTTGAGGGCAGAGTTAAAAGGGAAGACAGAAAATACTCAAAATATTTTGTGAGAAAGCATGTTGCTCTGAAACTTGAAAGTTGACTTGGACGTTTAGCAAACAATGGAAGATAAAAATAGCAGGATTTGTACTCTGAAACCAGTACTGAGGCTATCATCATTCATCAAATCTCTTACTTTAAAAAGCAAATTCACAGTGACAGTTTTCAGTCTGGGCTTGTACAGAATCTAGTGTGAAGGAGTCCTGGCCCACAGCTGAGGCTTCAGAATAACATACCCATCAGACATACTATGTTGCTATAGCAAATCTACCACTGCCTTGGCATAGACTATAGTGCATATTTTTATCAGTCAGTACCAGTCCCAAAAATATTTTTGCAAGTGGGGCCACCAAGCTGAGGGAATCATTCCCACAGCCTGTGTCAACGTGTGATTCCTGACACTGCTGGGATGTGTGAGCTGCACTGGTGGCTTGGGGAGCTCCTGGATACCCTGGGGAGAGGTGCAGCCCTGCAGAGGCATTGCACTCTGGCCAGGGTAGGCAGGCTGTGGTGAAAAGCACACCAGCACTAAGCTCAGCCCTTACCCTGGCCTTTGGAATGCCAAGAGACACAACAGGCCTGGTGCTGCAGTGGTGAAGCAATTTCAGCAGACCCCCTGTGCTGCATCCAAAGAGCTGGACAGGCCACAACATCATCCACAAGCTTCCAGACTCTCCCAAGCCAAACCACCAGGCTCCAACATCACACAGCCTGGGAGCCCCACTCAGCTGTGCAGAGATGACACGTTCTAAAGCCATCTCGTGGCCATCCCTAACTCTATGAGTGTAGCCCTGGTTTGTGCCTGTGATGTTTTGGTTTCTCTGAAACTCTTTCCCAGAGACTGTTCTGTCAACAAGAGACATGTTTTCCTAACTGTAACCTATGTTTACATTCCTTTCCCTAGGAGGGACTTCTTGATGTCCCTCTGACTTGACCAATGTAGGTGAAGAAGTTTATCTTTTTTCCACCCATTGGGTTGTTCTTTGTAGAATAGCATAAAAGGGAAGAAATAACTAAAAATAAAGGAGTCATTGTCAGCCTTCTGAGTCGCAGTCTGTGTCGTTGTGATCTTGAACAGCGACATATGAGTTTTCTTTCCAGAGCACAATCAGCTTTAAATCATGACTGACCTGTGTAATTTTGCCTTGAAATGGCATGGGAGGGCCTGGATAGTCAGTGAGAACTGAGATGGCTGGAAAAACAAAAGCAGTGTAAATATACAGAAAGATTTAGCCTGTACCAAATGTCAAATATAGATGAAAGGTTTGATTTTTAACAGGCATAAAGTGAGTGAACTCAGCACTTATTGTCAGTCACTTATCCATGTAAACATGGTGTCCACACACGTCCTTCCTTTGCTTGGCTTGCTGCACTTGTGAGACACAACCCTGACAAGCAGCAGACTCCCAGGGCATTAGTACCATGCATATTTTATATCAGGAGAGAGATGCACACCAGAAACCTGCTGAATAATCTGCAGATCTTTTGTGATAGTCTTTTCTTCATAATGTTTTATTTAAGGAATTGAATCAATAAACCTATTCCTTTAATACTGTCCAACCACCTGTTGCCTTCAGCGACTGTTGGGATCAATGATCCATGGAGTCAGTTCAAAGGATGCTTGTACTCTGCCTTGCTGCCCTGATGTGATTGCTGATGCCAAGTCAATGCTTAGGAGCTGGATCACCTCGAGGTAAGTGAAATCTGCACACAAGATTTTTCTGAGCTGAGTGTGAGAATGGATGTTGAAGTGCAACATCTGCCCACAGATTTCTGTTTCTGTGATTTTTACTCAGGCTTACAGCTGGGTGTTAAGTAATGCAGTTCTAAAACATGTGTAATTGCAAAACAAGCTGTTTATTTTCAAAGTGGCAGACAAATTCAAAATTACAATGAATAATTTAACTAGCATGATTAATAATTACTTCCTCTTAAAAATATAAAGAGAATGACTCTGGTGGGAGAATTGAATGCCCTGTACCTTGCAAACATCATTTTTGAAAACCACTTAAAAATACCCGAACTAATCACCTGAAAAGTAACTGTGTGCCAAATGAAAGGCTTAAGAATCTCCTGGGATTGTGGATCAGAACCTTCTTTGAGCTAGCTTTAATTAGCAGCAAGACAGTGAGAAAACATCTTTCCAGAGTCATGATGGCATAGCTAAAATTCAAAGTAACTATCACTGAAAACAAGGTGCAGATATGGAAAGGAGCTTAATCACCCACAAATGAACAAAAGGTAAGGTTGAAAGACAGAGAAAGCCTAGAGCTCTGCCTGGAGAGGGGCTAGAAATGGGCTGCAAAGGGAAAACTGCAAAGATGGCTTTGATGTGGGGCATGATCAGAGGTAAGAGAAGGAGTAGCAAACAAAATAAAAGAAGCTTCAGTGAGAGGTCTTCTGCTCAGGAAGAGGGATGTAGAGGTACTAGATGTCTATAGCATTTGCTTTTCATGAAGATAGCTGGGGTTTAATTCTTGATGGCCATTTAATTATTTTATGGTGTGTGATTGTATGGCAACTCTTTAATACTATTTAATGCATGTTTCTATTCATGTGTTTGAGCAAGGCTTGAAGTAAGGCCCTCTGTCTTAGCTGAATACTATCTTTTCAGATTTACAACATCATGCTTTCTCTTACTGTCACTCCTGACCCTAAAATTGTTCCCACTGTTTTTGCACAGTAGGGAATGTGTAGCAGGCAGGAGGCTCACCCCAGTGTGCCACACAGATCTGTCTGCTGGGAAATGAGCTTGATCCACCTCATGCTGGAAAAGACTCAGATCTGAACACCAGACTAGCTGATAAAATTATATTGCCACTGATTATGTTTTTTAAAGAAACAAAGGGAGCTGGTCGTCTGTGCCCAAAGGAACGATTTAAGTGACAGAGTGTTGGTCTGTGAATCTCACATATGTTTTTCGAGTCTGGGGCCAGAGAAGGAACAGATGTCTAAGTCTGGAAGAAACACTCTTCCCTTTTTAGCACTTCCTATTGACTATTATAAGGTGTCCCCTCATTCAGTAGTGATTTCCATTCCTCCAGATCTAGTTCTCCCTGTGACTAATGTAGATCCATAACCTGGGGCTGGGTTAAAAGGAGGTGTGATGCTCCTGATGTAGTGCTCTCTGGTGAGCACCTCCACAAGGCTGCAAACCTACAATCCTAGCCAGCACAGGGTGCAATAGCTGCCAGGTTCAACTCCAGTCTTTTCATCTCAGCTCTATATAAGTGTGCTTAAGAGAGCAAGGTTGGTATGGAAACTGCCACTCACAGAGGAAAAGCACTTTGTACCATGAGATCATGCAGGAAGAGATGTGCCAGGAAGTGAATGATTTTTTTGTTTGTGGTTATGGCATCTCCAGAGTTGGTCTTACTCTGTCAGTAGATATTGCTATACAATTAGCCTTTGTATAAAATAAAGAGCTGTTGGAACCACTCAACTAAGTCAAGAGGGCAGAGATACTGAACTGCTAACTTAGTACATGTGTCTCACCTTCATGAAAGCTTTGCATTTTTAAAAATCTGTTCTTCTCTACAAGCAGCTGTACGTGTTGCTAGCTCCTTTAGCAGAAACAGTGCAGTCTGGAGGACATGATGGCCAAACTGGCAACATCAATGCTCACTCTATTGATGAGGCACCACAGTATCTGCTAGGACTGAAGGAGACTTTCAAAACTGGGAAGGGCACATTTTCTTTAGGCTACACAGGATTCATTTTGAAGTTACTTTGGGTTCTGTTTTGACCTTATCTTTAACCATGAAATACTAGTCATCCATTCTCATTCAATAGAACCTAAAATGGTCACCAAAATCCACTTCAGGTTTAAGAGCCTGGCACTGCCTTTGCCATGCAACCTGCAGGCTGGTTTCCCAGCTGGCTGCAGAGAGCTGCTCACAGGTATTTGTTTCCCCAGCAGGATCAAAGTGTGAAGCTGGGACCGTGCTCTTCATCCCAGCTCCACCTTGGAAACCTGCACAACGAGTTGAGGAGGTCACACACAGCATGAATCCAGATGGTCACTTGAAGACAGAGGCTGCCAGGGAAGCCCCTTTTCCCCAGAGGTGGCACTACCAGCAGCTCTTGCCAGCACAGAGCTCCCTGAGCTGCAGGCTGTGACAGCCACTCACCCTGTCCCCCAGACCCTTGGCACCTTCCAGCTGTCCTGACTAACCCAGGGCTCGTTGGATACCACACCTGACCCAGCCCATCCAGCTGCCAGTTCAAATGTCTGCCCCCAGAGCAGATCCCACTGTGGGACCTTGTCCTCCCTCATAATTTCTGCTGCCAGCCACTGTCCCTCATATCCTTCAGGTCTCTATCCCATGCACTGATGCTCCAAAGATGGGCTTTCATAATTAGTTTCTGTTTTTAATAAGATCCATTCTGTGACATGGTTTGTTTGTGATTTTATCCTAGGTACACAAAATTTTATTTTGAACAGAGGTAATTTTATGATAAGTGCAGAGTGCTGCCAGTTTTCTCCTCTGTGGCTCATCTACAAAAGTATTTGGGTGGATATAGGAGAAGGTAGATCAGAAACTTCTTCACACTGTGCCAGAGAGTATAAAACTGGAAGGCAGCTGACAAAAGGTGGCAATGAGACAGGAAGAGAACCATGTTGTTGCAGGTATAAAAACCTAATGCCATAAAGAGAACATTGCTGAAAAATAAATTTAAGTTATGAGCACATATTCAAAGAGTGCTTGAGGAAAAAATAATATATATATTAATGTAAAAAGAAGTAAATCCTGTGCTTGCAGGGTTTCAAGAAGCTTCCAGACAACAGGACCTGTTACTGGCCTCAGCATGTGATCAGGCTGGGTTAGCACATCCCTTGTCACAGCCAGGTTAGTCTATCACTTATCATACAAACTCCTAGTTACCATTCCATTATATTTTTTTCTATACATCCAAGATTCAAGCTGCCTCTTAATGTCTGAAAGTACTTATTGCACATACCTAAGTGAGTAATTGCAGTCTGAATATTAGTGTTATAGAATGCATGATTTAAAATACCCTTTTTGATGGTATAGTATGGATAAATTTGGATTACATATGTCTCCTTATGTAAAAGAGATTTTCTTCTTTTGGTAACACATTGTCTGCTGCATTTGCCTAGCACCCCCTACCATATGCTCTTTAAAACAAGCTGTTGCATTTCAAGAATTGTCCCTAGTAATTAAGAGGAAAAATATTGTAATTTTTTTCTGAATTTTCTGAATAAACTAGAAGACCTTCCATCAAGTAAGATTTATTTTCCCCTCTGGCTAGTTGCTCCTGTAAGCCATAAAATCACTTCCTCTGTTCAGTTCCTCACCTCCTCCTGTCAGTTCAGCTTTTGGCACCGATGCTCCAAGTAAATATAAAGCAAGCTTTCCCCAATCATCATTTTGTATCCCTTTTCCACTTTGTCTCTGAGCATCTTGAAATCCTTAAAATTAATTTGCTCTGAGATCTCCTTTTCATCTCTGTTTTGCTCTCTTCATTCTCATGCGTAGGTTTTTCCTCTCTTGCTTCCAGAAACCTATGTCTGAACTAGTCTCAGAGCTGCTATTTGCATCCCCTTGAACTTCTTTCTTTTTTTCTGGACCAAAAATTAGCTTTCTTCTTTAATTCCAGAAAGAGATTGCCTCTGTGGCTTTCTGCCATTCCAATTAATCTCCTTAGCACTTGATCAATCAATACTCTGGGCTATATGGGCTCTGTGTTCCCTGTTTCCCTCTCAGTCACTGTAAGATAAAATCTCAAATCCTTTTCCCTTCCTTCCAGTGCATCAATTCTGGCCCATGAAATTTGCTTTTGATTCCTATAGGTATATTATATAATACATATTTGTGTCTATTGCAATAAATCTCAGAGTCCCTCAACTCTGATTTGCCTTCCTCTTCTAGTTTCTCTCCTTTATGGTCTGTCTAATACCCCCTAGAGTCTCCAAAGCTTTCTTAAATCCAGAGTGGTGGCAGCTGAGAGAGCTGTTCATCACTGTCTAGTTGTCTCCTTTGTGTGACAGTTGCAGGCTTTCTTGGCACCTAGCCATCCAAAACTTGAGAAAACAAGATAATTGTCCTAAGAGAAGAATATCTTTCATCTCTCGATGCCTAGAGTCCCCTTCTTTAAAGTCACCCACTGACGTTGTATTCCATTTGTTTCAAATAATTTTCCATCACTATCATAGAAACAGATTTCATATAGATCTATAGCAAAGTTCCCTATAAAATGAGGATCATCTGCAACCAGAATTTTGCCTAGGTTTTGTTAATTTGTGGGTTGTTTTTTTGTTTTTTGGGTTTTTTTTTGAATGGGGCCTGGAAGCGAAAAGGTCACTTGAATAGAAATCTTCTTTGGCAAAGAAGACTTTTTCAGGAATATTAAAGATTCAAGAGCTCCAAAATTAGGTCCTCTTGACTGAGTGTGCCAAATAAATCTTGAGTCAATTGATGTCTTAAGCAATAAAGTTGTTGATATGTATTACAAGCTGCTCTTAATTCCAGTATTAGGTATTTCAATGTCTTATAAAGGTGTATTGATTACTTTGGATTGGTCTTCAATTAGGATAATGATCAAGGTTTCCTAGAAAGTGAATGGGACAAAGGTGTCCTGAGAACTGGTTCCTTGTTACTTGCTTATCTGGGTTTCAGAGGGTGTGACCACAGTCTGAAGATGTCCACTGGTCAGTGCAGGAGGCTGAATGCTGTAGAAGACAGAAGTAGTATCTGAGGAATACTTCAAAGAGATTGCTGGGGTTTTGGCTAGCATGTCTTGCATACCTTAAGCAAAACTAAGCCAGAAGAAGTCTTCTATAGGTATTTTGATATTTTAGAAATAATAGTGGTTTCTTCTGTTGACAGTGACAGTTTTGTAGTCTTATTTCAAGAAAGCTTTCTTTTAAGCTGGACAACTGGTTTGCATGTCTCACATATCCAAACAATTATCTTTCAAGATATTTCAAGTGTATTTCCTCTTGAAAGATTTCTACCTTTCATAAAGCCTCCTTTGAGATGGTTGGAAAATACCAATTTTCTTTAGATCAAATCACTATTTAATTTTGGCATGCAAGGACTTTGTTCAGTTTACAAAGACCATCAAGTATCTGGATCAAATACAGCAGCAGTTAAACTCTACCTCACAGGGAAAAGTTAATCCCAGACTTTGATGTATCAAGTGATGATTTAACTCCTCTTGGGAATCCTAGGTGATGGATTTGCTCCTTCTAAAACAGCAGCTGTTTCAGTTATGTGTTACCAATTAGGAAATCATTTTCCCGTATTTTGAGCCTGTAGAACATATGGTATGTTGAGGTCCCCATAATCACATTCCTGTGCACCCTCTCCACTGATTACTCCCTAGGGAACCTAAAGCTCTGCTAAATCAGTGTGTAGTCCCTGAAATAGACCCATACATATTCCAGTCATCACTATTATGGGAGAAAATCCCCAGGGGTACAGCCTTAAGTTACCTCTCCAAAATTTCCTTTCTCTGGTGAGATGGCTATAGACAATACAGAAGTTTAAAAAGTTCAATTCTATTTAATTTTATAACGAACACTTATTTCACAGCCTGTGCACAGTTTTTTATTCTCTGTGTTTTCCTATTCTAAACTCCAAATGAGAGGATTTTTCCTTGAACTTTGTTGCTAGGGAATGCCTCTAGTGTATATCACACTGCACATTGAGAGGCGTGGTGAAGGAGGTGTTTGCACTTTCAAACCAGACCTCTGGTCTGAAGTGGAAATGTGTTATGGTTGTCTTGTACAACCTGAGGGGCTTAGAGGGCCAGACAAACTGCCAGACAACAGTGACATTCCACCACAATATTGTAAAACCAGATCAGAGCCATACACTGTGGAGAAGCGTGAGAGTCCTGGAGAGTCTTGCTCTGTCTAAGCCAGGAGAAGAAGAGGTTTCTGCTACTCTGTGGGGAAAAGAAGTAGGTGCACTCTTGTTACTCATTCCCCATAAAACTGAAAGCTGCTTGTTGGAGAGGAGGAGCTTGTCTCCTCCACAGGCTCGGGAGAGCCTTCAGAGCAGCTGGTGGAGAATCTGCAACCTGCCAGCACCTGAGTGAGCTCTGCCCACAGACGCCTCACGAGCCCGTCTCGCTCGCAGACAGATATTTTGCCACCTGACTGAAAACAACTCTCTGCTCAGAGCACGCTTTTTAACAGCCAGCTCTCATCACTGCTTCCAGATACCTTCTCCCTTCTTTGCAGCCTGGAGAAGGATGGTGGTCTGGGCGGTTTCCAGGGGAGTAAATGTTAGCAGTGCTGGGAGCAGCTTCCCTGCATTTGGATGTGATGGTAATGAAAGAAAACCAGTGTTGCCAACTATCACATCTTTTTCATGTCTCCTGTAACACACAGTGTTCTCTAAAGCTTTGGTTCAGAATATCATCACAAGAAAAATCTATCTTCTCTTTAATTCTATTACATATAGCTGCTTAGGATTACAGGGGGGAATGTAAGTTTCAAACAAAATTTAAAACATATAAAAAGCTAGGTGTATGTTGATGTTCATATGATTTGTGTACTTTGATATAGTAATGAAATTAATGCCATTTATAGGTGATCATAGCAACTATCAATGGAGGAAAGTGTTTAAGAAAGTAAAGATTAATGAAATTTTTGTGAGTAATGTTGCTGCGTATGGTTCCTTATTCTGTCATTTTAACTCCAGGTAAATCAAGTTTTAGGCTTTTAAGTTATTTTAAATAATGTTATTTAACTTAGTTTTAAATAAAGTAAGTTTTCAGCATTCTTTTAAATCATGTTCAAGCCCTGTTACTTTACAAAGCACTGATACATGCAAATACCCTGCAGAGTACTGGGATGGCAAAAAAGGCCAGTGATGAAAACAAGTAACACTATACTCTGACAGGGAGCTGGAACAAAAAAGAGGTGTTGTCTCATGTACCATCAGCATGGCAGTGAGAAATTATCACTATTCTCAGCTAGTTACATGGAAATTACTTCTTCCAAATTCAGCCACAAAATACATAATTCTAACTGCCTGTGAATATGTGGTTACAAGAAGAATATACCTGGTGCAGGTGCATCCATCATTCAACTTAGTAAAGACCAGCAGGAAAGAAACATTAGCAATAGCTACTTACTGTGGAATTAAGATCCAGGATTCTCACAGAGTCAGTGGTATAATAAATACATAGGTGAAGCAGGGAGACTTTTTTTTTTCCCCCCTTNNNNTTTTCTTTTTTTTTTTTCTTTTTTCCCCACCCAAACTTGAAAGGAGAAGTTCTAAAAGTGAACTATTTGCCAAAAGGAACCATATGCACTATCAGTTCACTGCAGTGTGAACCACTGGGCTGTACCAGATGGAAACTCCTGTCTCTCTGTATCTATTGAAGGATGACTTAATGAATTTCCTGCCTGTTGCACATTGTCTAAACATTTATAAATTACTTTCAAACCTGGGATGTAATAGGAACATGTGGGAGTTTTTGTCTTTGTGTCTTGGGTTATGGAACCAAAAACGTATATTCTACTTTCATCTGCTGAAAGTAGTTGGGGAAATGTTTTTTTGTTTTTTCTTTTCATCTGTTATCCTGGGGGAAGGAGGCAGATGCTTTCTGATAATGGTTCAGCTGTTAAAACCGGGTGGGGCACTGTTCCTTATCTCTTTCACCACCCATCCTCCCTCCAGGGATATCTTCTGCTAATGGGCCATTGAGGCTCAGCAATGACAGGACACATTTACATCATCCCAGTGTGAGATGCTGCACCCAGTGCTGGGGGCTCCAGGGTCCCTACCTAGATAAAAACTGAGACTCAGAACACCAGGGATCCTGTTTTCCACTGGATTCCAGAGGAGGATCAGACTCATCTCACCATCACTGGACTCTTCTTCAACAGGATCATCTACTCCAACAGAGCCACATCTGTTTCTCCAGGAGGACTGCTTCCAACACCCTGACCAACAGGGTGTCAGGTCGAGTCCCTGACTCTGGCTTTTTTTTTGTTTGTTTGCTTGTCTTTTTGTACTATTACATTTGTATTTTTAATATTCCCAGTAAAAGAACTGTTATTCCTATTCCCAAATCTTTGTCTGAAAGCCCTTAATTGCAAAATTATAATAATTTGGAGGGAGGGGTGTTTACATTCTCCATTCCAAGGAAAGTCCAGCTTTCCCTAGCGGATACCTGTCTTCTAAACCAAGGCACTTTGACAGAAACATGTTTAAAACACTACTGGCCATATTCTGGTGTATGAAGTGTCACACATACAAACTTGGATGCTGCTCCTCCCACTTGTCATTTGTACCTTAAACACACTGTATTTTTAAAGGTGCAACTAATAGCACATGGTTACAGTGTCCTGGCTCTGTCTGCCACAACCTCTCTCTTTCCTTGATCTTGGAATAAAATTCTGAAACCTGGCAATATCTTTACTATATGTACATTTCATTGGGTCACCAACCGATTGCTACATTACAAATTACTATTAATAAGTCATTGCAAAAACTCAGAGATCTTAATTGCGTCAGAATAATGGATCTACTCTAGAGAGAATGCACAAGGGGTAAAATTATCCTGCAGGATTTGCAACTGTTTGCCTTTAATATTAATAGATTAATTAGCGAGTGCATTTGAGACATGATTGCGGAAAAATTTTCTTCCCAAACTGATGCAATGAACTCAACAGGATGAAACTTTGGTTGTCAATGGTTACTCTGTAACCAGATCTCTGAAGAAATTTATTTTTATAATAACTTGCAAAACATTGGCATCATCATTACATGTTCAAATGTAATTAAGAGTTCAGTGAGCGTGATATTTTAAAACAATTTTAAAATTTATAATAATGTTAATGCTCTTGAAATAAATCTTATCTTTTCCTAATGTAACAATTTCCTTTGCTCTTTCAAGACCCACATATTGTCTCACAAGACATACAAACCCTGTGGATTGTTTTTAAAAGACTTTTTTTTTAGTGGTTCAAATAGCCACAATCTGAGCAGAAATTTAACTGCAACAACTCTATGGAGAATGCCTGGATGAAAAAGAACACAACAAAAGCAACAGCAAAAACCATGGCTCTGAAATGCACAGTGGTACAGTACTGAATTAGTGCAGCTGGGAGTGTGAGCTTCTGCTCAGACTAATTGGTGATGCATTATCAATGTTGCAGCGTTGTGTTTGAAAATAGCTACCCCTGATTGCAAAACACAGCACTGGCACTGTCTACCAACAGTGATGCTGCTAAAAGGGCCATTGCAAAGCTAGTAAAAGCAGCATCCTTGGCTAACCTGTGGCAGAATATGAAATCCCACTTTGGGAGGGCACCATGTGTCTGGACTGATGAGTTATGAGCCTAAACTCTTTGATTTCTGACAGTTTCTTTCTGCAGCAAGTGAAGTATCACACAGTGGTAAATTACTGTCTGAAGAAGAGCAATGAGTTTAACTCATGGCAAAAGAATCTCAGGTGGGACAGTAGGTAAAATCCCATAATAACAATGACCCAGGAAGACAGCAGGATGCAGGGGATGTAGGCAGAGCATCTCTGGAGATGCAGAGCTCTGAGCCCAGTTGCTGCAAAGAGCAAAGGCAGAGTTGATTCTGCAGTGATGAAGAAGGAGGCAAGCAGATCATATGTCAAGACTGTTCCTAGTCTTATTTTCCCTAGCCATTATTTTCTTGTTCTGTGCTCTGTGTTTCATTGCCATTTTGCATGTTCATCTCATCCATATGCTGCATTTAAACTTAAGCAACATCCTATGTCTATATTGTTATTTGGTAGAGTAACATGAATTGGATTATACAACAGGGCTGCAGTATTTGATCTTGCAAAATGAAACAAAAAGTACAAAAGCACAGCACTACACTGATGTGAATGTATTTGCAGATTGAAATTCTTAGCCTCTAGCCTTAAGGAACTCGCTCTCCTCCATTCAGAAACTGTCAGATCTCTCACACCTTCTAGTTAATTACTAATATGGGGTTACATATAGTCAGAAAAAAACTGTCAGAACTTTAATCCAATATGATGCAAGCTTGTCTTAGAAATATTCCTAAAAGGCATAAAATGAAGCTGTGATACTTGAATAGCAAAACACCCAAAGAAAGACTCTATAGCAACAGGCAGCTGATGGTCCACCTTCCCCAGCTATTAAGCTGCTGTTTTGCTAACAAAGTGTCTGCTAACCTCACTCTCCAGACAAGATTTTATTAAAAATGAAAACAGCTGAAGTGAAAGTGGAAATGCCTATGCAGATGTTTCAACAGCAATTAAAAGATTACTGAATTTTGCCTCTGATCTTCAAATCAGATTTTTAATTAACTTTAACTTAAGGGCATCTAGAAAAGATGTGAGGGAATAAAGTAACAAGACAACCAAAGTTTCTGTGTTCTCAGAAAGAACAATCATATTGCCTTCATGATTTCAGGAACTACTTGCAGAAGTCTGCAAGTGGAGAGAAAGTAGCTCTTGATTTCAAGTCATTTACACTCAGCAATGGGCTGTCCAGCTCAAGTGCTTGGGCCAGGGCTATTGAGTCCTTAAGTTCATTTGAAATAAATGGATCTAGAGCTGCTGCAGATCTTTGTTCATCTGTGTGAAAATTTTGTGGCTTACAATGGCCTCACAGCTACAGAAAATAGGAAATACTACTTCAATTACAGACATCCTCAGTGGCTTTGGACAGACATAACTAGCAAGATTCTGTGCCCTCTCTACCTTAGAAACCCAGTATTTTTTCCTGTGTACTGTGAAGGTAAATCTGATGGTACAGTTTTGACAGTCTCAGTAAGGCTCGGCAGCAGATGGATATTCTGGCTGCAAAGAAGACACCCTTTCATTGCAGGACAAAACAAGAAACACTCCAAATACTGAAGAACAGTAAAATGACCCAGCCTGAAATAATAAATTACTAGCATTGAGGATGCTAAAAAAGAGAGTGGGAAACAAAGGCTGAAATACTCCGTGTACTTTGGGTAGGGCGGGGAAGGGAACCACGTTTTCTATGCCTTAGATGGCAAATTCTGGGGAGAAAATATTCCTTTCCAGTTAAAAATTCTATCTAAAACCCGAAAGATCTTTTTCAGTGAAACTATGCTTTCCCTCTGAGTGCTTTTTTTTGACAAATGCAAGTCTTCAGACAAAATTGTGTGGCTGAAACATTCCAGTCAGCTCTAGCACTTGGCTGGTGTGCAACAGAGCCCACCTACACAGATCCCTGGAAAGGAGCCCAGGAGGGGAGTCCCACCACCAGCAGAGTTCACTCCAATTCCTCAGGAGCTTTGGGACCACTTTGCTTTCTCACCTGTGTTATTTCATTGCAAGTAATGGCAAAAACAAAGCAAAAATATCTAATGCAGCAAAACAGGAGGAAAATCACCGTGTCCAATGTGTGCCTTGTCCTAATACAGCAAAATAGATAGTTCAAAGACACAAAATAACCAGGTTGTTTTAAATAATCTACTGGATTTTGTTAGGTAACCAGTAAAGGAGGATTAGCAGTAATCCTCCACCTCTTTCTAAGGGATTCTGAGCCATGAATGTGTTAAAGTCCCTCTATTATCACACTTGAGTGAGAGTTTATCACCATTTAAGAGTTACACTAATAGGATGCTGAGAATGAAATCTCTGCTTTTTCATTGTGTAGTGCTCCTCCATGTATTTATCCAAAGGCTGGCTACTAAAGCTGTCATGAGCCTCCAACTCTCTTGGGCACAATTATGATGAGTGCACAGCATAAATGTCTGGGTTGATACAATGAAAAGTTAACAAACTGCTCAGGTAAAATCAATCCTGAACTTGTAGCATGGTAAGTCATGGCAATGGGCAATTCAGCTCCTAATACACACTATAACAAAAACAATACCTTTTCTGTACCTTGCCACCTACTGACTTTAGTCTCTAGACTGTAATTTCTGTTTGTCATGGTTCCACTTTTTCTTTTTGTTTGTACAATGCCTAGGACAGGGATGTCTAAATTGTAGTGTGCCCACCTAGTCAGGCAAGATTGCTACCACAAGATTGATAACAGTTATATAGTCAGTCTTTCCAAGAAGGAGGATTCTAAGAGTTAGCAAGCTGCATGAAGAGAATAATGAAATTGCACCTGCTGTTCCTAGATTGTGTAAAATGTCTAAATGGTCATTATTTTCTTATTTAATATACATGTAGTGTTACACAGGTAATCATTTTCCAAATCATCCCAAAATCAGTGAGAGGCTATATTAATTTCACTTGTGATCATAGTGCTAGCAGCAGTGCTTCTTAATCATTTGAATATGCAATTAAGGAAATGGCATGCAATTACAAACTGGCAATGCGTGGGATAAAACATGTCTTCTCCCTAAAGGGACTGAGTTAAGCTTCCTTAAAGCAACATCTTTCAAGGCTGCCCAAGACTTTCTTTTTCCATATCTCTCATTTTTCTACCTAATATAAATGCATACCAAGAAATACGGATAGCATAAACCTTTTCAAATATCTGGTGTGCTCTTCCTGCACAGCTGAGAAAAGAAATTGGAAAAAGTCAAATTTTGAAGATACTCCTTTGCTTTCCAGGGATCCCAGCCCAGGCTTTGGCTCTGCAGTTAAAACTTTTACAAAGGCAGGGCTGGAGTAGAGGGTTAGAGTTGATGTTTGGGTCTCACTCCACTAGTATGCTTTCATTAACACTCAAATTTTTACAAAAATTTTAAAAATTCCTGAAGTCTCTGCCAGCCAATAATAATGAATGTCAGTATTTTGATACATGAAGCAGCTGGTGTCTCCTACTAATATTTCAATTAGCAATATGAACGCTAGTTATAAATATTTCTGTGCACTTTGGAAATCTACAGTTGGAAAGCTTGGCTGGAGAAGAATTGGAATTGCTGGCATTTTATGACATAGTCTGAATACCTCTTGAAGCAGCAGGTGGACAGGATGCTATGCAGATATTACTTAGGCATGGGTTCACATTGCAAACAATATCCCAGCATTGGCTGTAGATAAGATTTGGTATTGATTCCCATTTTAGCCTATCTTTTGGTTGCTTATAACTTTGCAAAGCCTCAAGTGCTGTGTCTATGAATTTCTATTTGGAGAAAAAAATTGTTTTTGGAGAACTCAGCCAAAAACTTTTTCAGGAAAAGCTGGCACTCTCACACAAGTTAATGCATTTGAGGGCCTGAAAACTTCTAGTGCTCCAAGCAGGAGCATGAGGGAGCCAGGAAGCTCTGTTCATGTGTGTTAAACTTTTGCCCAAATTAAAATTTGAATATTCACTTGGTGTAGAATCAGCTGAGGTTGGCCCAAACTGAGTTTTTAAATGCCTTAACAATTTCATAATACGGAAACTCTGCCATGTGTGAGTATACTGGGTACACCTGCAGGTAGCAGAACACTGAGATGAAGGGAAGAGGTGAAGGAACAAAAATAGAACTGAAAAAGGGAAAGGGAGCTGATGAGGTATGAACCAGATCCTGAATAGATCCAGAGTCAGCAGGTGTAAGACTGAACTCCAGGGCAGGAACCAGCCTGGAAGAGAACCTGAAACTGAAGATTGGGATTGTCTGAAGAGACCAAAGTGGTTACACTCCCTGGGAATATTCACATTTGTCTTTGCCTTTGCCCTTGCCTTTGCCCATGTCATGACTTAAATATACAGCATGTGGGTCTTTGGCCAACCCAGGAAAGCAATGGCTTCTTACTGACACAATTTTCTTGTTTGGATTTTCTTTTTTCTTTTAGTTAGAGAGCTGTGGAGCTATTCCACTTTGTCATAAAATAGAACTGGAAGAAGAGACCATTCTTGCTGTTACCGTGCTCTTCCCCGTAATCCCCATCTCTAATGGGGAATGCTGCTCCCTGTTCCTGTGCTTCCTTTCCCCTCTGCTAGATTTGCAGTCTGGCCATGTAAAGGAGCATGTGGCTTTTTATATCCTGAAAACTAATGCAGAGGTGTTAGAAATACTGTCATAATTGTTTGAAGAAAACTGCTAGCCTTTCCAGAAGGAGAGGGAAACAGCAGGAGGGTTCTTTTAATGTAAGTTTAATTATAATGGCCAAGAAGCTCAGCACCATCAGACCATAAGTTACAGCTTCTTGTTTATGATACACCTGCCAGGAGGAATTTCAGATTCTTTAAGATATGTGTCTAATAACTGGTGTCAGTCCCTAAAGGCACAGACCTTCTGCTCCATATCCATCTCCACTTTAACTTGATCATTTTTTATTGAACTCCGAAAACACATAGCAAAAAATCCTCTAAAATTAACAACTTATACAATGAAGTAAGATTAATGAAATTCTTTGTAAAACAGTTTAATCAGTGACAAGGCTAAATGCTGCAGTTCACAAGTTCTGAACTTGGAAATTCACAAAATAAATCATTTCTGTTTACTCATGCTGAGTTTATGCAACTCAGATGGTAACAGTAACCTTCAATGGACGTGCAAAGATTCAAGGGAAGAAGAAAGAAGCCAACAGATGGTACTGTATGTAACTCTTCAGCAGTGTTCACCAACTTTTTTTTTCCTTTTGTCATTAAATAATCTAATTTTGCGTGGCCATTTGTGAAAGCATCAACAATACTCAATTTAGGATGTGACATAATGTTTTTTTCATGCCCATGAGAAGCATGTCTAAAATTTTCAAGGGTAGTTTTAGCACAGCTATAATAGAAAATATTTCGTATCTGGATGCTGGGATGGTTTTTTTTCTACTCTGCTTTTTCACTGACTATCAAGACTATTGTGGAAACACCTCCCAGGCATGTTATTGTAGAATGTCTGGTGGGTGTGCAATAGTCTTCAGCTGTGACTGTTGTTGTAGAAGTGCTGGGCAGCAGTTTTGGACTGTGTTATTGACTGTGTGCCAGCCTTCAAATCTGGTGCTAAACTTAGATGCTTTTTGCCAGTGATATTACTCCCTTGAGTATCACTTGCAGGATTAGGTAGTGCTTACACAAAGTTACACAAATGGTACAGTTGTGGAAAAGCTGAGAGTAAGTGCTCTGGAACTGCACTGAGATCCTGTGGTGGGCTTTCCTTAATTTTAACACTGGTCTACGTCACAAGGATCATCTACCAAGATATCAGTGGTAAATTGCAGCCAGAGACAGGATCAGGCAAAATTATCCAAAACAAATGACAGTTTTATAATAATATTAACAAATGACAGTATTTTAATTACAGTTCTGAGAAAGAAAAGAAAGAGGTTGGAAGTGGATGATTCCTCCCACAGACCTTTTCTGGCAACTCTATGTCTCCTGGAGACCACAGTACACAAAAACCCCAGGGTAGAGCTGTATACTGGTTGCTTTTCCCCACTTTTCTCTCCACCAGAACTTGCTAGATTCTCTGGTTCCATTTCCTCAGGTTCAAACAGAAAGCGTAGTCTCAGGTTCAAACAGAAAGCGTAGTCTTGAAATATAGAAATAAAGTTCCATCTATGGATAAGAAGAATCCTTCTTCAGAGGTCACTGACTATAAAGCCTCCTGAACTGTAAGAAAATATTTACAAAACTTCAATTCTTTTATTTCCAGTTTTGTTCTGCTGAACAACTCTGATGTCCACATCCACATGTGCTCTCTTGAAATCTGCTTTTCTCATCCAGATGGTGCACTCCCCTGGCACATCCTTGAACACCTCCCCCACTTGGATAAAATACTCTGAGTTTTTATTCTGTTTCTGCTATTTATACACTGCAATAATAGAATTTTTTTAATCAAAGTGAGATATTTCTGGGACAATGTATTTAAACACAAATTAAACTACTAAATTAATTTTGGACACCTCTGTAGGATATGTAATTTCTAGGACAGCAAAGGTAAAATAAAGCAGGTTTGATCCTTCCTGGATATCAGGCCAGTACTTTATTCAGATGTCTAAAAACTTTAAAAGAATCCTACCTTCAGATGCACCCAGCTGGTAGTGCTGACCCCACACTTTTCTCCTGAAGTTAAGGAGATGTGGAGGCTGAAATGGGGATACTCAGAGGATGGGAAAGAGAAATGCACATTTTTCTATCATGCTGGTGATGCTGTCATTGCCTTTCCCTACCTGTTGATATCATGATTATATCACAAACACATTTTGTTGCCTGTTCCCCAGCAAATGGAACTCCTAATATCAGCAGGAACCCCTGGGGCCACGAGGCCATAAACTCAGAACTCAGCTGCCACTGGCCCTGTGGGAGCAGAAGAAGCCCAAGGAAAATTACAGCCTTTTTGCATAAGTCAGCAGATCTACAGTTGCAAATCTGAAGAGCACTTTGTTACCTTCCTAGACCAGACAGTATTTAGGAATACTAAACCTGAACTTACTGATGTAAACAGCCATTTGAGAGAAGAAACAGATGCTCGTTTGGTAAATGTCACAAAAATCCCAAGGTTGTTCTCTGATGGAGTTTAGTAATCAAAATCTAAGCTTCCCCTATTTAAATGCAGGCTGCCATTTAACAGCAACAGTGCTGAGTTCTTGCAGAGCAAGAGAACCCAACTCAGGTGCCAGTGCCAGCAGCAGTGCCTGGCAGGTGGCCAGGGGACAGCAGCCCCCCAGGGTGATGCAGCCCTGCCAGGGCAAGGGTGAAGGGACCACTGGGAATAAGCAGCCTCTGACAGGCTTGGCCCCAGCTGCCTCTTTGGGACCCACTGGCTCACCAGAGCCACCAGAGACGCCTGAACCTGATCTGAGCAGCCAGTGGGGACAGATACATCCCTCTGATTAGTACTGCTGGACCCTCTCAGTGCCAGGGCTGAAAAAAGAGCTGCTGGGAAGAAGTGAGAGGTGGAGAGAAAGCAGTGACTGCAGACTATGAGGAGCATCAACAGGAGCAGAAAGCAGAGCAAAGCCTAGAGGAGATGAAGCAGTCAAGAGATGGAGGAGAAAAGGAAAGGAGCTGTCTGAGTGCCTGTGTGTCTCTTGTGGTGAACAACAGTGATTATTAACAAGGCCTTTCAGTTATTACAGCAGCAGAAGTGTAAGGATCAAGAGCAAAAAACCTGTCATTTTACATGTAATGATTTAACCTGGGCAGCTGACACTTGTGTAGTCTTCAAGGCTGGAGAAGGTAGGAAAACATCAGTGGTGGCAGTGCCAGGGGTCCACAGGGAACACTGGAAATACTCAGTTGTGCCCTCACTCTCAGTACCTTACTCACCTGGAAAGTGAAAAGACATTTACTTAAAGGCTGATATTTTAAAAAACAACCAACAGTTTTACAAGCATTGACTTGTACCAGTTAATAACTGTGCTAGAAAAATAGAGGTATTTTTAACAGCCAGCTCCTCAATCTGAAAGCCTTGACATGTGAACAAGCTACTCCCAGAATAACAAGTTACCAGAAGGTGATGGCTAAATTCATAGTTGTACCACTGTGGCTTTAAATCAGCTTAAAATAAATTTAATTAAATCAAGCAAAACCTCTATTTCTTCCAATTTATCCAGAGGTCCTACAGATTTAATCTGAACTGTTTTGAAACCATATGAATCTTCTTTAAATACAATTAAGAAATGCTTGTGGGTTGGCTGGGTTTTGTGTCTGCCAGCGGCAGGAGCACATAAAAGAACCTATGAGATGCTCGTGACCAGAGTTAAGTTAGGTAAATGGGAATGCTTCTCCTTATTAAGAAAGGTGCCTGTCTGTGTGCTTATTCAGGCTAGGAAGGTGGCCCTCAGGACCCTGAAAATGAGGTGACTTGGTACTGGTGCAGAGATCTGCACGTGTCTGATGCCTCCTTTTGTGTACTGATAGCTTTTAGCTGGTAGCCACATTAAAAATTGAGAGATCTTTTGAATAGTAAAAAAAGCAGTAACAGAGAGCTGGAGAAAATTTTCTTTTTTTTATTTTTAATTTTGCTGTCTTTTTCACACATAGCATTTTCTGTGACTGTTTATGACTGTGAGCAAAACCAGCCTCTCCTTATTAAAAATGCGTGTTTCCAAAGGGATACACATATCCAATATAACCTTCACCACGATGCTTCTAATTAACCAGTCTGCTTCACAATAAAGTATCTAGCTGTCACCAAAACCAACACTGTTCAGTTATTAATAGATTAAGGAAAGAATGTTAATTCTTCAAGCTCCATTTCATTTGGTCTCATTACTTTGCAAGCCAGATGGTTGCAGGGTCAGACCTGTCAGCAGGCGCTGGGAGGAAGAGTACACTTGCCGAGTGGCAAGATGCAGCACACACAGCATCTGGAAACCTGCACCCCGGGGCAGCTGCCTACAGCTCCTGTGAATTATTCTGCAGGGAGCAGAAGAAATCATGAACTGATCTAATCTGGTATTATTTTTCTCACCTCTCCCTCTGTGGTACCCACCACCATCTCCAGCACAGCGGTGGGGTGTGCCTCCAGCTGTGGAGGAGGTAGTTCTCTGTTCATTGTAGGTAGCCAGCTAATTGCCTTTCTCCTTATGGTGATGGGCTTTATGGTCTCTTCTGAATTGGCTGAGATGATGCCAAGTTGGAAGAGATGTTGCTACCTACATCCAATTTGCTAAAGACTTTCTTCCTGGGTACGAGACTTAAGACTATGAGAAAAGCACTTTGTCTCACTGATCAGCCAAAATGTGCATTCCCAGGCTCACATGGCAGCCAAACCCAGAAAGAGAAGTTCACCCCCACTTACAGCCCAGGTAAAAAGTCTCTCATGCTGAGTTATAAAGAGCTGGGATTTTTCTCCTCTTGGAAATATATTAAAGAATTAAAGATCTTGAAAGATAATCAGCATTTACACTTTGGGAAAATAAGTGCAATCTGTTTTTCGTAAAGATCTCCAAGACTTTTACTTCTAATCAGAAATTGAAGAGAAATTTCAATTTGACCTGAAACTAAAGTTTGAGAAAGTTTTTCTCAGGTTCCCTTTTGTCTCCTTGAAACAATACAGGGAAGGGAGCTCAGAGCAATACAAGTCTGGGTCAGGTTATCTTTCCATAATGAGGCAGAACCAAACACACCAAAGCCATTCTGGAAATATGTTCTTGAAACTTTCCATTGGGAATTCTGCCATCTCTCTGAGTAGCCTCTAACAGTACTTTTCTATTGTTAGAATTAGCAAGGTTTTCCTAAAGTCAAACCTAAGTGTCCTTTGCTGCAAATTAAGCCAATGTCATCTTATCCTTCCCCATGCTGAACAATTGACTACTTACTCTTTTAGCACCCATATTCTGTAAAATTTTTAATGTTTCCCTGCCTTAAACACCATTTTCTGTGTATTAAATTGGTGTCTTATAACAAGCTTAAATTTTCTAAGTTTCTTTCCATTCTTTTTCCTCTGTCTGTCCTCAGTGATGGTTTGTGCTCTCCCCAGACAACCACGGTATCCATGACTGATTTTTTCATCTTATCCACAGCTGAAAAGCAAAACTAATTTAAAGTATACTGAAATGTTTGTCTTCAAAGAAAAAATTGAAAATCACAAACCTTTTCCACAAGAAGTAATTTTCCACTCTTTTATATAAAATGGCCTTAAATTAAAACATTATACTATCCCAAAACCACTATCTCATCAACTCGCTAAACATAAATGTAGAAATGACAATGTTTTTGTAAAACATTAAAGTGCAAAGGTTCTGAATGGGAATAGGGCACAAATATACCTCAGCATGGGGAGACCTGTAAAGAAAATTATCTGTTCTGGTCCACTTTTTTTGCTGTGAGGAGGCCAAGCTGCAATTTCCTTGTCCTTTTTGGGTGGATGAGCAGGATGACACAGGCAGGACCTCTCCAGCCTCATCCCCCACAGCCTGCAGCCCAGAAAGGGAACAGCCACAGTGGCTGCTGCAGGTTGGTGAACTGGTAATGGTAAAATTAATGGCAGACAGAGATTAAAAACCATCTGATGGCTCTAATTATAGAGCTGGGTTATAGAGTTTAAATATAAAAGGCTTTCATACAAACTCCTGTGTATGATAGCCATATGTAATTAGATATTGTAGAAGACCTAGATTAATAGTAATGAAGACCATTTTAGAAGGGCCAGCTAAAATTACCAAGAAAATGAATGGACAGAGGAGGAATAGAGGCATTGATGGGGAATTTATTAGGAAAAAAAAAGTCTTGTCTTTTATCTGAATAATAATGAGGGAGGGGAAGCAAGGAGCAATATCAAAATGGTAACCTGCCAAGATAAAGATAGCAAGCCCTGTAGTTTTTAGGAAACAAAATTGCCTCCAGCTGGTACCATACATTGTGAAAAATAACTATTTATGCCACTATGTACAACAAGGAGTTGCTCCTGCAACTTTATTTTGGCCTTCACTAAGTTGTGTTTTCTCATCAAAGCAGAAAATATCAAGACCTCAATAATTATATTTGCTAAAGTTTAATTTATTTCACTTATGTACTTCCATGGTGAAGAGTCTGTATCTAGAGAAAGGATGAATGAGTAAATACAAGAAAGACCAGACCTTCCTATATTTCCCAGTTTTGCTATGGTGTCATAGATCTGGAAGGTTCTCTGGGGCTCATATAGTCTGTTTCTCATTCTCAAGGCAAAATCGATGATAACCACAACTCTCCTGAGAAAACCTATTTTAATCTGTTTAATCTGTTTTTAGAGAACTCCAATAGTGGAGATGTTGCAGATTTTCTTGCCAGTCAATTCTTACCCATTTTTTAGTATACACATATAAAAGATATATTTTAACATGACTTAAAATGTTTTTCGAGCAACTCAAGTTCATTATTTCTTTTCCTGCTTATTCCTGCATAGATTTCTCCCATCCTCACTACAGTTTTGCTAAGGACTGTTATCATTAATTCTCTCACTGTCTGGTTTAGACAATCTTTGTTCATTTTTTCTTGCCTCATACATCACTTCTACTGGAGCTTGATCATGCTTGACACTCAGCTTGTGATCCATGTCTAACATTAGCTTGAACCTGTTGTTCTCAGGGATGCATTTATCTGAAGTGCAAGGTGTGGTGAGGCTGGTTCAGTCAGGGCTTTTGTCTCCAAAAATCTGAGGTATGTCTTACGCCATGGTAAACCAAATCCTTTCTCTGCAGAAAATTGCTTGTCTTCTAAATGCCTCATTTCCTTAAAAATTCAGAACATTATTTGCCTTTGTTCCTACATGGTAAGCTAAGAAGAAAACCATTAATAAACACAACATGCCTGTTACTTGATCATTCTGGTGCTTCTCCTTGTCTGAGGGAAAAGGGGAATTCAGGGGTGGACAGTGGCAGACCTGAGTCAGGGCACTGCATGAGCCTTGCTTTCCCTCTCTTCCATGGGGTTTGCAGCTAATTAGTACCACCTCCCACACCAACATCATTTAGAGAAATATCTCAAGATTTGCAATTTCAAACCAGTTTTAACTGAGGGAACTTGCTAAAGGTGACAGAATAACTGAAAGCATCAGACCTGGCATGTAAGACATGGTTTAGATTTCTCTGTATCTCAGAGGCAGAAATTAACAAAACATATATACCAGCCTAGAGATAAAAACCTTGGAAAGGTCAGCTGCAGACCTGAAGGGAAATAGTAGGGCTAAGAAATAAGGCTATAGGTGAAGGAAGGAAGAAAGAAGTGATCAATACAGAAAACTAAGGTGTTGCAAAGTATTGAAATAGAATAAGACTCTCCACAAAATGAGTGTTGCATTAAAGATACGGAAATTTAGAAGAAAATAGACCACTTTTGATTGCAGCTGGTACTCAAAGATCAGAGGGGCTGGGGTTTAACTTCCAATCATAGTTAAGTCAGCATAGTATGTCTAGTTAAGTCCAATTAGAGCTTTCACAAGTACACCTTCACAAAAATCTCAGTTAACCAATTCAGGTCTGGTTGTGCTCAATAAGGACTTGCATGGCCTGGGTTCATGAAGTTCATTGAAGCAACAGGAAAGAAGGTTCAGGGTTGCTGGTGATAAATGAACTAATTACAGGGTGTTAATACATGTCACTACAGAAGGTATGGCAACAGACATCTATCAATATATGTGTGTATACACATACACATATATATGAAATTAATATTCCCTGGTCTGATCCAACAAAGTTGGAAGTGCAAAGCTCACCTAAAGGCATCCTTGCAGGAGAGGAGGAGAGACACCGTCCACCAACTGATCCTGAGGAGGCAAAGGTGATTTCCCCCTGTGACCCTGTCTGCTCTGAAGCCACCCTTTTATACTACATTTCTGTCCCTTCCCAAAGGGATGGAACAATGGTGTACTACGGGCAGCAGTGAAGACTGTCTGACCTGGGCCAGAGAGTCTTTGCACACAGACCAGTTTTACATCAAGGCTCGTTTTTCAGGGTGGAGTACAGATCTGTGGGTGCTCTTCTGTGCCTCCTCTCAGCTGTGAGACCTCCACTTCACTCCTGCCATCCTTCTGTTGCTAAGCCTTGCTTGAGTCAGGGAATCAGGAGCCCAGCTCATGCTCTCCCCAACTAGTGTCATCAATTCTTCAATGACTTAAAGCAACATTGTACAGTTCTGGCCATTTCCCACATTGAGTCAGACCTCTCTCTCAAAAAAAAATAAGGATTCGTATAACAAAAACTTAGAAAGAATTAGCTGCTATGCATTCAGAGTGGAGAGAATGCTTAAAGACAGACTATGACCTAAGGATTGATGAATACAAGTCCTCAATTTTCAATAATGATATACTAAAAGCCTTTCTAATATTTAAAAAAAATAAATTGTAGAAAAAGGTTTTTTGGAAGCTCATAAAATCAAGGGTTATATTAGAGGACTGCAGACCAGCAAATATGGCATCTATCTTTAAAAGGAGGACAGAAGAAATGTAATCCCAGCAACTACTTTATAGTTCGTGGTCATCCCAGAACATGACATCTGGGGGTTTTGAGAACAAGTGTGAAAATGGTATTGTCAAAGACTCAGAGATGAGAATTAATCAGGCCAGGAAAGAGAAATTAAGGGGCTCTGTGTCCCCCCTCCCTGCAGTGCTGGTTGGGGCTACACTGGGGGTGCAGTTGCTGGAATTAGTAATTAACAGTAACAGCCTGACATCTCTAAGGTGCAGTGCTGAGTCTCCACATCTATGCAAATGTGCTCCAACGTGTGGCTTGTAAATCCAACCCTCTGGCATCTAGAGTGGAGAGGTTTGTGGAGTGCAGCATGACTCCCTCCTTTCCTGCTCCATAATTTTCTGCTCAGTGTTTCCTACTGCCTCAGCATGGGTAGAGGGTGCATGCAGACACACAGCTTAGGCAGTAACTGTGTGTCCCAGTTTAAATTTATATGACGATGAAAATGAAGGACACTCTGAGTGGCAACCTGGCTCTGGAGGGATTTTATGCACCTCCTGCATGGCATATCTTCTCTTTGACCAAGTTTCCTCAGCTGACTCTCTGTAAAATGAGTGCAGAAATTGTGCCAGCTTACAGGATAAGTGCTCAAGGAAGTGATCGTCTGTGATCATAGGAAGGGGGACTTTTTTAATGCAAGAGGATAAGTATGACATATTGAGTTTTATGTACACAAATGTCTCACAGTAGGCAGAAATGTTTGCTTTGTCAAAAAGCGCCTGTTTAATTCTCTATTCAAATTTAATGAGAGTACAGTGAAGGATAAAATCCTAGCTTTAGAAAAGGTAGAAGGAGACTGGCTATTTACAGGAGAATATTAAAGAATTTAGCTCTAAATTTAAATAATACTTTTTACAAAACCCAGACTGGCATGGAGACTAGGTTACCCATGTAAGGCCACTAAAGTTTAAATTGCTCTGACTCTGCCCAGACTGATCACAAGTCTGTGATGTCCTTCGGTTCTGTCAGGAGCATTTGACCCAAATGTTCTCAGAAAAGGAATCTCTCTCCAACTTTTCATGGAGAAAATCAAAGCAGGTTCCAAAACTTTAGAAATTCGATGTTAAGTCCTTGGAAGTTACTTGTCCTTTCCTGTTGGTTTCACATGTTTATGAGCAGCTGCTGCAGTGTGAGCCCTGGTGGACTGGGAGCATTGGAAAGCTGCGGGGCATCACTGAAAATAGGTTTAGGCAGCTCTGTAGAGAACCCTGGAGCTGGGGGGTGAGGGCTGATTGCTTTACTGGCATAGCCTCCCTAAATAAACAGGTTTTTTCCTTTCCATCTCCTGGTCCTAAATTTGCTCCCCAGGAGTCCCTCAGGATGCTCACTGGTGACAGACAGGCACGTCCACCCAGAACGTGCTGCCCCCAGGGCACTGGCACAGCCCAGAGTCCTTTGGCAAACTCAGCTCTGCTGTTCACAGTTTCTTTTCCTGCAAAGGTTCACTGTGAATCTTAATAACTTGCCTGAGACAGAGAAGGATTCTCAGTCTTTCTCCCCCAAGTTAATGTCAGCATGCCTGTTAATACAGGATAAGCTCAACTACAAATCAAGTGCTTTTCCAAGCCAAAACAACCCAAAAGATTTCAAAGGCATTTCATGCAGGTTTATAGGAGAAAATCCTTTCTATACTTGCCTATCTGCTTAAATCCTTCAACCATTCCCTAACCCATCTTCTTATTTTATGATCTGAAACAAAAGGCACTAAAGCAGCTCTTTCCTCATCTCTCATCTCCCTTTTCTTCAACACACAGCAAAACAACAAGGATAGCACAAAGAAGTACTTTTCATTCATTTTGTAATTTTGCTTTTAAACACATGATGTACTTTCCCGAGAGCACAAGATATCTCTGACATGAATGGGTTAAGATTAGGGAAAGAAAGAAATCAAATGCTGAGTTAGCATGAGGGAGAGACATGGAGTGTAACTGAAAGGAACTACCTGACAAAAGCATGTTACTTGTTAACCATCAGATTTGGTAAAGATTTGTCTTTCTGGTAGTTGCAAAAACCAAGTTGTGTGTTCTTTAATCTGCCTCAGCAACTCAGTCACCAGAAGCTCTGTACAAGTGCTGGTAGTGTCCTTATCAAGATGTACTGACTTATTCTGAGATTTTAAGTTTTCTTGTGCTGTTTCAGATGCAGACATTTCAGATGGGCCCACAAAGCCAAAAATGCAATAAACCCCTAAATTATTCATTTAAAAAGGTTAAACCAGCACTCTAGTAGTAGAGTACACTTTAAATAGTGTTTAGGATTAATCTAAAGTGCTTGGGCATGGGTTATTAACTGTAGTGACTGGGTTGTGCTTCTACAAGAACTTCCTCATGGATCATTGCTTACTTATTACTTAATGATTTCATCCCTGATTACACATAAAACCATTGCATAAAACACTGACATTGTTTCTTTGAAGCATTTTTTTTCTGCTTCATTCCTATTTACCATTCCACTGACATAAATGCCTGTGGAATGGTACATAGGAATGAAGCAGAACAGACAGATATTTTAATTAATGAGAAAATAAACAGAGCCTTGTGTGTGAAACAAAGCCAGCTGTTGGAGTAGAAATGGGAACACGAGACTTCCCAGTAAGGCTGTAACTTGCCATGCTGCTCAGGCTGTCTCATCCAAGCACTCTTCTGCATCTTCCAAACTCTGGTTTTTGCAAGCCAGGGGCACAGCTTCAGAGGACCACCAATAGTACCAGTATTGCTGTGAAATTTTCATGCCTGTTCTGCTCTACAACCCTTTTCTGAGCAACACTATTAATTTCTTGTTTACCATTTGGGCGGGTTCGAATTTGGTAGTTGAAGTTTTTTCCATTCATAATTCAGGAAGGACTTGTTCTTCCTTGACGAGGCTGATGGTGCCCTATAACTTACTCTCAAGAACATTTAATGGTAATATGAACTGATGTATATGTACTACTTTCAGAGGTTTTCCTGACGTGTGCCACAGAAGCACAGAGAACATTTTTCAGTTGGCAAAGTGTGGCCACGTTGCCTTAGTAGACCAGCACTCTGCTAGCCCTAAATAACTCTCATGAAGCCTTTTGTCTTTTCTTCTGACACCAGCATGCTGTTGTTTTTATCCACATTTTCTGCCAAATTGCTCTCAGGAAATATGAGTGTCTGTATCCTGTGACACCCTCTAGTTTCACACAAACTGAATCATACTGTGCAGTTCAGCTGAGTAATAAAATATAATCTGATTGGCAGGAGGTATTAAAGCAGGCCACACCATTACAGATCCTCTTTTAACCCAGTTTAACAAGTTGCTCCTGAGAAGTTATTTATTCTAGCTGTCAACATCTTGTTGTTGAGATGACAGCGATCAAATCTCTGTTAGATCCTAATCTTATTCTTCTTACTCCACCTTCAAGTATCTGAGAACCTCATATAAGCAATATCACTTTTTGTCAGCAAAATGATTTGTTTGACTCTGATCACTTGCTAAAAGTTACAACAATGTATTTTTTTAATACTTACAACAATTATTAATATGAGATGGGGATGGAATAAATAGCAGGCAATAGTGAATCAGGGAGCATTGAATGTCTGAATTGTTGCTGCGTTGAGCACACTGATCCAGATACAAAACAAGAAGGTATTTCACAATTACAGGAACTTAGCAATGCATCCCCAGGGGCACAGATGTCACAGGAGCAAATTATTAGTCAGAGGCTGATGTTCTTCTAGTGTCCTGGGGACATCTCACTAGCTAGAAGAGTGCCAGACCCATCTCTGTTATGAAGTTATAAAAGTTCTTTTATTATGACTCTTACGACCTAGGACTGGGAAGGAAAAGCCATATACTATGCATCAGGCAGACTCCACCTCAACTTGAATAGTCCTCTGACTTGGGAAGTTCTGGCCCCTAAATGATGCATTCTATATGGATTTTCATTTCTTCAATCCCCCACTCCTAAAAACTCCTGCAAATCTATCATGCCATGCATTATACTGAAAAGTGAAAATCTTTGTAAATTCCTTGTATGTATTTACAGACTACTTTATAAGAATGTTTTAAAAACAGAATTTTCCTGAAAGTAAAGTTTAGAATGTTAATTGGAATATGGAAATTTTTTTTTTAATTGTAGGAAGCTTAGTATTTTAGGCTTATGACACATTTGAAATAAAACCACCTACTTAGTTCAAAATTATTCATTTAATATATTACCTGTCTCTTGGGCCATTTGTGAATGCTAGAAGATCTCATTCCTTCAAAGGAGTCTGAAAGCAGGTTCACTTTCAAATGTGGTAATATTAAAGGCAATACTCCTGATTTTCAGCTGAAATCACTAAGGCATGTTCTTCCAGTGGAAGTTTTAAACTAAATGCACAGTATATTCGTGTTAGAAGTGTGAAATTATTGTACCTGATGGAAAGGCAGCCTAATCAGCCCTGCATCTAATTGACTGGGCAGGAGTGTTGATCTGCTGGAGGTCAGGAAGGCTCTGCAGAGGGATCTGAACAGGCTGAATTGATGGCCAAGGCCAGTTGTACGAAATGCAACAAGACCAAATATTGGGTCTTGCCATTGGGTCACGACTAACCAGCAGCACTGTGGGCTGGGGGAAATGTCTGGAAAGATGCCCAGCAGAAAAGGACCTGGAGGTGCTGGTCAGCAGCAGCTGAACTTGAGCCATCTCTGCCCACATGTGAGAAAGAGTGTGGCCAGCAGGACCAGAGAATTGGTTGTCCCCCTGCACTGGGCATTGGCCACACCTCAAGTGCCAGGTCCAGTTCTGGGCCCTCACTGCAAGAAAGACTTTGAGGGTCTGGAGCAAGTCCAGAGAAGGGCAATGGAGCTGGGGAAGGAGCACAAGCTTTGTGAGGAGCAGCTGAGGGAGCTGGGGGTGTTTAGTCTGGGAAAAATGAGTCTCAGTGGGGACCTTATGGCTCCCTACAACTACAAACCACAGTCCTGAAAAGACCTTGTAGCCACCTGGGGGTTGTCTCTTCTCGTGGGTGACAAGTGACAGGACCACAGGAAATGGCCTTAAGTTGCAAGAAGGGAGGTTCAGATGAGATAAAATGAAAAATGTTTTCACAGAAGGGGTTGTTTTCACTGGAACAGGCTGCCCAGGGGCACATTTGAGTTCCCACCCCTGGAGATATTTAAAAGACAGGCAGATGTGGCACTGAGGGACATGGTTTAGTGCATCCTGGCAGTGCTGGATTAACAGGTGGAGTCAATGATTTTAAAGGTCTCTTCCAACCTAAATAATTCTGTGATTCTATTCGCATTATGCTGATTCATTGCTCGTATTTTGGGATCTTATATTTTGGAGACTAGAATTTTTGTGCATAAAAGGAAGATATGTTATTTTCCGACTCCCTTTGCATAGGTTGGCTCTCTGCAGTGATTTTAATGAAGTATGTATTTCATATATATGTATGAAGAAAAACTGTATCACACCTCGTCATCCCTCATCTCCTCCTCAAAACATCAGAGTCATATGTTTTTAACACTATTTTTTCCCTCTCATCAATGAATCAGTTTGGCTTTGTATTTTGATATTGTTATTTATGAAAGCAAATACCCTTGAAACATTGGTTTCCAATTTTGTTTGCTGACTTTCTTTTCGATTTCATTGCAGCTTGTACATAATTTTTAAAAAAATGTACTTCTACATTGGTTTGTACACAAAATAATAGGAAACCCTTCCTTTTTTCCCATAGGAATATTTTTGAGAAAAATACTGATTTCTCTCATTACTGTAAGTATAGATGGAAGCTATGTGGAGGTTTTCATGGTGTGTATCTATTTCTGGCATTTCTGTGGAAATGTCTGCACTTCAGAGCAACACATCTCTGCATATATAGGTGAAGGAGACATTAAGATAGAAAGCTGGTTGTAAAAGGCTGTAGAATTAAAACAAAATTCTCTAAAAGCAAAATTACTAATAAAGGTTATTTCCCATGGATTTGTCTTGCATTTGAATTCTGTAGTGTCCAGTAATGCTCAAATTTAGCTACACTGCTTTGTAGAAGACTTCCCTGAAAGCAAGCAGGAATCAGGCACAATGGGAACTGCCCAGTTGCTCCTACTGGGGTGAGCCACTGTGCTCCAGAAATGCATGGCCCAGGGAGGAAACTGGAAATCCTGGACCCCTCAGTGAGACAATGGGCTGTTTTGAGTGTGGTTTGAAATGGGCTTTTAACATCATCCCTCCACAGCAAAGTGTTTGACTGATTGTGACAGGAGCTCTCCAGATGGGAATTTCAGGCAGTGATGGAGATTCTCCCCAGGCAATGATTTTTATGCTCAGATGTGTTGATTAGTGTCCTGACTGGAATGTCCTAGAGATGCCCAGGCTGCTTCTGCTGTAGAACTCATATGTGTGAATAGATAAGATACTTGTTTAGAGTTGAAACTGCTACTGCAGCTACAGAAATGTTCACACAAGCATTTTTTAATATGTTGTTAATATATTTAAGAGTTGTTTTATATGTTGTTAATGACATGCTGGAGATGGTCATGTAGGACCATGAGCCAACCAGGTTAGAACTGAGCAGAGCAGCAGCTCTGAGAATCTCAGCCCAGCCAAAGACACTGCTGCAAACACTCCTCCAGCAGAGATTCCTGTCACCCACCACCAGACAGCCACTGGCAGTCATGTTTGAGGGATCTGATTCCCTATGCAAGCATGCTGTATGCCAACAAACTTCCCCTTCATGCCTATCCAAAATCCAGAAAGTCAAGATCTCTAATTGACCTTGTGAATTTTCCTTCTTTTTTCTTTACTGTCATTTGACTTTAACGCCTTGCAAAATACTCTGCTAGGTTACGTGGTACTCATTCAAATACTTTTATGGCAAGTAGGGACTAGAGCTTTGAACCTTTCTTTCTTCCACCCTCTGGGTGAATGCTCTGGTGGATAGGTTCTTCGAAAAGCTGAGTACTTTCTTTTTCTCTGATCATGTTTCCAAGTAAAAGTAATCCTTTGTAAGTTGTGACCTCAGAAAAATTATTTTAACTCCCAGATATGATTAGATGGAAATAGGTGCCAAGTGCTCAGGCAGAGCAAACTTCCTTGTTGGATTAAGTGTCATAAATTTTAAGTTGTGATTTATTGAATTCCAAGTTGTGATTTATTGGTTGAGTGTCTTTTATTTGGTATTGTACTTCTAATCTGAGTAATTTCAATTCCTTTTACTATAAATAAAAACAAGCAATTCAAGGATATTCCAATAAATGATCCTATTTATCGCCATTGATTACAAAGGCATCTTTGGGTAGAGGGTTAGATGCTGGCATTTGCTTTGCAGATATTGAAAGTTAGGCAAAATTTGCTCACAGGGTCCAAGGCTGGTTCAGGAAAAGCAACGCAAGCAGGCAAAGGAAGATGATCCTCCTTCTCTACTCAGCCTAGACAGCTCTACAGGGCTGTGCCTAGTCCTGGGTTCCCCAGGGCAAGAAAGACATGAACACACTACAGAGAGTCCAGAGAAGGGCCACAGAGATGTTGGAGAGGTTGAAGCATCTCACACATGAGGAGTCTGAGAGAGCTGGGGCCATGCAGCCTGGAGAAGACAAGGTCTGGGGGGATATTATCTGTATAAACAGCTGAAGAGAAGGAGTAAAGAAGTTAAGACTGAGCTGTAGCCCTCCCAGTGGCCCTCGGTAACAGGACAAGAGGCAGTAGGCACAAACAGAAATACAATAAATTCTGCTTAAACATCAGAAAAAAAAATTATTCTGCAGGTGGTCAAACACTGGCACAGGCTGCTCAGATTGATATCTCATCTTCATCATTAGAGATGCTCAAAATCTGCTTGAACATGGATGGCCCTGAGCTACCTGCTGCAATTGACCCTACTCTGAGCAGGAGGTTGGACTAATCCATCTCCAGAGGTGCCTTCCCATAGTTCTGTGGTTCCGTGGAAATTACTGCAATTCATTCCACCTATGTTTAGTCTAGTAAACTTTCTTATATCATATTTTGCTTCTCTTTATAGCTTTTCCTTAATCTTGAGAAATATGCCACATCTCTAGCATAACATTTCAAGAAAATTTTCTAATTTCAAGGATTTTGTGATATTCTTAAACTGACCTTGCCAAAAAAATACTCATAAATAATGAACCTGAGAAAATTGGCTAATATTTAAGAAATTTCCCTCATGTCACCAAAAAAAAAAAAAAAACAAAAAAAAACAAAAAAACCCAAAAAAAAAAACAAAAAAAAACAAAAAAAAAAAAAAACC
>VYXD01014618.1:447301-504049 GCA_013397195.1 Hylia prasina
AAAAAAAAACCCTGAAAGAAGCTTGGACTTCTGTTTGCAAATCTGAATGTATCCAAATACAAGTATCTCATATCTAAATATACAAGTTAATCTTTTATAATCTTTGTACAAGGCTTTATCTTGAAACCCTTGCTCAGGCAACAGAAATCAACTCTAACTAAAGATCAAGGGGAAAGTACTTTGAAGATATATTGCTACATTATGTAAACTTGAAAAATTTACTGTGCATTTGGAGCATGAATTTCATCCTGTGACCTAATTCTTGCCAACAAGTATACCATGAACATACTGAAAAAAAGTAAAGATTAGCTTTTGATCTCCAACTCTAATTAGGACAAAAACTTGTTTTGTATAATAAAACCAAAACATTTCATAGGAGAAAACTGACATTTGCTTTATTTTCATATGTGAAGTTAAACCTCTAGAACACTCCTGCACAAAAGTCAAAATCACGGAAGCGCAGAATAATCTGGGTTGGGAGGGACCATGTAGTTCCAGCACCCTGTTGTGGGCAGGGACAACTTTCACTAGACCACATTGCTCAAGTCCCCATCCAGCCTGGCCTACAACACTTCCAGGGATGGGATAGCCACTTTCTAGACAACCTGTTCCAGTGTCTCACCACCCTCACAGTAAAGAATTTCTTCCTAATAATGGGGTGATTGAAGACCCCCATGAGGACCAAGACTTCTGAATGCAAGGCTGCTCCAATCTGTCTCATCTGCTTGGTCTTCCTGCTCAGGTGGCCAGTAGGAGACAACCACTGTAATGTCACCTACCCCTGCCCTCCCACTGTAATGCCACCAGTCCTGCCCTCCCTGTAATCCTGGCCCACTTCTCTCCATCCCCAGGCAGAGCTCCATGCACACCAGCTGCTCATTGACACAGAGGGTGACACCCCCTGCTTGTCCTTCCTAAAGAGCCTGTATCCATCTATTCCAGCACAGGAGCCATCACAGCACATCTGCACAATGCCAGTGAGATTGTGGCCCTGCAGGCATGTGCATGGCTCTGACTCCTCTTGGTTGTTCCCCATGCTGTGTGCATTTGCACAGAGGCATTTAAATTGCCCCTGCCCATCATCCCCCCAAGTGAAGCTGACTGGAGTGGCTGGAATTCCTTGTGCTGCTTTTCAGGTGTTCTCCTGCTGATCCCTCTGCAGGTTCTGGGCATCTCTAGCAGACACTGACACCACACTTGTGGGAGTGGGATGGATTGAGGAGCCCTGGTTTAAAGCCCATGGCTGAAGATGCTCTTCCCCTTCTCTGAGAGATGGACCCCATCAGCCCCCAGCTGACCAGGTTTCTCAATGACAGTCCCATGGTCTGAAGGAGCCAAACCCTTGGCTGTGGCACCCATCCTGTAACCAATCACTTGTTGATTTGTCACATTCAACAGTGACATTCAATTTCAGACCCCTTCCCTTTGAACGGGAGGATTGATGAAAAATTACCTGCACTCCAGAGTCCCTTAACACTCCTCCCAGTGTTTTGCAATCCTTCATACTCCAGGCTGCTCCTGGCTGTGTCACTGGTGCCCACACGAAACAACAGGCAGCAGTAGCAGATAACAGTCAGTGGAATGTAAGAGCCTTGGTAGTCTCTTGGTGGCATCCCTGATACAAACACCTGCATCACACCTCTCTGGAGCGTGCATCAAGTCAGCAAATGGGTGCCCCATAACCCCCAGAAGAGAATCACCTCCTACTACCACCCTGCACCTCTTTTGAGCTGCTTTGGTCATTATACAGGGAGCAAATTGGGCGCCTTACTCAGCTCCAGCATATCTCCTGATGAGTGTTAAATTAAAATTAGATTTGCTATGTCAAAAGGCTCTCAGAACAGCATCTTTGTTATATTATACTAAATGGAAGATGAAAAAGCAATATTCTTAGTACTAGAAAAATAGGGCTTAGAACTTTTGTCTTTGAACCACAGCAAAGTATTTGGCCGAAATTCCAGTGAGGCAAATAATACATCAATAATGTTCACAATACCTCCTTAGGTTACATATGCAAAACAAACAAGAGGTTTACTTAATGTCGGCATAACTGTTCCCCCTATTAGTCTTGATCAATTGCTTTGTGGTCATGTTCATTAGACAGCCTAATCTGAACTGCAATTAGATTTTATCCTTTTAAAAGACAAAGCAGAATCCCAAGTCATTAATTAAAGGGTCTGACTACAGTTGGTTACAAGATGGATGTTGCATACCCTTTAGTGATGACTCAACTCAGCAAAACAGAGCACTTTAGTTTTAAGTGGCAAATACACCAGCACTAATTGAATGCAAGATTTTGCTCGGGTACAGCTGGAGAAAAGGAAATAATTTCATGTGCAGATTCTTGAAGACATGAAATGCTAATGAGAACCATGTGAATAAGCCAGATTTACATAGGGCAAACTGCAAGTATGAGGAAGACATTTGAAATAGAGGAGAGTGATTAATATACAATCCTGCACCAGTTAGAGGTTGTTTTATTTTCCTCAGAAACTGAAAAACATTTAGCATTTATTTTTCAGACCCTCTGTATCTAATACTGCAGTATCCCAATGGCAAAAAGCAATTTATGGTACCTAAGAAATCAACTTTCTACTTTCTTGCTGATTGCACTCCATGGGTGCTCCCCAGTCCTTGCTTTGTGGTAGGCTGCTCTCTCGTGCTACCCAAAGTGTAGGATATTCCCCTTCCAGATATGAATAAGTCCATATTTTTGGTCCCTCTCCTCCTAAAACCAGAAAAAGCCTTACAAGTGTTGCTGATCTTAAAGACCTGAAGTCATCTGGCCAGACAATGTGCTGCACTCAACCATTCACAAGACCATGTTACAACAAATTCTTCAGGTTAATGTCTCTGCTTCTCCAAAGATTTCCTGTATGATCACAAATAAATCAGAGGCATTAAAACCAATTTTTAAGGCAGGTAATGCATGGTACTTTTAACGTATGAGACTCAGGCTTTTGTGGATAAAATGACAGTATCTCTCAAACTAACTCCCAGGGGTCCTGCCAGGCTCTCAGTACCTGTGGAAACTGATGAGAAACACAAAATGTGAGGTAGGAGGTGAAAGTGAAATTTGGGCGCAGTAACTAAAATTTTAAAGGAATTTTTAAGGGATTTTTTTAACTGAAAAGAAAAAAAGAAGTTTTTTAAATACAGGATTCACTGAGGCTATCATCTGGTGTCTATTTCAAAGTCTTTCCCTTTCCATGAGTTTGGAATAACAAGACTATTACCAGAAGCTCTAAATGAAGAAGGAAAAGCTGCTCGCTGCTAGTGATGGAAAAAATATAATGCAGACCTTGGCAGTAAGGGCCTGCAGCTCCACCAGTTATCTCAGCATGTAGCCAGAGCTGCCAGCTCAGCTATAAGGGAGCCAAAGCACACAGAGAGGCTTTTTTTTTTTTAATTAGTCTATTGTCCATTATTAATAGAAAACCCAGAGAAAATAAAAATACAAATTGTAGACAAACACAAAAGCCTATTTTTGGACTGTGAGACATGAGAAGAAGGTACATTGCAGCCACAGGAGGTTATCTCCCATTTCTCTGAAGTTTTCATCATAAGTTTACCTTCACAGCAGTCTGCTGCACACTATCTGCCAGAAATGCTCCTGGACACCACCAAGTGCCCTTGCACAAGGCTGAGGGGATGGCAGAGAGAAACCTTGCAGTTAGCTTGAGGAAGGTTGTTTGGCAAACGTCCTCCAGGATGAGACTGAAAATGAAGGAAGAGCTGGGTTCTCCCACAATAGCCAAACAGGGCAAAAACCCAGGAAAATATTGGAACACTGTCAAGAAAAGCAACAAAACCAAAATCAAAATTTAAAGAGCAAACACAGGCTTTACCTAAGAGCAGCATTACTAACACAGGGAGTCAGAATTTTAAAAAAATAATTTTTTTTCTGCTTTTAATTATTTTCATGTAAATATTCACAGACTCTGGAAAACAACCCCTATATATCAAACCTCTGGTTTATCTCTTTCTGATTGTGAGCAAAATGCTGAGCTGAAAGCACAGAGGTGAACCATCATCTTCATCAGATTGTCTTCAGCAGACAACTGGCAGAGTAAATTATGCCTGGACTTGTATCATCATTCCACATCAGAGACACTTTGAGTAAATTCATCCATGAACGGAAAGAAAAAGGGGAAAATGCTGCTAGTTTTCCTGGCTGTGGGGAATTTTCTACAGAATAAGCAGTTAATTTATTGATAAAGACCTTTCTTGCTGAAAAATGTTTAAAGCAAAAGATGGGAAAAGGTCTGTATTTTAACCTACTAAAAGAAAAGAATATTTACATAAACAGCACACAACTTCCAATGCTGCTATTCTAGGAAAAGAACATGTTGGATTTTTAGTTCAAAAATACTTCTATACTGACATTTAAGTTACTTAAAACCTACAAGTTAGAAGCAAAATGAAATATTTGAAACTATAGAAATGACAATTTCACCTATGTTATTGCCTCTTGAAAATTCTCAACATTTTGATTTCTTATATTTGTATGGTTTAAATTTTCAACATTTCTGAACCTTTTTAGTACAAAAATATAATTTCTCCTCTTTAGTAATTCAGTCTTTTTGAATGGAATAATGAAGACACTTAAATGGGTACTTTGCCTGTGATTAAATATATTCCTTAGAGGAGCCACATCCAACCTTAAAAGTAAGAAAATTATGCATCTGATTGAATATTCATGCAATTAAATGAGCATTTCCCCACTGACTTAAGTGACGTATATTTCTAGTACAACATGAAGGGCTTCACTTTCAGAAATACAGATGTATTGTTTAAACACTCATAGGCAAGTAACTGCAAACTCTTCCACTGATCATGAATAGAGATTTTCCTCCCAGCCTTGCAGACTTTTACACATATTGGAAGATGACATGCATATTTGGGAGCCTTTCATGGATCTATATGGAAAATCATATAAAATATTTATATGTTTTTGGCTGCAGCTTCAGAATGAGCATGCTTTTCTCTCTAAAAGGAGCACCAAAAAAGCTCCAGACACAGATAGAAGCCTAAATTTGTTTGGGGTTTTTTGATATATTGCTGCCTACTTGCTCATTAGACAACCTCCCTCTTTCTAATTTATCACTTTAACATCAGATTCAGCGCAAAGAAACAGCCTGCAAAAGGTAAAAAAAAATAATTATAAATTCTACTGACCAGTTCACATTAGTGTGAGTGCTGGCAACACTAAGGTGTTTCTATTTATCACCATTTGCTTTGATGGTGCACCATTCATTTCATTTATCATTTGATTCTTTTCAATTATTTCTTCTTAGGAAGAAGTAGAATCAGCATTATTTAGTTAGGATTGTGTTTGCCCAACAGGTTTTGTAAAGTCCACTAAAAGAAAACAGTCACTTGTGCATGGGTCTAGAGGTTTCCTTCATTATCTGCCTATTTTGTGATTTAAAAACATATTTGCATTTTTTAGTATTACAGGAAGCCAACATATATTTAGACGTTTAAGCTTGAAAGAATGTAGCAAAGAAATTACATAATTAGCATTTTTCCAACCTCAGAGTAACACACTTTTTTCTGGAATAATTTGAAAATATACCAAGGAATATTGCTGTATACTTTACTGCTTGGGTTGAGGTTATGGGGGGCTGAGGATTGTGTTGTTTATGGGTTTTTTGGAATCATTGGGAATCCTCAGTAAATATGTGGAACACATGATTCCAAAAATTAAATTAAAAAGGCAAAATTAGCTCTAGTGTTGCACAACCTGCTTAGGTGCACTGAGTCATTATAGGTAATAAGTCTGGGCCACCTCTCACTCCTCTTCTTCCCCTACCATCATCTTTCCCTAGAAAATACTGAGAAAGCTGCATATATCCAATGGGAAACTTAGTTCAGGGAGGGCTCCTGGAGTGTAAATCCCAAAGCAGTTCTCTCCCTCTTTCTGCATAACTCCCTACCAACCACCTGGATATGTGGGGCATCATGACTTCAATCCTAACCTCCAGTTTGCTCTGGGAATTGCACTGTTGGATCCTGATATCTTGGGCAATAGCACCTCAGCCCCTCTGTGGATTTGAGCCTTACTATTTAAGTGCCAGAAGATGTCATATGGTGGATAAATACAAGAGTGGTGTCCAGGAGAATGAGGTGACAGTCAAATGTCAGATGTAAATTTACAAGTGTGACTCAATGCATTGCTAACAAGCTGCTCTTACTTTCAGTGAAAAATTTCTCACTTACTTCTGGTTTTTTTGTGACTCTGGGCTTCTCTTGCTACAGTTCTGGACATGTGAATGCTTAAGAACACTGAAAAGGAGGAGATCCTCCACTGACAGCTGGTGCAGACACGAAGGAAACAGTATGTGTGAGGGTCCAGAACAACTTTGGCCTTTGGCTGAAGCAACAAGGACAGGACTTGTCTCACAGTGTTTGAATTGTTTCACCTGGAGGAAGACAATTCTAACTTCTTTGAAACATTAACTACTCTTCTTTCAAATTTTTCTTTTTTCCCTTTACAGGAGGTGGTCAAGGCCTTTCTGGGAGACATCTTCAGATTGCCAGTTAATCTCTTGGCAATACCTGCAATTAAAGACTTCTCTGTGAAATATGAAAATGGTGACAAGAACACTGAGAGGTTTAGTGGGGCTTTGAGAGCCACAGAAGAGGAGCACAGAGTTTAACACTACCTTGTGAGACATGTGCCATGCCTTAAGCTTCACAAACCCATGGTTTTCTGTGGGTAGCAAAGGGAGACGTAAAAACCCACATTTAATTGTCAGAAATAAAAGCAATCTTCATCAGCTTTTTAAAGAAGGAATAGCACAAAAGGTACCCCTAAAGTAAGAAGCCCATAAATATTCATGCATCATCACAACCAGTCACACAATCCCATCAAAGATTTCTGTGGCAGAAACCCTCTGGAAACTAAGGGAGATCCTGTTTGACTCCAGGACTCTTGTCTTTGACAAAACAACCACCAAACTCAGGGACAATAGCATCACCTGCATCCTCAACCTCTCTAAATAGTAGAGAAGTGTTGTGATTTAAAGATCAGGAATGTATCTGCCTCTGTTTTGTTTGTTTGCAAAACAGGGGCTCATGGGGGCACAGCAGGGCAACTGGCCCTCCATCTGTTGTGCAGAGCTATGGGTTTTTTCTGCAAGGTATACAAGAAACAACCAACACTTCATTAGGAGATCACAATTTGACCTTCACTTTAAATATGCCTGAGATTGCCTAAGAAGCTACAGCTTGAAGTTCCCAACCTCAGTAACCAGTAGTACTGAAAAGACAAAATAGTCACAAAAAACCCCCCTTGTTTGTGCCCCACCAGAAACATCTTGAAAGATCACATGGAACCTACAGGCTCTGAGTTTTATTCCCAACTCTTCCTTGGTATTTACCTAAGCTATAGGAGGGATGTCATAGCCAGTGTTGCTGACATATTCTGAGTTTTGCAATGTGTGAAGAACAGGGATGATTTCTATAAAAAACAGGATAAGGCATCAAGTTCCCCTTTCAATATTGGTTTGAAGGCTTAGAAAGGCTGCTTCAAGTGCTTTTACATCCAGAACATGTTCAGATGTTCAGTGATTTTTACAAAAGTCTCTAATAAATCATAATCCAGTTTAAGTGTTCCCCCCATTATACACTGCCTAGTCTGTATTCACAAAATCCTATAAGGACTTGCAGAATTTTGGGACAGTTTAATTCCCAGGGAGATCCCAGCTCTGCCCCAGTCTCACCCTTACACTACCCCAAGCCAGCCACCAGGACATCATTTGGCTCACCATCAGCTCACCCTCTCTGCCTCAAACCTTGCATGTTTCCAACACAAAAGAATATTACCCAATTGTTTGGCAGCAAGGAAGTGGTTAATGAAAGGGGGGAGGAAGAGGCAGATGGATGTTGAGAAAAGGTATAGGGATTTTTGTTCATTATACCTGATAGACTTTCTGAGGTACCTGGATGGAATTGTTGTACAAGCTGTGATTGTGTTAGACAAACAGATTCTATACATTGAGTCTGTGAAAGGGCACAATCTGCCAGACATTCCCCATCACAAGAACTGAACGTGCTTGTGACTAAAGTTTTCTTCATAAATACTTTCCTCCTCCAAAGGGCAGCATCTGGACTTTAGAGTGCTATCATAAAGCCTATCTTTTGGGGTACAAGATGTACAGCATAGGAATAATTTAGACAGTAAACCTGGAAGGCTATTAGACATCAGGAAAAATACCAAAGGAAAGAACAAGTGCAATTAATAAAACATAAAACGTTTGCTCCATAAAAATCTAGAATATCATCATTACTGCTTCAAATTAGTTGCAGAGTAATTATCCCCAAGATGCTCCAGCACTTTCTACATCTTGTTTTCAAAAGTTTAACAAAACAGGAAGGAGCTGATAAAGATAAGGATATAAAAATCTGTTGGATTAATAAGGGGAAAAGAATGAAAATACATTATTTTACGTGGAATGACAATACAAACAAAATTGGACAGCTCTAGTTGTGTTGCAAGTGTGCACATACAAGTATCTGAACCACACTGAAGGTGACCTTGCATAGTCTCATCTCATAGAAAAGCAGATTAAAATTCCTATTTATCTCAACTATTGTCATTACTACCTTGAATAAACAATACAAACCTAGTAGAAGAATCCAGCTGACTGTTTACGTGAGTAAATGCTTGATTTGCTGAAATTGGGCTGCCTCTTTTGCTAAGGTGATTTAGAAAAAGAATTTATTGAACACTTTTAGGGGCATAGGAATGCTCAAAAAAGTCCTTATGAAGCTTTACCTTAAAGAAGGTCTTCTCACGAGATTTGTAACATGTGATTCAATATCATAAATATTTCCACTGTTTATCTGTGATAAGGAAAAAGGAACATCTCTATATCCCAGCGGTGTAAAGGCAGCAGAAAATTCAAGGTTAAGATTATCACTGAGGCATATTCCTCCCCTGTCAAGACCAGGTGAGACTTACTGAGGACAGCAAGTGTGAGCCCCACAGAGGGGCAAAGGTGGTGAGCTCCAGAACCCCTCAGTGCATCAAACAAGTGCAGGTCGGGCATAGCAGAGGAGCAGACATTCCTTCCTTGCAACAAAAAAAAAGGAGCAGGGGAGGAGAATGTGCTCAGGGTGTATGGAGAAAGGAAAGAAAGATGGGCTGCAGGATGCCCTTCCTTCCCACCAGATCCTGAGGAGAACAATACTGTGCTCTGTACTGTGCTAAAACATGACATTTAGACTTAAGCACTTTAAACAGTCCCCTGGGCTATGTTAAGGGTGCAGAACAGCTGTATGTATAATTAAGTAAAGCTAATTACAATAAATTAAGTTAACTAGAAAATCAGTCACAGCTTTCATTCCTAAAAGTTCTGTTGTTGTCAGACTTGAAGCTGCTGCAGGGCAAGATGCTGGGCCACTACAGATTGTCAGAGACCTAGTCACTTAGTTTTATTTTTAAGACTAAATTTGTAACTGGAAAATGTTGGAGTAATGGGAAGGTTCTTCATGTACTCCAAATTTAGCATCCAGAAAGGCTGCTGATCTCTCTGGGATAATTGTAGCACTGAGGTACATGCCTTCTCTTTCTCTTGGATACAGAAGACTGCTGAATGCTCAAACTGGCACCAGAATATGGTGTGAATGTTTCCTTTGCCCATCTACCCAGCCATGCCTGCACAGCTCTACTCTAAAACTATCACAGGTACAAAAGGTTTTGTTCTACCTCAGCTTTTAAACGTAACACAGAATTCACTGAAAATGTAGTCCAGTTTCAGGAAAGTCAGCAGAATTATATAAATGCACTGTTGGTCTGAGAACATATAAATATGCTCTGAGTCCTGTCAGAGAAAAGGGTTTACCTACCCATTTATTGAGATTCCTACTTCAAGTTGTGCCAGGGAAAAAGAGGCAACCTGCCAGGAGCAAGCCTTGTTCTGTTGCAACTGGTGGAGAATGTAATGTAACAGATGAATTTGTTTGGATTTACAGTGGAATCACTGTCTTGAGGATCAACTTCAGGGAGAAAAACATACAGTATTGTTTACAAAAGTTTTCTGAAGAAAAGGTTGGGCAGAATTTGGCTCTAGCTGAGAAAATGTGTGAAGCACAAAACCCTGGAATCAAGGCAAAGACACCATGAAAGTGTCACTGCAGTTTGCCTTTATCTTACTTGTTCCCAGAATATCTGCTGCTGTCCACTCTCGGAAACAGGATAGTGGGCTGGAAGGATCTTTAAACTCACCTTATATGAGTATGATGATTGCACAATCTGCTTCTTCAGCTGCAGGATGTATTCAGGAAGGAACAAATTGTGGTTCAGCTGGCACACAGCAAAGAGAAGCCAAAGGCTGTGAAAATTCCTCCTATGCCTCAGTACTGGATGCTGGAGTTAAAGACCAGATTGTGAGAGGGAGAACGATCTTTCTTTGCAGAGTAATGACTTTACTTTGTGCAATGAGAAAGGAATTACATTGGCAGAAGCTTTGATTTTGCCTTTTCCCCACAACAAGGCAGCTCCCTGTGCTAGCAGATATAGACTGCTCCATGCATCACTGCCTCAAAGTGCTTCCTTTTCTCCAAGCCTCTCCTGGAAAAGTGCAAAAAATTCCCCTCCATTGCCCCAAACTGGGGCAAAACCTGGTGTGAGCCTCCTAGCAGCAAAAATACCATTGAAAACTACACTTAATTCATCTGCATTTACCTTATTGGATAAGAAGGGATGTCACCACAGTAAAGATTTTTAGAATAAAAATGAGTCAGTAACTATCTTTAAAGGACTCAGTTTAAGAGTAGGCGTAATGCAATCCACACAGGCTGTGAAGTTATTCTCATCAGGAGGCTTAAAGGAATGTTTCTGGGAACCAAGGTGAATTAAAGTTTGACCTTCTTTATAAAATTGTCTTAACACTTTCTCTTATATATATACACTTGTTTTCAGGTTTCAGGAATGAGCTGCATTGATCCTGTTTTTGGAGATCAGTCATAGTGGTAAACAGCAAGTCTCTGTGATTTATGACTGGGCTTGCTGATAGTACCTTAGAGATGTCTGAGCACCTGCAACTGAAGATCCAGCTTTAGGAACCATGAATTGAAGCCTTTCAGGTATAGCTTTTCCAGCTGTGCTCATTTGTGAGATGAAAACAAATCAGGTGAGACAACAGTGATTATTATCAGTGACACTGATCACTGTTCACCCCATGAAAAGCAGATCATTCTGGTGTTATAATTCTCTTCAACATCCCCTTCCCCCATGCAATCCTTGATCAGTCCTTTATTAAACACTAAACATGCAGAACTTCTTATGATAGCAATAATAATGAAGAGACAGTATCAGGAACTATAATGCTAATAGATTTGGCAAAAATAGTAGGGAACTTTTCAGTTGGTATTCAGGCCAGTCAAAAGTGGTTTTGATGTTGTATTGACTCACAACATGATTTCACACCAGCCACCCCAAGAACACAGCTACTGTGTGCAAGTCCTAGTTAGTCATCATAAATGTCAGCAATACAAAACAAAACTGCATTTGAGACTAAGATTAATTAACGTGTTTGCCTGCCATTGCACTTAATGAAAACAAGGGCAGCATAGAACACACTCATGCCAAAGCCATGCTCACACCATTATCTTTTCTTTCTGTCTGACAGTGATGGATATAAAGGCATCCTGCACTACAGATAAACCTGTCAGTGACACGAAAGACTGAGTAGGGAAAGACCCTCCTTAAACTGCCAGCTTTAAATTCAGCCATTTGCACTGCATACTAAATGATACAAGAATAAACTTGGCTACATGGGACTGGATGTTGCCATGATATTGGCAGACAAGGCTGTGGTACACTGCAGCTTCACTTCTGGCTGCACAGCATGCAGCTTAGGGGGAAGTCTACCACCCTCTGAGCCACTGCTAAATCTGCCCCTTGGTGTTGATAGGAAAATGTCAGAATGCCTGAGATTCATCAGCTGGTCTGTAACATTACATCCTTTGACACCAACACAACAGCAGCAGCAGCAAACAATTGTGGGGGAAACCCTGCAGGTAAATGGCACATCTGTATTGACCAAGACCCACTTAGAAAGGAATTGAAAATATGGCACTCTTTATTATCAGTGATTGAAAGCAGTGACTGAAAGCACAGATTTTTAAGACTGGGAGGAATCATTATGATTTGACAGTCTGATCTTCTGTACAACTCAGGTCAGAGGAGTCCTCTGGCACAAGGCCAAAAGCCAGGTTTCTAGGGCATATTTTCTAAGAAATAAATAGCCTTATTTTTTAAAAAGTCTTTGAAAGGGAACCATCTCAGTCCTTCATAATGCATTCCAATTGCTAATCACACTGAGCAGTACTGTACTCTACTACTCTGCCTAATCTCCACCAATCAGTTCACAGACATTACAAGTAAAACTCAACCAACTTTGAGCAACTTCAGTAGCGGCCTGCAACTGTGCTAGTCACACTAGGTGCCTTTCACAGACAGTAGAACAAATAGAAACTTTAAGGGAGTGATTCATCTAACCTGTTTTAGACATCTCCTTTAGACTGAGATGAATTGTGCTTTACAATCTACTGAGAGTATTGCTTAGATCTGTATTGACACACAGAGCTTCTAGATGGACCAGCTCAGGCACAGTCATCTATATTTAGCCAGATGAATCCAACCATCATGCATGACTTCTTTCTGTTGAAGAGTTTGGCCTTTCTCAGTTAGATACTTTTGGACTATAAGCAAACCTTGTTAAGAGAAATAAAGAGGGTCCCTTAGTACTTTACTTCTTTCCTAATGCTAAAAAAATATATTCTTATAGTCTTCAAATTTTCAGTTTCATTCTTGGACTGTGAACATCAGAACTAGAGATGAGATCATATATCAGGATAGTGAATATATCAGTAATAGGAACAACATCTGACTAGCTGTGCCAGGTCAGTCCCAAGGTCCATCTAGATAAATGTCCTGTCTTTGACAGAGGTGTGCAGTGGATGATTCAGGGAAAGTTTAAAAAAGAAGTGAGTGATATTTTCTGAACTCCTCTACCAGATTCCAGCTTTATGAAAAATACAAACAACTCTGTGCTCAAGAGTGCTCTGTGAAATGTACTTAAAAGAATTTGCCTCATTAGCATAAGCTTTTGGTCTCCATAATCATAGAATCATAGGAAAGTTTGGGTTGGAATGGATCTTAGAGATCATCTAGTTCTAACACTCCTGTCCCGGGCAGGAACAAGACTCAGACCCCCATCCAACTCAGCCTTGAATATTTGCACAGACCTACAGCTTCTCTGGCCAACCTATTACAGTGTCTCACCACTCCCACAGGTAAAGGGTATCTTCCTAATATCTCATCCTAATCTACCCTCTTTAAAGTCACTACCCCTTGTCCTACCACTACATACCCTTGTAAAAAGTAATATTGCATGTCAATGAGCTTAGCAGTTTACATACAGAGCACTAAAAAAAAAAAAGTCCTTGTTTTATTTTGCTTTGTTTTGTTTTGAATTTGCCATTCTCTTTTCCCATCCTTACTTGAGATCATCCTGTTTTATCTTCATTAGTGGTTTTGTGCTTCAGCACTGAGCATCAGAACATCTGTTCTGAACCCTAAGAATTTTTCAGAATTTCTGTTTCTGGAGGTGTGGTTTTTTAATGTAGTAGTCTTTGTCCCTGACATTTGGGGTTGTACTAAGTTGCTTAGCATTATCTACCAAAGCTGCAGCCTCAAGAGGAAGTACCAAGTGACAGGAGCTGCTCTCTTCACATTCACTTTGGTGGAGGAGGAAAACTCCTTAGTGCTGTTTACAGTTTTGTAAACAGAAGTATAGTGAAATGCTCTGTTAAAAATTGTTGTGAATGAGTGAAAGCTTTCTCAGATATCCTTGCCCATTATTGTTTGCCATATTCTGCCATCTCAACTAAGACCATGAGAGCCCAAAAAGAAATTCATAGGCTATAAGTAGACTACAAAATTAAGCACAGTCTACAGTTCACATCAGGCTCAAACAAATCTGTTTTTACTGGTTTATGTGCCTAGGTTTTTTACCAGGAGCAGAGGGTGGCATGGTATAAGACAAGACATCAGTGCAGCAGTGCTATCCAGCCTTAGCTGGAGAGAGTATGCAGGAGCAACTGGAACCAGTGAGTGGGAAGCTTATTTTGAAATTGGAGGTACCAGCCAGCAGAGACACAGTTACTTTAAAAACCTCACAAACAATGAGGTATCCAGAATTGGGAGTGTGCAAAGAAAAGAACCATGAACAGCCATGGCCCAAAATCACTGGTCTGTGATTTTGTGTCTTTTGTGTTCTTTCCCTGACTTGCCTTAGTCAGATCACACAAAACAAATTTCTGAGGGAGAAAATAGGACTTTCAGCCTATGCAACATAGCCAAAAATAGTTAACTCTAAAATGTTATTTACAATTTTTATCTTCTTCCTCCTGGAGGTAGAAATGCTGCTGACATCCCCCATAGGAAAGATGCCTGCCAGAGGGTGGAATGCATGAAAAAGGATAATTTCCTGAATCATCCTACGAAGGCGGCCACGCTATGGAGGAGGAACAGAGCGACCTCTGCTTCTTCCCTGTTTTACTCCATCTGCAGATGGATGTTGAACGTAGGGAGTAGGAGGTAGAGGGGAGGCACACAGGGAGTTTTGTACCTCCCACTCATCACATTTGAAGACACCAGCCCACTCACCCAGGCTTGCCCTCTCTGCTTCAGGCTGCTCTTTCATATATTGAAGAAGACCAGGGAGCCATACTGAAACAGACATTCTACATTCAAGCTAAAACTGTTATTTTATAGCTTTATATTTTCAAACACATTGTGGCTCACTCTGTGCAAAACTTAAGCACAAACCCTGAATCCTGCTCAAAGCTTCGGATGTGAGGGGTCAGTTTTTATATAGATCCCTCATAAAAGACAATTTTTGTTGCCTGTGAAGATGAAAAGAAGGAGAGGTAAAGGTTTCAGGATATTTGAGGTACAAAGGGACATGCCTGGCTCTGTGGAAACAGTCACTGTGAGAAAGACATATCAGTCCTGTTGCATCTACTAAAAATTTTTTAGTTGTCCATTAAAAAGATTCTATGCAAAAAATATTTGAGTCACTCATAGTCAGGCAGCAACTAGTATCTCTTACACTACCAGAAATAAGAAAGGTTTATAGTGATGAAGAAGTCAGCACACAGTTAAAGAACAGAACCTGCCACCACCAGGCTTTCATTTCTACACTACGAACAAAAGGACTTTCTTGGAGTAATCAGACAATCATAAATTCTTATTGTACTATGCCATGCACCAAAAGGTTATATTAAAGTGCCCTCTGATTATATAATCTGCATGTATCAATTGACAAAAGAGCACCTGTGCTTGTGTGTATGTATAGGAATTAAAAGAAGAAAAGGAGAAGAAAAAGATAGAATGAATGCAAAGGTTTATCATTAAAAATTGGTTTAGGATTTCAACAGACCAGATAAATAAAATAATATATGAGGTATGTCACTTCATGTTTAGTAAGGATTTTGGAATCTGTGTCATTGATGTAAGAGATCAGTTGCTACTGACACCAATGTCCCCTGAAGACTGTATGACTGTGGCCAAGGGTGAAATTTTCCCTGGCTCTAGCTGTTCACAAGCAGAAATGCAACTTAATCCACTGCATTTGAATTGCCACAGATACGTGAATCTATAAGATCCGAAGGATCTAGACTTTTCGTAAAATATAGTAGCTCTGTGTCTAAAATAAGTTTTCTATTGGAACTGCAGCATCAAAAATCAAGACAAAAAAATCCCGTGGAAGAGGAGGCCCATGGTGTAATTACTGCCCCCAAATCAGCTGGCTCCTGAGCAGTACAGAGTGAAATGCCTTGTGACAAAGAGCTCCTGAGCTGACCAATAACTCAACATCCACTTCGCTTGATCTTTGTATCACCACTGAGAAAGAATAAAGCTTCATGTCTGCCTATGCAGGGTGAATATAAATTACACAGCATTTGCTATCGATACAGTAGCACAAACGTCAAGACAAAGCTGAGCAGATCTGCATCTCTAAGGAATATGAGGTCAGACACACGACTGACACAACTGTTTCTGCAGGATTTGCAATAGTATAAATATGAAAATTGACTTTGAATCAAAATGATCTTATTAAATAAGCATTTATGTCAATGGCATGGACAACACACTGTTTATTTTATCAGACATATCCACTTACTCCACCAGTTCAACAAAGCATTGTATATCGATTTGACAAAGATACTGTCAAATCATGTTGAGTGACGGCTTGTGCTACCAATACAAATCTTAATTTATATTCTGGAACTGTGCCCTCTCTGCCATCTTGGATCTCCCTATAAAATCTTATAAGATGCATGAAAAAAATCTATTCCGCATTTTTCAGATTTATGACTCTCAAATGAAAGAAGGAACAGAAATAATCTTTCCATTTGTCAGCCTGTCACCTACATGGAACAGACAGAGCTGCTGCTGATGCAAGAAAATTTTATTACAGGTGCAAAATGGACATTTTCTTCATGTTTTTTTTATTAATTTAGGATAGAAATCTATGAAATCTTAGGACAGCAGAATACGCATTTTATGAACAAAAAGACAAATCATAATTCACTTCAGGTTTTGACTCTGTTATGTCTTGCACCTGAAAAGCTAGCAAATTCTGTGTAGTGCTCAGAGGTGCATGTGCCTGGTTTGGGGAGAGGGAATATGCAAAGCTGCACTTTCACTTCAGTCTTGCACCGAGGAGACAGCAGTGGGAGCTCCCTTGAAATTATGAGGGAATGAGGATCACCCACTCCAGCAACCTTCCTCGCTGATTTCCTCAATCAGTTATGGATGAGGACCCTCTCCAGACTACAGATAACTAAGAATGAGTTAATTTTTTTTTTTAACAGAGGAACATGTTGCGTAGGAAATACATGCAAGTGTGACATTTTATCAGTAAGCCTTACTTTCTTTGATGGTAATATGAAAAACTATCTGAAACATGAAATAAGGAACAAAATCCATATAAGAATGAAATCAATATAAACTAAAAACCTTAGAAACAAGGGTAAAAGCCCTCACCTGACTCACCATATTGGCGTGCAATATCCCTGTATTCCATCCCCAAAGCTTCCACAGGAGACAGACGGGAACCTGGAGAGTGAAATGTGACAGGGAGTGTGCAAGGTGCAAAGAATTCTTTGCTATGTGCTTCCCTTTAAACCATTCACTTCCTGGGGAAAGCAGCCATCCCATCCTTACACAGCATTTCATCCTGAACCCCACTTAACAAAGGATTTGACCACTGCATCCTCCCTGATCTAGTGTAGCCAGACCCTACATTATTCTCTCTGTTATCCTCCTGAGTCCACAGAAACTATTTCTTTTCCTCAAATTTGGGTTCCTTTCTCGCCCTCCTTTCACTCTTTCCCATCTCATCCCATGTGTAACTGAAGCTCCCTGTGACAGGGGAATTGCTGCACCTCACAAAGGGATGTCTTGCTGCCCCCACCTCTCCTCCTTCTCCTTCTCTTCTTCCTCTCCAAAGGATGGCAGGGGATAGAGAATTGGAAGCTACTAAATACCAACAGGAAAGAGAATCAAAGTGCAAAATGTAACTAAGCTGGGGAAATGAGATGTTTCCAATCTCAGAAGTTAATGCCAAGTGTTTTTATTAATTTGTTAATGCACATACAGCATCATATGACTTTAAAAATAATGAAACTAATATCTGCAAGCTTCTTTCATTTAACAAAAGAGGGGAGACTTGACATTACAAAATGAGCTTTATACCTGTGAATCTGACCTGTCTGTGTGCAAGACTTCAGTGAGAATTTCAAATGAAAGAAAAATCAGATTTAAACATAAATGGGTAGTGAGTTAAAATGCAAAGTGAGATTACTGAACTAGACTAACCATATATTTTGAGAAGATTAACTGATTTTTAAAGTGTAGAAGAACTAGCCTGTCTGGATTTCACCAAGGAATTTAGCATGATGCCACCTCAATAATATTTCTGGGTAGTGTGAAACAAAGTTCTGAGAGCTGATGTCTGGGAAAAAAAGTTTCCATTTTACTTCTTAAAGCAGACTGTGTTTCAAAAACAGAGATCCTATAGAGCAAACAGATTCTGGCATGGAAACTCGATTTTTGCCACATTTTGAAAAGTTCTAGACTTTATACAGTTTTTTGCAATAATGGGACACTTAACACTGCTGGGATAGTATAAAAATCTGCTGTGTCCAGAATTTAGATATGTCCTGCAGCTCATATATATAATGACTGGAAAGAAAATTCTTCCATATTCTAATTTCTTGCAAATAGATTTTTTTTTTTCTCAAATTTAAAAAAAAAAAAAAAAACAGAAAAAAAAAAAAAAAAAAAAGGAGAAAAAAGCCCAGAGCCTGCACTCCTTTGCTTCTGCCATGATGACATAACTAAACCTCTAATTTTCTGAGAAAAGTTATTTTAAAGTTCTGAGACCAGAGCACTAGATAATTCACCATTTTTATTCTGAGACTACTATGTTTATCCTTTGGTTTTAGTGGAGTTGGCATACTCATAAATCCCACCTTCCTCTGGCTGTTATTTCTGTCTGGTAAATTATTTTTTTATTCACAAGGCAATAAAAGGTCACTGGAAAGAGAAATATAATATTCACTCCCATAAAGTAAAGTTAAAGAGTATTTAGCATTTATATCTTTCCAGGGCAGTAAACAAAATATGGTTTATTTGACTCAATGAAGACCTATGATACTGAAAGAGATAAATCTAAAGACTTGTTTTAACAAAATAGGATAAATCTTCCAAGACAAATCTTCAATAATGCTGTGTTGTTCCTGTGAAGGTCCACTGCACAATTATACATGGGTGCACATAGAAAGAGCAGTGCTTTGCCTCTTACCTGCCAGAATTACTTATTAGATGCACAAGTAGATTTCTTAACCACTTCTGGAAGTAGAGCACATTGTTAATGTATTAAATTATAAAAGCAAAACATTGCTTAATAAAGCTTAGTACTAAATTTGATCATAAAATTACAGGAATAAAAGAGGTTTTTCATTTTTCATGAAGCTGTTTTGACTGAGGCCTGGTTCCTGCAGTGTCTTTTCAAGAAGTAAAGCAAATTAATTCTTTTGAAAGGAAAATTTAATCCTACTTAGTGGGAAAAATGAATTCTCTAGCTTGATTTAGAAAAATACTTAACTAACCAATAAATGTACTTAAGTGTATACTACAGACAGGATAAGCCAGAATTTTTTAGAACAAAATTGTATGTGAAAACACAGTGAAAGAATCCCTAATAAAATAAACTTTGCATTTTGCAACTACAATATTCACTTCAATTTTCTTTTTTTTTCTGTGATTTCTTCATTTTCACATTCTTTAAATGGAGCCTGCATGAATGGGAGTTCTGCCAGAGAATCATTCTGGCCCCAAATAGTTCTTTAGCAAGGAGGAGAATTTTGTATTCACAGCCCAGATTTTTCCTGGTTGAACTCATGTATTAATTGTGATCTCTTACGTGGACATCTAACAGATTAAAAAAATCACAAGTTATTCTGCCAATGGAGAGTTGAAACAAGGTTTTCTCCTAAATGTGGGGTCAGTTTCAGGGTTTAGAAAGGAAAGTGAAATAAAACATATTTCAGCCTGACCAGCTCTTTGCAAACCAGAGCTCACTTCATTAATCTACATTTAGCACACGTAACAGCAGTGGAAGCCCTCATTTCTCAAGAACTATTTATCCTTACATTTTCTGGCAAGCTGATGCCCCACCATGGGAAGGGAATATTGTAGGGGAAGTCCTTAGTGGCAACAGCACCAGCCAGCGTAAGGCCAGTCACCCAGCTAGGTGTAGGGGGGTGTGGGTGTGTGTTACTTGTCCAGCATGCAGGACTTGTGCACCCACTCTGCATATTCCAGTAAGGCAGAATTTGACAGAAAATGCTGCTGGTGGCCTAAAAATTACCTTGCAAAGTTAAAATTTCTGCTCTCTGGGAAGCTTAGATCAAAATAACTGGCCTGTGCTAACACGCGGTAGACTTTTACATTTCAAGTTTTTACAGAAGGATTAGGGTGAAAAAGCCACATAACTAGATTTTTTATATTTGGGGTAACAATTTCTTTATTTCTATTATTGTTCTCTGAAGTAAGTGAAATATTTTTTTGAAAAGGAAAGAAAGAAGGAAAGAAAGCAAATCTGCTGATGGGAGGAAGAAAAACATAGAAGGAAAGAAACTAAAAGAGGGAAATTATGGCACCTGTAATTTATGTCTGACAAAGAGCTGGAGTTTTAGAGGAATTGAAACTGTGAGTTCTTACTAATGAGAAAGAACTTGAAATAGAGCTATTGTCAATAGCTTTGCATAAATGATTCACATTTCCAGTCAAAGGGTCTCAGTCTGGGAGGTGGGAAAATGGAAAATGGAAAAGAACAAGTCCTGTTACCTAAAGCTAGAAATCTAAACAGAACTGATTGTGCTCTCCCTTATTGAGTAATTTCCAGCATCACCACTGGAGTCAAGACACTCAACATCTCCTACAACCCAGGTTCCTAAGTTCAAGCAGACTATCATGTTGTTTCTTTCTGGTAAATAAACCTGAATCTTTACATAGTTCTCCTCTCAATCAGTGATACACTGGGCATGTCTGTTTGGAAAACAGACACATTCAGCAGAACCAACCTGCACTTCCAGTGCTCTTCTAACCACTGAAAACAACATTTTCAGAGATCCCCCACTCCATTCCCTGCCTCAACGTGTGAGCACCTACACCTAGATCATCTCCAGCAGATGATCTGCTTGTTACTTCGTGCTACTGGTGTCTTAATAATATGAAGAAAGTGGGCAAATAGTACCAACCCCCCCCCCAAAAAATAAATAAGAAAAGTGTTCACCTTTTGGACACTGTCATTTTGATAATCAAGTTACTTGCACTGACTATCATTTCTATACTATTCCATTAATAAGATACTAGAACTACTTTCAAGTGTAATACAAGCAGTATTTGGTCAAATCTGAAATAGTTCTCTAACAGTCCCATGTACCCACACTCAGAATCTAAAAATTAATGCTTCCCTTGTTCAGCTGCCCAACTGTGCATTTGGAGAATCTGTTTCCTTTTATGTGAGGATCCAAAGATCCCATTCTTGCAGAAGAAAAAGCTTTTCCGAGTTGTCTGCATGAAAATCCACATCCTCACTAAGCATCTGGGTTTTGGCTATTTCTCCTTTTGCAGTGAAGGACCACCCTGATGTGATGCTGGAAGGTGCCCAAATGCTGTTGTATCTTCTGGAAAGATATTTCCAGAACAAGATCTCAAAGAGTTATTGAGGCTTGATGGAACTTTTTCTTCCTTTCTACCTCAGTATTGGAAATCAAGTATAATCACTATTTATCCTTCCACCTGAACAGCTCTCTGCCTTGGGCTTCTCAAGTGGCACCATGTAACTTCATAACTCCCATAAATCAGGTAATCCTGTGTATTCAGTCCTAGAGGTGCCAGGAACTCATTTTTTAACCCAACAAGATTTATTGGGTGGTGATTTTTCATGCCTTCTGGCAACTCAAGACAGTGGATATTTATATTTTTCCTCCCAACTTATTCTCTAACATTTCAAAGGAATGACTGTATATCACAGTTTGTGTTCTAAAAGTATCACCTCATGACGAACTCCCTACGCATTGATACGCACAAGACCTCAGAGTTCTGCCATTTTTTTCCATGGCTGACTGTGCTGCAGGTTTTTACAACCAGAGAACAGATATAGCTGGTACAGTGTGTTTTGTACTGCTGTTTTGAAAGACCTCGTGACGTACCAGTATAATGGATCTCCCCACTTTGATGTCTGTGAAAACTTGCAAGCTACAGATTGTATATTATGCCCTGCATGACAATCTGTTACCAAATTTTGTCACCAATTTTATTAAGATAAATTACCTGTAAATAGGATACTACAGGGATTTTCTCTCTTAATACTAAAGTGTCCTGATACTCCAGTGATCGAAGATGGAATGATTGTCATCTTTGCCAGGGAAACTGAATATGTGGCAGGTGATTACTACAATTGTGGTAATATTACAATTTTACAGATGTAGTACTGTCAGCTGAACTTTACTATGCTCCTACTGAAACAGTGAGAGTTGAAATTTTCCAAAGAGCGAAACATCCAAGGCAAAAGAAACAGCAGGAAAACTGCACATTGAGTCAGGCTTAAAATGGTTATCCTGGAACAAAGCTCACACCATAAAGCCTGGCAAGGAAATCAAACACACTTGAGCAATGAAGCACAAAATGGTCTAGATCAATTTTTCCTATATTACTCTCAATAATGTGATTTTTTTTTTAAGATATCTAATGAAAGATTGCTTTTTCTGCCTTGTGCTGTATTTGTCTTTTTGGCTAGACTAAGGAGTGCAGAGCTGACTGCAGCCATGCACATCCCACTGCAGTCACATATCCACTAATTTTCAGCTCAGTGGTTTGCAAAGACAGGTCTCTTCATTATAAACATGACACTGCAATACAGATATTACTGGGTGCCATCATTATGAATTTCATAATATTAGAATGTTAATAATATTTTGTATTCATTAATTTATGTTTTGTCAGTGTTTTGTTTCTAGGAGTTTCTAACTGTGAGACATTTTCCAGTTTAGACATTCCCTGGCTACATTTCTGTGTAATTTTACTGTTGTTGTTTGGCAAGATATTGCCTTACTACATAACATCACCTAAGATCACGTATGTTTGCTCCTCAACAATGTGAAGCAAAGCCCTACTAGAGTTTCTTATTATGCAATATTTGAGAAATAGGGCCTAGAAATGAATAAAACACAGAAAAAAACCCCACCTGAATTTTAAAAGAAGTATGACTAAAGCATGACAGTTAGTGCCCAAGAGTTTATTAAAGTTGCAGAGGCTGCTTTGATCTGCATTGTACTTTAACAGTAAAGGTAAAATTGCTACAATTAATCTTGGGTTTGAGGGTGTGATTGCAAAAGAAGAAGCTGAATTACTCCTTCAAGATCCACAGAACTAGGGGAAACGCTGACCCTCGGAGGAAAACAAACAGTTTTTACAGGAGAGATCCCAGACCATTTTTAAGTTCAGGGTTAGGACTGATTTAGGGTCATGGTCACAGAAACATGTTAATTTATGCAGCTAGATGGTCAAATCAATTGCAGTTTGGGAACAATTTCTGTTCCCATTAACTGTGTCTTGATAATGGTAAGCACTAGTAAGGATTCTGATTAGATTTACAAAATGTAGATAAATTATTACTTTTGTTACATGATCTTGGAAGAACGGGGACACAGAAACAGGACTGGGCCAGAGCAGGAAGTATTTTTTTATCTTTTGTTTCTATTAGCTCTAAAGATGAAGTCTGATTAGTGCCATGGACACCAGGAACTGATTTTTTTTCTTATTACTACTGTATGAAATTTAACCCCAGAAAAACAGGCTGACAATTGATGTGAAATGGAAAACCAGTTATGTTTGATTTTGGCCAGGGGAAAGGTGTCTAAGCTACTGTTAAGGATTATTGTTAACAGTAGGACAAAGGCTGGCAAAAACATATTAGAGAGAGCAGTGCCTGAAGTGCTTGGTTTATGTCTCTACTTTGGCAAACCAGTTTGCCAAACTGGTCAGTGAAGCCATCCCAGCTTGGAGCTTTCCAGCAGTCATTTTCATAATTGGAAAAGAGTGTTTATGATCCACAGTGAGGACCTTCAGGCACTGAGCAATAAAATCAACATGTGCTCTGCCTGCCTGTGATCTAACTCCACTCGCCCTCTGCTACCTGTTGCAGAATAGAATGGAATAAAAAATACTTTGAAATTTTTCCTTAAGTCCTCAACTAGGTCTGTGTGCAGTATCAATATCATTAACAGCATCAAGCCACTTATCTAATACTTAACACTAAACTGAAGTGCTCTTTTGTGGAAAGATAGAATCCATACCATGCCTCAGTCAGACTGGCCTTCATGTGGCCCAGCATGGCCATGAGCCATCCACTGTCTTTTCAGCATTGTAAACTTGAGAAGGGATTCATGCCTGGGGCTCCTTTGCAGACCTTCCTAGAAGGGACCCATCAAAGCCATTGGTGGTATAGTCTCTCAGAGGGCCTGAAGTGCAGGCAGCTTGAACTGCAGCCTGCTGACCCTTGGGACAGAATGAATTCATGATAAATTGTGAAAAATCGACAAGAATAAGGAAGATTGTCAAACTTGCATAGGCAGGTAATGATAGAACAAAAGAGAACTAGATTTAGATTAGATATTAGGAAGAGATCCTTTCCTCAGAGGGTGGTGAAACACTGGAAAGGTTGCCCTGAGAAGCTGTGGGTGCTCCATCCCTAGAAGTGTTCAAGGACAGGTTGGATGGGGCTCTGAGCAACCTGATGCACTGGGCAGCATCCCCATGGCAGGGGTGTTGGAACTAGATGATCTTTAAGGTCCCTTCCATCCCAAACCATTCTATGATTCTGTGATCCTAAGTAACCCATAACCAACCCCACCTTTACCATTACGGCAAAACCCCACCCACTCTCAACAGGCACATAAAGTGTAGGACCCTGTGTGTCCCAGCTCTCACTCTCACTGTAGAAGATAAGCAGAATCCAAACATTAAGCAAATCTAATGAACTCAGAACCCTATCCACAACCCTACAAATGCTGCTACACCAGCAGCACTCACAAAGCTCCTAAACCAATATGAACAAGAGTATTTAGGTCAAACTATCAACCCAAGCCTCGGTCCCACTCTCAACCCTAATTCAAACTATAACCTTGAGTCTAATCCCTTTTGCCCCTTGCTCATTCCAGTTTTGTCCTGGGCCTGTACAATGAAGAAATTTGAACAGTAAGTCTGTGACTTCAGTCGTTCCCACACCCAACAATGGATCAGGAAGAAATTACTCATTAATCTTCTGTCATAAATCAATTTCAATTCAATTGTTGCAGAAAGCCCCAATACTTGGCTTGGTTAAACTAATATCAATAAATCAATGTATTTCATATTGTGAATTTTGAAGACTAAAACTTAAAGCAAACTTTCATTCCTTGGGATTTTAATGAGAAGTAAACCAAGACACTAACGTACATAAAGTGATCTGTTTCAAAAGTTTAAGATATTCTATATGCTACATTTATTCTTCTGAATGCTCTGTTGTTTTGGAAATATCAAGAAGAAATTTTTCCAATAAATACCAGATCTAAATAAGAAAGACTATTATATTGTCTCTCAAAAACATGAACACACTAAAGTTAGGACCCTGAAAAGCCACAAAACTGAAGCAACCTGTAAAACAGAAAGCTGCTATTGGAGAGAAGATATGGAACACTTAGCAGGATTGCCTGAATCAGAGGACAGCAGAGAGAATTTATGAATTAAAAATTTACAATATTCAGTTTGAACAAGTTTTAACCATGTAGCCTGCTCCCTCTGAAGGGAAGCCACAGTAATTGTCAACATCTCTCAAGAGAGGAACAGCCCATATTTTAAGCCTATCAGTTCAAAACTTCCTTCCTAAAGTTTTCAAGTATACATGTAGGAAATGGGAAGAAGGATTCTTGGAAAATATCTAAAGAAAAACAGTTAAGATTTGGATGATTTGGATGCATACTAATTTCACACGTCTTATGGATGTATAATTTAATAGATGATACCAGAGAATGTAATATAGATTATGTTAATAGGTTATGGATTATGTTAACAGAGTGAGTGCTTGTGGACTCTATAGAATTGGATAGAACATTCCTTCCTTTTTTTAAAAAAAAATTGTCTATAGCAAACACAGAACTGTTTGCTCAATTAAAGAATTAAAAAAAATTTAGAAGATCTTGCCCTGTAGTTCCCAGTGTGAGTAATAATTACAAAATCTGAGAAGCATATTTAGGCTTAGCCCTGCCACCTTTCTTGATGAAGAACTAAACCACATCACCTTATTGCCCTCAGCACCAGGAGAGAGGGTGACATGTCAGCAGTGGTGACACTCCAGCTTAGCCTGCAGGGTTACAGAGGTGCCCAGTCACAGGGGCTGGAGCTGGAGCTGCCACTGGGGTTGCCTGGGTTACCACAAGGATATGAGTGTGGAGATTCAGGATTGTAATAGAGAAGCTCTGCTTCGCTAAACAACAACAAAAAAAATAGAGAGAGATTATTAAATACTACAGGATTGCTGCAGAAATAAATAAAAATGAAGAAAACATTAACAACTATATACAGGAAAAATTCCAGAGCTGGCAAGATCATTGCTAAATCCTCAACTACATGTCAATTTTAAAAAGTGTTTGATAAACCTGGGGAATTTTTTTGCACAATTACATTAACATTCCTGTCTCTGCTACACCCTTTATCACTCACACAGTATGCTCACATTTCTCCCAGCTATATCACCAGGAGACAGATGTGTCTTGTACCTGGTGCAGGGTAAGATGAAGCCTCAGCTCCAGCCACCTGTGCTGGTTCAGCTCTGCTCCTCCCGTATTTGGCTGCAATGAGTCTCATCCAGGAATTTTTTAACTGAGCTACAGGTTAATTCAGTGTTCAGTTGTAAGGCAGCAATTGATTCAGCTGCTGTGCATTGTCCCTTTTTGGCACAGCAGGTCTGTGTGAGACAGGGCTGAAGACCAGAGCACAGGCATGAAAACCATGCTGCTGAGTGTGCCAGGGGCAAATGGACAGCTCTGTATAAGCACAGCAAGAGTCTGGTTAGTTTTATTACAAAATCCCTCATTATTACAAAATTACTCAGCTTGTATCTGACTACAGAACTGAGCTCCTGGTATAAACACAGCCTTAAAATATCACTTCAGAAACTACCAGTGGTTGCCATGAAATGCACTAATACTTCAAAAGCCTTCTAAAATTTTGAGAAAATTCTATCAGAGACTTAAAACTGCTCGTGCTTGTCATCATTTTGTTTTGGTTTGGTTTTTTCCATATTTTTCTGCTTCTATATTAAACTCTGCCATTGACGAAATTGCCTTCCTTGCCTTATTTAATGTAATTCATTTTTGACATGGAAACAGATACATTTTCATGATAACTATGCAAAATTTTATGTTATCAGAATAAGATCAGGAAGAAATTACATGTAATAGAACAGTTTGTGAGAAACCTTAAGAGTAATGTCCCATCACTTACATAATTATTTGCAATACAATATCATACTGAGAAACTGCTTTGAACAACATTTACACTTTTTTTGGAGGAATTGCATTTTGCATCTGAAGTTCAAACCTCTACTAAAAAATAAAATGAAGAAAGCAAATATAAGATTGAAAAAGAATAATTAGTAAATCCAAAATAGCATTTTACCTAGGGAAAAAACCCCAAAACTTTCTTACCTTGGCTTGTATTTAGGCTTGTATCTTTATTTATTTATTGTATAATTTGACAAGAAAATGGTGGGTCATTATCTTTAAGTTAAGACCACACTGTGAAGAATTCCACAAAGAAGCTAGAACTTTCCTCGTGCCTATTTCTGCTTTTGCCAGTTTAAATTGGTGAATTTGCAGTGATCTTAGGAGATGAGGGAAAGTGACACAGGCCAGACATATTTCTATTTGTAGGTCTTAAATCCATGTAAATGAGTAATCTGGTCATTATCTGCAGTAGTGATTGGTTTGAACACAGGAATTCCTTCATCTGGAGTGATGAGTCTTGTTTCCCCTGGACACCCACAGAGGGTTTGGCCTTTAATGGTAATTTAGGCAACCAAGTGTCCATTTCTGTATTCCTTAATGCTTGGCTTTCTCATAGAAGGCATTGTGAATGTCCTAGGCTTCTGGAGGTTGTACTCATATCAGAAAACTTTGCATTTCTCTATTTCCTTTGGATGCATTCTTCAAGCTGTTGTGTGCAATGGGGAGTGCAAGACCTGATCTTCCTTCACCCTAGGAAAGGTGTGATACCTCCACAGCCTCTCCACACTCCAGGGGTACCTTCTTCCACTGCTTTTCTCAGGGGCTTTTAAGCTTCTTTTTAGTATTTCCATATATCCAGCTGGAGGAGATTCAAACTGGAAGAGAATGTAGACAGGAGACAAAATACTGCATATGGCACATCAAAATCCTATGGCAGTCACAGACTGGTCTGGGGTTTCATTGTGGTATGAAGCTTAAGAAGAAGCTGACAAAGAAAAGAAAGAAATCTCCCAAAAAGTATAGAAAACATAGGAAAAAAATGCAGCCAGATTTACTGCTTGTGCTAATGGTGTGAAAATCTATCGTCAAAATATTCAATGTATGCATGGGTTTATTCACAGTTTTTCTGTCTTTCTATCCATCACCACACTTCTGCAACTTTGAATTTCTGGACTAGATTACTGAATTTAAAAAAAAAAAAAAGGTTAAGTGTTTAGCAGTAACAAATGGATATAATATAATTTCAGTAATGCAACTATCACATGATTCTGGGGGTTACACAAAATTAAAAGGATTAAATGTCTCTCTAAAGGTTTATAGTTTGATGTGAATCTATAACTCAAAAGGCCTGCCTGCAATTCAGCTGTCCAAGAAATACATATGTAAGACGCACACAGAGCTTTTGATCTAAATGAGAAACATGAAGAAAGAAGTTGTCATGTTAAAAATTTGAGGGTACATTGAGGCTGACTTTTTGGATTTTGTATTTTTAAGATAAGTTTAGGATTAAGATAAGGATTTTTCCACCTTATCTAAATTAAATGAGAGGACAAAGGGAGGACTGTCCAGAGAACAAACGATGACCTATGAGATTAAAAAGAAGTCTCTTTGTTGCAATTTTATCATCACTTGTAAGTGACAAAGTGCCAAAAGACAGGTTTGTGGCAGCAGCAATATATTTTCTTCAGGGCAGGAAAATCATCAACAAGGTGTCTGTATATGTGTAGCACTGCTTGAATATGAAAGCAATTTTCTGAAGCCCTGTGGCCTAATTCTATTGTTTTCATCAGGAATGAATATTCGGGATTACAATCTTCAGCAACTGATAATACTGGACACATTGTGAAAAATGGATGAGTAAGCTCCTCAGATGACTGCTGGACAGGACTCCAGTACCACTGACAGCAATATTTGCATTTCTCTAAAAAGAGATTAAATGCTAACAAGGTTTCAGTACATTTATCTGCCTGCCTTCTGTGTATGGTTCCCATTAAATTAAAGGGGGAAAGAAAATATGTAAAGAGAATAAAATATAGAGAAAAAACCCCATGCTGCATGTAGAGAACTATAATCTTCCATTTTCTAAAATACATTTATTCCAGAAAAAATATTGACTAGAGATGCAGAAATATGAGCAGTGACACAACTGCTCAATCAAAGTATAGGTAATGTGGGATAATAGAAATTATTGAATGTTCTACCTCTAATGTACTAATATACCTTCAAGAAAACCAAATTATGCATCCAATATTCATTCTTAATATCTTCTGAAAAATGCCTCAGACATATGAGAGCCCGTTCTTTTGCAGCAGGATCATATCCTCCAGCAATTGATGGCAACATAATTTACAAGCTTCTTTAATTATTCATCACCATCTACCCTAGCTGGCACCTTCATTATCTTCCCATTCAGAGCATCCTCCAACTTGGAGCAAAAACTGTGCAAGGGAGCAAGTTCCATAGACAGGTTCAAGGGATTCTCTTTTCATTGCCAAATCGAGGTAGTTGTTGACATCTCCATCCACTCAAAATCCAAACAAAACCACACTGTGTTTGTTCCAGTTAAGGAATTGAATGAATGCTTTTTGTAAAAATTTTCTACACTTTCTATATTTCTACACTGCCTTGAAAATTATTTCAAAGGAGTTTCAAATATTTGCATTTGATTCTACTCTTCCAGAAATAAAAGGTAAAAACATAGGTAGGAACAAGATTGGAGAATTAAAGCATTTGACTTCATGTAAAACTTCCAGATTCTGATCCTGATTCAGGGAAGAATATAGTCTAGGTATAGGCTTTACCTGCTTAAGCAGTCTAATTTCAGAGACTGCAAGATTAAAGCAGATGGAGGTAAACATAGGCAAAATTGTCTGTTCAGCTCTTTCCATGTTTATTTAAACAAAGGCACGTATTCCCAACATTTCAAAGCCCATTTGGACACCTCAGTATCTCTGAGAAGCTGAGCAGTACTTAGGAGATGTTAGATTATGTTTCTCCAGTAAACAAAATTGTAACAAAATGGTATTTTAAAGAATATATGTGTTTAATCTGATAATAAAAATATTAATATTTTGTATTTAAACTTTTTGAGCCTTGATTTTGATTATTTGTATTTTTTTAATTAAAAATACCTTTATATGAATTTAAACCAGACTGTCTCCAGTTACTGCAAAAATTAAGACGGGAAAGTAACATTGCAAAAATAGTTTTTGGAAATATTATTTATTTACAAACAGAAAATTTCCAACTTTAATCACACAAAAAGATTCATTAGCTCTCTGCTGCAGGAGTAACACAATTCTGCTGAAGCCATGTTAGTAATTTGTTAGAAAGTTGATAAAGACAGTTCCCTAGGGCCAAAGCTCTGCCCATCCACAAAAATTCAACAGGAGCCAACAGTGCTTAGTCAAGGACAACCTCTGCCCATATATTTATTTATTTGTGCATTTTTGGGGCAACAAGACTGTACAGCCAGCACAGGAGATGATATCCAAAACGACAGTGTCTGGGTATGCCTGTGCTGTTACCTGCCTGTCCAGCTGACAGAGAAGGTCCCAAGCTGCAGTGAAGCACAAGGGGGTTCTGGTTACACACCCCACAAGGGGATGGCATCTCCTGTGTTATGCTAGGAAGTGTTTTTTGCTTAACCTCCGGGAAAAATGTAAAGACAGCAATCTGTCTTTAACTCCCACTCTGATAAGCTGTGAATAATAAATGTCTGGACAGAATTATGACAAGTGAGGCTGCTATTTGGGATAAATATAATAGCAGGCACTGAATACAAGGAGGGCCATAAGGACAAAGGGGAACTACTGGTGTTGTTAAATACTACCTGCCTAACTAGGGAAAAGAATGTTCTTTATACCTCCAGTATGAAAAGGGAATCATGGATGCATTTCTATCTATTTCTTTTCAGTGACAGTAATTTTGGACACTTTTTCCTACAATACTGGATTTCAGAACACATCTAAATAGACATTTTGCATGTGTATTATTTCTGTACATATAAAACTGATAGAAAACCAGTATTGTGAATGTCTGTGGCATCTGCTATTGTCTATTTGAAAACTGAATTGAATTCACCATTGAATGAGCTTATCTCACAGCTGTAATGATAACTTTTGTTTCTTAAAGGAAAATTGTAAAAGCATGTACTAATACATAATTCTTGTTTTTAAAGGAAAATTGCAAAAGTATACACTATTATAGTATAAGAAAATACAAAATGTGTTTTGCCATGAATTTCAGTGCAATATAACCAGCACCAGATCTTCCACTTTGATTTCTTAAATTTCTTTAAAATTTCCTCTCTCCATGTAAAAATATAGCTGGTCACAACACAAGTCCATTACTGGATTGTGGAGACCAGTCTGATCAGGGCCTAGGATTCTGGGAGGGAGCTCCAGGAAGATCAGACTATCCAGCAAGAAAAATAAGTCTATTATTTACCAAGATATTGACGTTCTGTCTCTTCATTCAAGTACTTCTAACACCACACATGAGAACTACAGTACCGAAAATATACTGTATCAGGAATGGCATACAAGATCTATGAACAATTTGTCCCTCCTGTCATTGCCAGAACAAGCCTCACTGCAGATCAGAAATGAAGCAAAACAAAAGAATAACCTTAAAGAACTTCAAGCAGCAGATACGCCATTCAAACAACCCACATATCAAGGGCTAAATTTCCAAAGTTCAAATTTGGGCAAAAAAATTTGTATAATTTGCAAAGTTCAAATCGTGTGACACAGTATTTCTATGAAATTGTACAATGCATACATACATTAGTGAAGCATTTTTGAGTGTATGCATCCAATTTCTCAGTTAAGGTACAGGTATCTGTTGTTTATGTAAATTTAATAAATAATTTCAAAAACGAAAATTATTTCAATTCTTACATGTTAAAAGAGCAACTAAGAAACCATAATACTGGAATGCTTTCTATGAACCATATTTCTACAGTATTTGGGATACACGAAATACATAGTCATGCAGTGATCTCTGTGATCATCAGTCACATAATTCCTTTCCTACATTCATCAGGCTCTATCTGAAAATTGAGGTGTCGTGTTCACAGCCCAGTGTGCTGGTTTTGGCTGAGGTAGAATTAATTTTCTTCACAGTGGCTGGTATGGGGCTGTTGTTTGGATTTGTGCTGAACACACTAATTGTTATAATAATATAGATTATAATATAATATAATCTATAATATAGAGATATTTAGGGGTATATAGGGATATAGAGGGGTTGACAATATAGAGATGTTTTTGTTGTTGCTGAGCAGAGCTTACACAGAGGCAAGGCCTTTTCTGCTTTCCATACTGCCACACAGGCAATGGAGCTGGGAGGAGACACAGCTGGGACAGGTGACCCAAAGTGACCAAAGGGATATTCCAGACCATGTGACATCATGCTCAGGATACAGAATGCAGGGAAGAAGGATGAATGGGGGGACATTTGGAGTGATGGTGTTTGCCTTCCCAAGTAACTTACACATGATGGGGCTCTGCTCTCCTGGGGATGGCTGAACGCCTGCCTGCCGATGGGTAGGAGAAAATTAAATCCTTGTTTTGTTTTGCTTGCATGCACAGCTTTTGCTTTCCCTATTAAACTGTCTTTACCTCAACCCATGAGTTTTCTTGCTTTTACTCTTCTGATTCTCTCTCCAGCCTCACTGGTGGGTAAGAGCCAGTGGCTGCATGGGGCTTGGCTGCTGGCAGGGGTTAAACCACAACACACAGACACAATATTTTCACAAGCTCTTAAAGTGTGCAATATTTCTTTATATTTTAGCCTAAATTTATTTATTCCTGTTTACTCATCTGTGCTCATTTGAGTCAACAATGCCCTTGAGTTTAAGCAATTCTCAATTCCTTTTGTCCCCCTTCCTGATGTGATTAAAGCAATCACATCTTCTTCCAGCTTACTTTTTGCAAGACTAATAAAACCCTGCTGTAATGTCTAGCTCCTTGATCATCCTGGAAACTTTTCTTTGTGATTGTTTCAACTTGATCTCAGCTTTATTGCATATGAGTGAGCAGAATTTGATCAGTACTCCTGATGAGATCTCACTGTGGCCTTATAAAAATGACATTCACCTTCTCTCCTAGAAAACGTTTCACCTGATACATCCTAAGACTGTTTACTTTTCACAGTCCTGCATCCAACCAGCTTCAGTTATCCTTTGACCAACTAAGACTGTGTCCACATTGCTTAAAGCACCTTCTACAGGCAACAGCAGAGGTCACAGCCACAAACCAAATACCTCCTGTGCCCAGACTTCCTGGGACATCCAGTCCTTTTCTAGTGAGCACCATCTGTGTCTAAATTGCACAGCACATCATCTGGGTCCCCTGGGGTGTCTGTATGATGCTCCTGTGGCCCTAAGATTTCATACTGATTCTCTTGTGCCCAAAATAAAATGGAAACTGAGTATGCCATAGAAATGTCAAACCAAGGACACTGTTTAGGTGTGGGTGAAATATGGGAGGTACTGGGTTTGCTTGGATGGCTACACATGGAATTAATGGTGAGGTCCAAGATACATGCAGAGCAGGAGAAGAGTAAGAAACAAGCTGAGAATTTCCATCATTTCACCAGCACACTTGTGTGTACTCCTTTTTTCCTCTGCTATTTCCAAAAGATTGTGACCCCTCTCATGACAATGTTCCTACTGCTTTCCATTCACCAGATCAATGCATATGACTTTCAAGTTTTCTTTATAGTTAATAAAAAAATATTACAATCTCCTTTTCTCTCCTCCAAAGAGTCTCAATCAGCATCATTCATGGAGGCAGCCTCTTTGAAGATGAAAAGCAATTAATAATACAGACATGGGTTATGCCATGCTGTTGGCTTCATCAGAAAATAGTCCCAGGCCTTCTTAATTTTCTGGTGTAGATTTGGCTGACAACATTACTAGCTTTGCCTAAAAATACTCATGACTTTTTCTGCAAACTCTTAAATACATTAAATCTGAAATTGAATGCATTTCTTCAAGGTGTGCCTTTTTTTCAGATCTCTAAGAAGTGAGACATTCAGTTAAAGTCATCTAACTTTGTTTGACTATTCTGAAATCTAATTGTAAATATCCCAGCTCACTTTATCTCTTGATGAACAGAACCAGTCTCTGCATTCAAATACCTCTAACCTTGGCACATTTTGCCCAGCTTCATTACTGGCAGGGAAAACCTTGTATTTTAGTATTATGGGGCATTTTTCCTCTAAAAACCAAACCCATTTAATTCCTGGATTATATACAGAATATATTTTCTGTCCATAGAAAAGCGGAACTATAAAAAGAACATAAACCTACAAAGGTGGTCAGGGATTGTGATGGTACAGAGTTTTTGCAAATCACACAGAGTTTCAGAGGAAAAGCCTTATCAGTACAGATGAAGCAGCTCTAGCCACTATCCAGCAGAGACACACACATCTGTATTGCTCCCTTGCATGCACCACCAGCTCCAGTGTGACCTCACGCACATACAGAGCTCAGCAAGATCAGGGACTGCCTGTTTCAGACTTCCATGACCCTGACTGGCTCCTCTGGGTTCTCAGTAACTAATAAGTGATCACCATAATGTATTATGCATTCAAAAATCTTTTTTTTATATGGCTATTTCTTCATTCTCCCAAGTAATGTACATGTTGAATTCTCACTAAATGCATTGCTCTAGGTGACTGTCTCATACTTAACTCAGGCTGTGTCTCTGCCCTTGCTTTCTCAGCTGCTCAGGAAATGCCCAGGTTGATTTTGTTACCATTTTCATAGTACTGGGAGCAAAGAGGGAGGGGATAATGAAAAGGAAAAGAATCATTTATCAAGACAGAATTAAAAGCAAAAGTTTAACAAAAATATATTCGGGTTAAGATTTTAAATGGCATTTGCCTGAATTGTCTGGGAACCAATTTCTACTCGCTCTATCCTCCTGTGGCCAGAAGGCTTACACAATGCATTTTACACTGTGATTTTCCCCATATTTTAAGGGGTGAGTTATTTCAGATTCTACTGTGCTTTCAGAGTTTCAAAGCTGAGTCTTAACCTTTCAATCTGCTTATTAATACTCATGTCATGGCTCCTATTGAGAAAGAGGTTTAGTGTCACTGTCCTCAATCAGTGTCCTTTCATTCACTTTCATTAAAGAACCATGTTTTCCTGACAAAGGATAACAAATGGACGCTGTGGGTCCCTAATGTGCTTTTTGACTACAGAGCCTGTACCATTTCTCTGAAGCAATGGCAATTATTTGTCATTTTAATATGACTTGGCAAGGAGATCCAAAAACATATGACCATTATTCATCAATATGTATATCTTGTGCTTGCATTAATATTAGAATATCATTATTATTACCCTGACATTGTATGAGCTAGACAAAAATCACATCATGTAAAAAAATGTATTAAACTATGTTCAGCTGTATCCATGCAGCAAGGCAAAAGTAATTTAAAGACCTGTAGCAGCTCTTTGTTGAATGCAGCAATTCATTCTGATTAGTGGTAAAGTCCTTTTACCTGTGTATTAATGAAATATCTTTCAGTACTGCTCCACTGTTAATTGAAAACAGCCTAGTTCTGTGTTACTGTTGTTACCAAACATACCCAATGATCACATCAATTTTCTTTGTTCTTAGAATCTCATGATATTCAATACTTCTGATATTCCTGCTAAATAGGAAAAAAAAAAGAAAAAAAAGCCAATTTCTTCTAATTTGGGCAAAGGCATAGCCATGTTTTTCCCATTTCTTCTAGCTGTTTTTTGCTGTCACTGTTTTTGTTCAAGCTGTTACACATCTTAGGCTTGTATACAATACAAGAACCAAGTTAATTATCATAGTTTCCTATAGAGGAATAGAAGAGCTGTGTTTATGTCAGTGTCAGTTGTTTCAGACCCAAGATCACTGACTAAAGCCAGAGCAATACTCCTATTGTCTCTTGGGTTTGTGGAACATGGAATTAAAAGTGGGTGAAGAAAACATCCTAATAATATTTAATATTTTTCTTCTCACTCCCCTCCACCTCATAAATAACACTGTGAAAAAAGAGGGAGGTAGAAAAATCTCGGAATAAAAGCTGTGTAATAAAATGCAGGAACTTCAGGTTCTATCCAAGCAGGCTATTCAGGTTATTTCTCTCAACTAAGTACGACTTGAGGACCAAAGACTCCACCATAAAATAACATTTGAGAAACTATGTTTTCCCAGATGACATACTTATTTTGGTATGACACTAACATAACTTTAGAAGATACAGTCCCTTGCATTTTGCAATGCAGCAAGCTCAGGCTTTTAAGGACACTTTCCTGGCAAATTGCTGGAAAACACAATTCATAACTAAACAGCAATGGCAAAAATTATGAGGTGATGTCAGAGGCAAGTGACTTCAAAATCGTCAAAAAATAATTTGTATTACAAAGTTTGGAACCAGCATGACACAGTAATTAATTAACTAGTTGAGTAATTGTATGAACTTGATTTTTCCCCTATTTTTCTCTCAGCTAAAGGAAGATACAAGGAATATGATGCTCTACTTGCAAACATCTGTGAGAGTTTTTCAGATCACTTAGCCCCAAGTGTCTCAGTCCCTCCATTTAGTAGGCCTGCACTAATATCCACTATGATCTCCTAAGGGCATAGGACTCTTCTTTTTGTTTATTCTCCTTCACTTTTACTTAAAACCAAAAGCTACCTTATTCTACTTATTTTACATAATTTGTCCATCATTTCTTCTTTTCTCCAACTGTAGCACTCTATCAATTTTGTATCAGATATTTCAGTTAAAATTAGCTTACTCCAAAACATTCAAACCCATCACACCAACCATGAACCTCCCTGGGCACTATGTACTTAGATCATTGTCCATTCTAGGAAGGGCTGCTCTTTGGGCACTTGAGGGCATCCTTAGTAGGCAGAAAAATGAGTTGTAATATGCCACTGAACCCCTCCATGCAACAACATAATGGGAAGAAATAGTTGAATCAACATAGGAGCAAGCATGTATGCCTGCCAAACAAAGGCACATCAATTATGCAGGTGGAGGGATTTTTGCAGAACACCATTTTGTGCAATTCAAAGACATGGAGAGAAAGACTCAATAAATCAGCAATATGCACTGAACAGCCCTGGGATTATAGCCCTCAAAAAAGCCCTGCAAGAGTTATGCCAAGTGCTACCTGAAAGAGGCTTATAATTCCTGTCCTTTTGAGCACTCTTTGTAAATAAAGAGGATGATACCAAGATACCTAACTCCCTCAACAACGTTTCCTAGAAGAAATATCTCTGACCAATTGCTCAAGTCACCAAAAAAGATATAGGAGAGTTGTTTCCACCACTTTCATACGTCATCTTCACTTACATGCCAAAGAAGCAGTCAAGGCAGAAGGAAGTAAGTAGGTCTGGTCAGAGCAAACCAAAACAGCAGCAGAATGGAGAGAAAAGGGCGAGTGAAGATGTCTGCAGCAGAAAAATCACATAATGTAGTGAAGAACATGAAAAGAGACATCCAGACTGCTCTTAAATATAGATATCTGTAAAGATGATTGCAAAGGGATTCCAGAAGTATGTGAAACTTCATGGTAATTTTCCATTCTTCATTAAGCATAAGGAAGTTTTAGATATGTCAAGTTGGAAATATATTTCTTCTGAAGTGAAAAAGTACTGTTCAATATCCTTGTCAACGACACAGACAGTGGGATCAAGTGCACCTTCAATAAATTTTGCAGGTGACATCCAGCTCTGGGGTGCCCAGCACAAGAAGGACATGGATCTGCCAAAGCAGGTCCAGAGTAGGGCCACAGAAATGATCAGAGGACTGGAGCAGGTCAGCTATGAAGACAAAGAAAGTTGGGATTATTCATGCTGGAGAAAAGAAGACTCTAGGGAGACCTTAGAGCAGTCTTCCAGTATCTAAAGGAGGGCTTATAAAAAAGATGGACAAAAACATTTTAGTAAGGCCTTGTAATTGAACATGAGGTAATGGTTTTAAACTGGAAGGGGCTAGATGCAGACTACATACAAAGAATAAACTTTTAACAATGTAGATGGAAAAGGTTCACTTTTAACAGTGAATGCTGGAAATGATGACCAGAGAGGTGGTAGATGCCCTTTCCCTGGATACATCCAAGGTCAGGTTGGACAGAGGACAGAGCTCTGAGCAAAATTTAGTTGGAGATGTCCCTTCTTATTGAAGGGGAAGTGGACTAGATGCCTCTTAACAATCACTTACAGCCTAAAGTGTTCTATGATTCTATGTACAACAAAATAATGAAGCAATTGCCTAGCATGATCAAAGAAGAGGAATCTAAAGCTTAGCCACATAGGATGGCTCTCCGAGAAACAACGAGATCTGGAGAGAGTAAGCTCTGGTTAGATGTTTAATATCTGCTCAGAGTGCACTCACCAGGGTGTGTTTTTAATACCACTTTGCAATTGACTTTCTGTTTCCTACCTTTTCATGTAAAATCAGTGAGCACGTGGGATGGCTGAAGTAGTTGCATCGATGCTCAGTTATTGCCTGGAGTGCTTAAAAACATGCCTTTTTGGTGTTTTCTCAAGTGTATATATTATGGTAAGAGCAGCAATATTTCTTCAGTCTTCTGAGAGCATTACTAAGAACAGAGAAAAATGGAAAACACAGCACAATTAAGATCATCACCCTTAAAGAAGAATAGCTATACTGCAAAGCACAGAAAGAAATCACAATGATTAAATATTTTTAATATGTCCTGTATTTGGCACTTTAGTTGTGGATCTTTAAGATTTATGTTGTTTATCTTTCCTGGTTTTAGTAAACAAAATAGAGGTGGAATGAGCTGAAAGAAACCACTTTGTACAAAATGGTTCATGGAAGACCTGAACTGCACTTGAAATAGCAAATTACCTTCTGGTGCTATAGAGACAGATGATATCCTAAAAATAACCTAAAAAAAATAAAAACTGCAGCCTTTATTAGTTTCCTGACCTGGCTTATCAGTGGGAACCCACTACTGGACCCACTGGCATAGCAGTGGGGAAGGCACATGACAAAGCAAATGTCTTGAAGTGAACAGTGGAGAAAAAGAAGCTGAGAGTGCTACTGAAAGAAACATACATTAAATATGTCACAGTAAAATAAATCTCGTGTAAGCTTTATGTCTTTTCAGGACTGCACATTTGTGTAACTGCTCTGAATACAGCACCATCCTTTCTTTATACTTCATTGGAGAGGACCCACAAGAATACACTGTGTGTGTGCTTGGTGGCCACCAGCTGTGGCTTAAGAAATCAAACCTTGCATGAAGTTACAAAGAATGGTCATAAATATCTGAAGAATACAAAGACCAGTTTTCCAGGATGATCTAGAACAAAGCTGTTTAAAGTCTGAAAAAAAAATGGAACCAATACAAGAAATCCCTTGGTGATCTTAAGGGTTTGAAATAGACACAGAAAGGCAGTAATGGCTTGATGACAGGGAGTTCCACTAGAATGAGATCAGAGTACTGGAGAATAACAATGATGAAAGAAGACCTCTAATTTCTATCATTTGGGCATTCTCTTTCACTACCTCATCACCTTCTATATTGTCTATAGATAGTACAGAGACGAAAAAAGAAAAAAATACAGAAGGCACCATGGCTTATGTAAAAATACAGATATAATTTTAAAAATATAAGCCTTTTAGCTTCAGGCAAAAGTTTTCTCACTTTACTGTTTTTGGGTCTATCACATTTACTGTCTTTTGCCTTATTTTGCATGACATAGCAATTTTCTGGTAAGCTCTCTGGGACAAGGCTTGTCTCCTACGGTTATTGATAAAATGCACAGAATACCAACTTTTGTCTCTTTTTAGGTTTCCAAGCAGTGAGATTGAAAAAATAAAAACCAAAAAGGAAATAAAAAAATAAGGGTATTATCTTGCACATTTTAGAGCCACAGATGATATGTGTTATACATTTGTTGCTGCTCTTTTCTTTCTGTGAAGGCAAATATCTATCTTGAGAGGTCAAGTAATGCATACTAGCAGCAGGTATCCCACACACTACACCAAGAACATCTTCAAACTCCCCTCTTCCAGGTTATTTACTGTCCTTGACCTTGACTGTCCTTTGAGAAGGAGAGAAAATTTGGCCTTAGCTTTGATATGCAGTAGTGAAAGCTAATCAAAATCACTTGTATTCCATTTCCAGCAACTGTGTTGCCTTTTGATGAGGAAGCTGCATACTGAGAGCTTAACCCAAACCTAAGACACTTCCCTCAGGACCTCCAGCTATCCTGACACAGTAAAGTAAGTCCATGTCAAGTTGTTAATCTGGCATCCTGTAGAATTTACCCTCGGCATCCCAGGTGTATTTTGATCTGGATAGCCTGGCATTTTACAGTAAACTTTTGATAGTAAAGAACAGTCAAATTCCTTTAGATCAAAGGGAAATTTTCCAATAGGAGAGAGGGGTTTTATCCCATTCTAGCATCTTTATAAATAAAAACACTGTATAGCACTCTTTTACTTCCACAGTGACATTCTTATGAATGGACAAAAAATTTTTTCTCCCAATAGATAAGTGTTTCTTTTAGTGAATCAGTCCTATAAAGGTAAAGATGGTACAGCAACAACACATTGCCTTGAATAATATAACTGGGTTGAACACTTCATATATATGAGATCAAGGTATTTAATGTATAAAAATCAGGACAGTGTTCTTAAAAGTGAAACATGACAGCCAAATGATCTTATCAAGAAAAAATTCAATAAAACATACTTACATCTCACTGACCAATATCTAAAAGTATTCTCAGAAACATTTTGCAGTCAAGCAAGCTAAAGCTACTTTTAAAAGAAATTGTCAATAATTTCTAAAATAAAGCATAAAAATAACTAAGGTGTCCTTTTGATCCTTGTGAGTATACTTCATTTGTCCTTGAAAAAAGTATATCCAATGTACCTTTCAAAATGATTTATTATGTGTTATTGTTACAGTGTTCAATATTGTTCAATACTGAACTACTGTACTGATTACCACTCTCCCAGTCTGCTTTAGTTCTATCATGTGCTTTTATTTACCACCTGAGGCAAGAACATTTTAATTGGTTTAGGGAAGCTTGAACTCTCTTTTATCAATGACACATTTCATCAAAATAGAACAAAGCCAGGAGCTGTACGTACTCTCCCAGTGCTGCAAAACAATGGATTTGTTTGAGGGCTTAAGTCTGGAAATAGATCTCTGCAGTGTAAATTATTTAATCACTTGAATAACAACATCAGAACACCTTGATTTTTTTCTTCCATTTTTTTAATAGTATGAAAATTTATCAACAAATTGCACTAACTTTCTATATTTTAACTTTATTCTAGACAAATACATTCTGCAAACTGACCCTAAATGTGTACTGTACATCTACCAAAGATGTAGAATGTAGCATAACGTGGTTTATAGCACTGCAAGTGACAGATCTAAACAATGTACACATCAATTTTAAAAATTTCTGTTAAAATAATCCTTACATGAACAGACAGAGAACTGGAGTCAGGTTTGAAGTAAGTTTCATTGTTTGCAGTGATTAGAAAAAAAAAAAAATTAATTTTTCCAGATCAAAAATGTCCCTTTAAGAAAGCATATGTGACTTACTTAAGGAAGATACCATATGACTTGTACACAACAAAAGTAAGCTTTCTATTTTATTATAAGTGTTTAGCTGAAACAGACACAATCCCATCGTAAGCACTATATTTTTTAAAAGTGTTTTTAAAACAAAAAATATATGTATCAATAAAATATATTAGTTATAATTAATTTAAAAGCAAGGAATAAATGTATTAGTCTGTTTCTGTCAATATTTTCAACTGTGAACATAAATATTTTGCTTTGAAATATAGCAAGAATTATACAAAATAATTATTTTTTCATGAACAACAGAGATAATGAACCCTTTTCCCCTAACAGGTTACAGACTACATCCTTCACAGAGGTTGCTGCCACTGCTCCTGATTTTATCCCAGCTTTCTGTCTGGGCAAAAGGTGAAATAGCTGGCTGGTATCACACACATGGTGACTGACCATCTGTTTCAGCACATGTACTGGATCCACATGTAGTGACTCACATAAGTTGTTTTGGCTTCTCCTCAATGACATAGATATCAGCTATCCAAATACCAATTTTCACAAAACTTCTCAAAATTCATTACTTTTAAAATCTCAGATCCACCCTGTCCATATTGTTTGAAATTAGTTTTAGGATTCAGAATTTTGAGGGATAGCTGGAAAGAAAGATGGAAGTGAGGCCAAAAGAATAATTACATATGCTTTCCTTCTTTAGGAATTCAAGTTTTTAAAAGGCAATATAAACACACAATGGTGACAATCTTTACCTTTTGGCTTTCCACAGCAGTACTTTATTGCATGTCAGAGACCTTTCAGTGTCACTGGGAAAGACTTCTGCTTCCCCCAGCATTCCTGGTGCTTGATTTCTGCCCGTTTGCTGCAGAGGGAACAAGTCTGCAAACTTCAGGCACTGCAGAGGATGTGCTGGGCCTCCTTGTTAAGATATCCAATGGCCCTGCTTCACAGATTCTTTACAGGCTGGGATGAGGAATGCCTTAGCAACCCTAAATTACATGAGACACGATGCGAAAAAAAGGAAAAAAAAGCATGATCTCCAGAACAAATGATACATTTTAAAGCATTTACAGAATAAATTGACATAACTATTTGTATTGGGTTTGTGTAACAAAGTTTTAGGAGTGGGGGGGTTGCAGTGACAGCGGTAACACCACTGGGATGACAGAATTAAAAGAGGGAAAAAACTGCTGCAAAACAACAGCAGTCAGAAGAGAGGAGTGAAAACATAAAACGTGGAACAACCCTGCAGACACCAAGGTCAGTGAGTGACAGGAGAAAATGCTCCAGGTGCTGGCAGGACTTGTGACCTCATGGGGGACCAACACAGGAGCAGCCTGTTCCTGAAGGACTGCACCTTGTGGAAGGGACCCACACTGGAGCAGTTCTTCTGGGAACAACTCACAGTTTAATAGAGATTTTTCCATTTCACTGTTACGTAACTTCTCACACACCTAGTGAAGAACTTGGAAAAATGAGATTTAACGAGCATTGTATTTTACAGTGGACCTTATACTCTTTATCCATTTTTGCATTAGAAACATACATGATACAAATATGTAAGGAAGCTAATGTAGTGTAGCTTATTGTTTTCTCCAGCTGGAAAACAGATGCCAATGCATTTATTAACCACTTTAGGGGGATTATGTTTTCTGGGTCACTGATCTTTAAGCTTTTTCTTTTAGGCCTACCATAACAATATGGCTTAGACAAGTTTTTAAACATGTTAATTGGAGCTGAATATATCAATTATTTTGGTAAACCTTCTCAGTTAGCTTTAAAAGCAAAATTAAACAGATCTCTCTCCCATTTTTCAACCGTTCATGATTCTGAAAAAGCATCTGTATTCAAAACCTCTATAGATGAAGACAGCATTCAATACTGGGAATCCATACTGAGATACAGAGAATGGGATTTATATTTCAAAAGACCAAATAGACTTTCTATTACCTTCAGTGTTCCAGGTGAACGGCTGGAAGACCATCTGGCAAATCTCTGCCACACTCTTAAGCTGACACAAGGTTGAAGGTCTGGCACCAGCATTTGGGCCAAGTTCCATACTAACAGAAATATGGTCAGGTATTAAAGATGACTTTTATGATTCACTTGGCAATCAACATCAAAATATTTCCAACATCATCCTAACCAAGATTTTTATATCATTTATTCTGAAAAATTAAAGAGACTGTCATCTAGGGAACTACTACCAGTATTAGTGGGATTGATACAAAAAGTGGATATATAGGACCTTATTTTAAATAGTTTCCCTTATTCTGTTTTGCTTGGTTCTGGAAAGACGCTTTATAACACAGCTTTGCTGACAAGTTATAGGAAAGCACAAAAAAATGGCAACCCTTCCAAACCATTTGTTGAAGATCCATCCAAATTTGGACCTCCTTGGACTTAAGATTCTGACCACATAAGCTGGCATAACTAAATTTCTTTACCACCTACAGTTATATATAAGAGGATGCTCAGAATTATATATAAGAGGATGATACATTTTTCATACCTACAAAAGCCTCACTGGCAAAAGTGTAAGGTATTTATTGAAAACACTTTTAAAATTTATTTTCAGTTTTACTTTAAAAATGTTTCAAAAGCATATTGCAGGAGACACCTGACCTAATTTCCAACAAGTCAATAACAAATTTTTGCACTGAATCCTAATTCTGTTCAGTAATCTAAAATATTAATTTTGACATACTACAACTTAAGAGTCAAGAAGAGAAATCAAATACTGCAGACCATGCCTATTAAGAAGCTCAAGGAGGACAAATGACCCACCTCTAGCAGGACCTCTAGCAGGCAAACAGCAAGGTTGCTATAACACTTGGTAACATGGGAAACATTTGGTACATTACTATTTCACAGTCTTTACATACACAAACCCAGTTCAAAGGAGTGCACTGTAAAATTATGCTCTACAGTTTCCTGTAAGCCTGGTTGATATTACATAAAACAAACTATGTGGAAAATAAACTAGGTCCTATGATTTACAATGTTCTTTCCATGTTATTTATTACACTGAATTAGTTTATATATATAACATATATACTTAATATTAATCTCTGGATTGTTTTGAGCTGGCACATTATTCCTTAAATTCTATTCCTTTTGTTTCCTTTTGTTTATGGGCTGTAATAAATTCTTATTGTTTCTCTTTCTTCATTTTAAAGGTAAAAACTGTTCTTAATGCCTCATCTTATGGGTATAAAAATGGAAGTTGATGGAGTACACTGTTATGATTTATACAACTTCACCCAGAGCTGTTTGTGTATTTAATCCCATAGTGAGACTATAATGTCTGTATAACTACCATTTATTTCTGAATAAAATTGTTTGATACCCGAAGTATGTAACTTTGATGGGGGAACAGAGAGAAAACCAAGAAAGGCTAGAAGCAGATTCATTATCAATGTACAACAACCAATCTATCTGAAGTCAGAGTTTAGGTTTGAGAATACATTGCACACTGGTTTTGTCTTGGTGCTTTTCCTCTCCTCAGTATTAGCCTAAAAGAACAAAGATGATCCCGTAACTAATTACTGGCTTGCAAGCAAGCAAACATTTCTCTTTTAAGCTTTCAAATACTAGACTGTCAGTGGGGCAAATCTCAAAGCTTGTTAATTTTCTAGCTAGTAACATAGTGGGAAAGCATCAATATACTTCAAGTAGGAAACAATTAAGCTGTTAATCAAAGCACTCGGTATACAATTTATATTATCTCAGTATGTTCCTGCTACAATAAAATGACTGCACCTCTCCGCTGAAGGTGAGACTTCAAAATTACTAATAAACTTCTCTCAGCAGAAGGAATATATATCATCATCATCATCATCATGACTAGCCTGGGAATCAGAAATTACAGGAAAAAAGAAAACAGACCAGGAAAAGCAAAAATTCTAGGTTTCAGCTGGAATTGGTGTAAGCAAAGAGTTACATGACATGATTATCTGCAACATGAAAGTGAATGCAATTACTAGAGAAGTTATCAAGTGAAATATCAAGATGACATGGAGGAAGTGAAATACATATAATACTGTTTATACGCTTCTAAGATTCATGCAACATATTATACAAATGAAAATTCACAACTTTCTTCTTCTTTCATTTTAGTTGTTTCATTTTTATATTGTTTTCCACAAAACAAAACTCCATTGACCTGTACCTGTCACTTCAAAAATATGAATGAAGAGAGAGAAATCTCTCTTACTGGTATCAGTCTATATGCATTCATTAACGTCCTTAGACAGAATCAGATCAGTTGGGAGGAACCACTGGAAAACACACCAACACCATACTCAGTGTAAGTTTACTCAGATCCAAATGCTGAAGGCAGTGGCTAGTTGAGAGTGGCCAGTCTCCTTGGGTGGAGATCCCACAACCTCTACAGGCAATCTGTTGCAGCATTTGACCACTCAGGGCAAAGGTTTTCCCCTTGCACCGGGGTGGGTTTCCAATGTTCCAGTGTTCTAACTTCTGGACACAGGCTCTTGTCCTCCCACTGTGCTGCTCTGAGAAGAGTCTCACACTGTCTTCTCAACACTCTCCTGCTGAGGGAGGCATTCTCTACTTAGGACAGTAAAAACACATCTCTCCTTGTACCTCACGTGCTACAGCCCCCTAAATATCAAAATGGCTCTCTGATGCGTTTGCTCCACTATGTCAATATCTCTTCTGTGTTGGGGAGCCCAAAACTGGACACAGCACTAGAGATGTGGTCCCACAGGTGCCAGATAGAGGGAAAGAACCACCAATTCTCTTCAGCTGCTGGCTACGCTCCTCCTAGCACAGCCCAGGATGCAGCTGCCCTTCTTTGCCAGAAGTGCAGCTCACTGGTGACTGAGTGCAGCTCACTGCCCACAGGGGCCTTGGGTCCCTTTCTACAAAGCTGCTTCTCAACCAGCCAGTGCTGCCCTGTGCTGTTCCATAGGTTTATTCCATCCTGGCACTTTGTATTCTCCTTTGGTGATTTTCCTAAGGTCCCTGACAGCCCATTTCTGGAGCCTGACAAAGTTCCTTTAAACAGCAGCCTTGCACCCCAATCTACTGAACACCCTTCCCAATTCACACATCTCCAAACCAGAAAAGGATGCACTTCATCCAGTCATCCAAGCTGCTAGTGAGAACAAGCATGGTTGGCATCAATCCCTGAGGCAATAAACTCATACCTGGCTGCCAGGTGAGCTTCGTACCAGCGATTGCTATCTTAAGAGTACAATGGTGGAGCTAATTTTCTGCCCATCACACTCTCTATTTATTCAGCTCACCAGTCTGGCTATAGGAGAACTGTGTACATTCTTAAAGGCCTTGCAATACAATATCCATTACTCTTAATGGCTTAGCTGGTAATCTCATCACAGAATAGAAGGCAGATGACCCTCCCAAAGCACATGGCACAGAGGACATACAGGTAAAGAAAGCTTATCAGAGATGAGAGGTGGCCAGAATACATAGGAAGCAGATCCATTGAAACTGTTTCGGACTGGTGCAAACCAGAAAATAAAAATCTAAGAAATCTGGGAAGCCAGAACTAGTTAGTTGCCTGTGGGCCTTGCATTTTCTTCTGAAATTTTGTTGGGAAACTTCTCTTTCCCCATGGCTTCTGCTCATTGTAAACATGATGCCCTCTAAAATTCAAAAAAGGAGTCAGGATTGTCATTTTCTCTGTCAGTTGTAGCAAGTTTTTATGCAAATGCAACTTCTGGAAGTTCAGAAGTGCAAGATTTAGAGTATATGTCCTTCTCCCTCATTGCCTGAAATGAACAGATTTCTTCACTAAAATACACAAAGCTTGTTAAAAATTTTGCCATGCTAAGCCACACATTCATTTTTCTTTTCCATGTCATATGAAAAACATTCCAAGCCAAAAACGTTTCTCTGTCGTCATGTGAGTCATCACAGCACTGACTTACATTCACATCTCCTGATGAGCTCCTGAGTTTTGCTTTGCACTGCTACAGAGTGAAGCTATCCTAAAAGGTGAGGAAAGCTGCACTAGGATTTCACTGTACAGAGGTGATGCTGCTGAAAATATACTAATCCTGACTGCTTGTGAAGATTTTTAAAGAAAAAAAAAAAATTAGTGAGGCAGTAGGAGAGGCGAATGGATTTTGAAACCCACTCATATGCACTTCATATAATGCTAAGTTTTGTAAAACACCATGCAAAGATGTGCCATATGTCAACTTGCAGAACACTCTGACACTACCAGTTTCATACAATTTAATAACAAGCATTTAAACTCCAACCATATCTAGTGACTCAAGTGACAAGATGCTTGAATATCAGACTGTCTCCTCTGTTTTCCACAGCCAGCCATCTTAAGATGAGAGTTGCCATAATACTTTAAATTTATCTGCTGATTATTTTTCTTAAAGCAGTGTTTGCAGCAGCAGTCCCACTGTTGTGCTGAATGAGCAGTTTTCTTTTTAGCCTTAATTTTCAGGTTTCTAAGAACATGTTACACCCAAAGCTACTTAGTATATTTCAAAAAACAGGAGGGAAGGAAGAAGAGAAGACAAAACACCTCTTAATAGGCTCAGGACTTTCTGGAATTGTTAGTTTCACAAAAACCCAAAGAAAACTCAATTTGCACAAAACAAGGAAACTTGTTTATTACCATTTAATGGCAAAAATTTAAAAAACTGAACATTTCTAATACTTGCAGTTATGGTCTGTAGGGACTATGAATCATTCCAAGTATTTTAATTCAGGAATAGATGGTTTTAAGTAACAAACAAATGTAGTGTTGAGGAAATGCTCCTATTCATCTTCACAGTTTTTAACTGAAAGAGGAAGGTGGTATTGAGCATATGTTCCTAATTAATCTAGAGAGTTCTAGATCACAAGCTTCTCTTGAAGCTTTGATGTCTATCAATTGCTGCTTAGAATGACAGGAGAGAGGCTATTAGATTTTACTGGTATTTATTCTTCTGGGTTTTTAAAAAATAAAAGAATGGGAAGAAAACAAAAATATCAGCATAATTTTGTTTGGGGAGAAATTTAAAAGAAGAAAAAACAATAACACAAAGTCTAACAGCGCTTATATGTTCAAGAATAAAAGTTGTCAGTAAAAATGCCAACAGTATGTGGAACAGAGACAAGTCATGGTTGTTGTGGGAAACTGTAAATTTGAATCCTTCACTTTGTGTATTTCAAAGCAGATGTTCAGCTGCTATAAATCCCTGACCCTTAATTTCTTAACCACACTGATGTGCTGAGGATTTTTTTCACCAAATTTAGTTCAGCAAAGTAGCAATACTCTAGCTATTCTAAGAACTACAACACCCTCTATTGGGCAAAGAATTTTCATTCAAATACGGAAAACCAGTTAATTTCAATGATCCAATGCAACCACTGGTTACATCCTTCCACAGGTCGAGCTTGGGTGCCTGATGCATGCACACAGAGTTTATACAAATAAGCTACATATAAATATAATGATGTATAAAATCTATGATTTATTTTGCTGTGATGATAACATTTTATAAAGAGAAAGCAGGAATTCATCTTTTGATGAAAGAAAAGACCATCTCAACTCAATAATGAGGTTACTCGTGAGCCCCCTTTCCCTGAATTTTCTCATTTGATGGATGCTTTTCTCAGTACTGCCCGGCACCTCCTCAGAACAATTCAGTGTTCCCAATATGGGTGTTCCTTTTGAATTTCATCCTTGCATTCTTCCTTATGTAGTCTTAAAATGTCCTAAGTATGCAATACTTTTCAAGGTGGCTTTGCAGACATGTATCACAGGCCCAAAAAACCCAGATTCTTGCACAGAGAGTATCAATATGAAAGTAGATGGGATTTTCAGCTGCCTCTGTGAAAAGAGATGAAATAATGAATTTTCATCACAAATCAGAAGGACACAACAACATACAGGAAGAAATAGATTGTTGGAAGAGTAAAAAAAGCAGTAACATTTAGAGACAAAACAATGTTTTAGGATGAAAAATTTATGAAAAAGGCAAGCATTATTAAACAGAAGTATTGTAGATGAAGTAGAGATGAGAACTAGTGTTTTAAAACCAGGCTTTTAAAAAAGAGGACTTTGAAACAAAACCTGTAAAAATAAGAAAAATATTTTAGACAGCAATATACTTAAACAGGCAAATGGTTTTGACTGCCACATTTAGAGAAGGAGATGCCTATCTCTTCAGTGCAGGCTACTTTCTGAGTATCTTCATTTTCTCCTATCAGCCATCTGAACCACTTCTTCATTCTGCATTCTCTCAGCACATCACCTGCTTGGAAACAAAACTTCCCCAGTCAAACCAACTTTACAAGATAAAAAGTAAAGCTAGTCTAAACATGCATCTTCTGCTAGAAACCTGTCCTTTTCCAGTCCTTTTAGAAGAGTTTCCTGTTTAATTTTGACTAAATAATGCGTATTTAATTCTTTTAACATTTCAGTGCAATTAATATATTTCCATTCAGCATTTTTGAAATAAAAAATTCAGTCCCTTGTATCAAATAACTTCTTCATTTGAAACGCAGTTCACATTATTAAATTTGATGAATATAAATGTATTTTATCTTTCCTTTTGTGCATTGTCACTGCTAGGTAAACTCTGCAATTAACCAGGAGATACTAACTGCACAGCAAGTTATTAGCCCACTGCATAACTGGGCTTTCAGCTTGCCTCAACCACTTCTAAGTAATAATGCCAGAGACATATTATTAGTATCAGTGTATTGGACCTTGACATTCTTAATTTAATTATATTACTAATAGTCTTAACAATTACAGACTTTTACCCATGCCAATTACATTTTTTTTAATTATTTTTCTCCCAAAAAATTGAAGTCCATAATCCAAAGCATTTGCTGAGAGCTACACACTGAGTGACCACTCAGTGAGTCACCACTGAGTGAGGATAATGGATGTTTAAATTTACCTGTCTCTGTAAGATCACTTTATCTGAAAATAATAGAGAACCTCAGGATGCTTTGGGAGGGAAAGGTGACTCTTGTCTTTAAACAACATGAAAATGCCATGGTAACTTGCAAAAAATGAATAAATGACTGTTTCTGAAGTAGTCCATTTTCTTCTTCCATACACTCATGAATCCCAAATGAAATGCAACAGTGAGGAGAATGGTTAAGTTCCGATGTAGATTGTACTAGGAGTACAGGGATATTCACTCACTGGTGTTTCTGCAAATGATGGAGTTTTAGCACCAGCAGCTTTAAAAAGCTTATGTAAAACTAACCTATTGTCTATGGCATTAAGACACCATATATATATGGCATGTACACAAGAAATAACTCTTTTTTACCTTGCTATCAAAGAAAGTTGTGATTCTCCAGAAATTCCTTCCCATTCCACAAAGATGTCAATCCTAAGCATTCACATGCACAGGACTTGTTTAGTTGCACAGGCTTGGTTAGTCTCATCAACAGATTCTGAGAGCCAATACCTACTATGAAATTACCCTTTTGCTCTCTTCTGTAATTTCAGTAGGAGCCAATAATTTTTTCCACCTAGTACTAATTCATCGTTTCAAAAGAGAAAGTAAGAAACACGAGGCCTTTCTGTTTCTTAGACTTGGACTCTATCTTCTCAGAGAATCTGGTCCTGATACATAGGTCAAAATAAAAGTTTTACCCTCTTCTCAAAACAAGGAGGCCTAAGGAGAGACAAATGGGACCATGAAAGTGTCGGGGCTGTAGGATGTCTGTTGACACCTGAAGTATTTAAATTTTGGGTCCCAATTTTCCTCCCAGTCTTTCTCCTGGCAGAAAGCACCTTGCTCTGCTCTAGACTGGAGGACCTTTTCCTTTGCCAGACAAAACCCCTTGTTAAGCCACCCCAGTTCAGGATGGTAGATAAACATGCCCAGTACACTGGGCAGATAAACATGACCATGTTCTTGTCTCTTCCATACAGTGTCCCACTGTCTGACCTCAACACAAAACACGGATCAGCATCTTTTCCCACCACCACTTTGCTATCACTGCTACCACAATTACCTTTACCTCTTCACCAAGAGGTAGCGGAAAAAACACCAAGAACTAGTTGGAAGGATCAATGTCAGCCACAGTCCAAAACTTGTCTCTGCAACAAGGGACAGAGTAATCAGCATTTTGTGAGCTGGTGACATTCATCATTCCTCAGACACCAATGTGCACACAATGGAATTTTGAGCATGACTTCTGATATTAAAATTTCTTCTCAGAGATCACCCTGAGGGCAAATAGTTATATAGTACTTCATGTTGCACTATAAACCAAGTCCCACTATATTCACACCAGCAGGAAGTAGGCATCCAACCCCAACTGGTAGACAACTAAATATTTTCATGATTTGGTTCAACCGCATTTTCTAGCCTATCACAATTTTCAACTTCTTAGTAACATTTTTTCTACAGAGATCTGATTGATAGATTGATTTTTGTTTTATTGAGTTGAGAGGGCAGAAGGACAGGGTGAGGTAATTAAAAGATGGAAGTAAACAGAAAAGGGAACTGTAGAAAACTTTAATAGTCATTTCTACCTCCCCAGAAAAAATTAGTAATACAACACCATTGCAATTCCCTTTGGATCTGTATGGACTAAGTAGCCTGCCATTAATTAATATATTTGTTTTTCCTACCATCCCAGCTACCTTTTTTAAAGATAAGTAAGGCAAAACTATCTCAGTGTAGATGAACTTTACTGAGATTTGTCTGGCAAAACTCTACAATGTCTGTAACTTGTACTGCTGTCTATCAACAGTCCATAGCAGCAAACCCATAAATTCTCAATTAACCCAAAAAAGTTTCAGGAAGAGATTTAATTCTTCAAAAATATATTAAGTAAACCAAATGGTACTGCACACTTAGAGACTATATGCTTATGTTCTTTACCTACTCCTGTCTAGTGGAGAACTGCTCTAAGATGTAACATACTGCAACCAACAGAATCAACCTAATCTGAATGAGTTTGGATTAGAGATTAGAAGGGAGAGAACAGTATCTGCTATGTTTTCCTAGAATCCCAAACCCACAACACCAGCTTGCAGAGAGAATTAGCTGCATTGCACAAAGAAAAAGAAGTGCACCTTAAGTCACCAAACCAACCACATGATGGCAGTCCAACATTTAAAAAGGGAAAAAACCTGCACTTAAGAGAAGCTATTTTAAAAAGTAGTTTAAAATCTATGCATATTATTCATAATATAATCAAACAATGCTGCAGAGCAGTCAGTTCCTATCTTTCTCTGTTTGCACACCTCTAAATACTTTAAGGACTTAAAGACCCAAAATGCAGATAAATCTACTGCTTATCTTTCATGAAGCCCTGACTTCATAGTAAAGTTTTTACGTCCCAGAGTCCACAGAAAAAGGATTTAAATACCAGTTTCATAATTTTAGAAAATACTATTTTGATGTAGTAGTATAAAGATTTGCATTCTCTTTGTTCAAAGTTCTGACTTCAATCCACTTATATTTATTTCTGAAATCCAGCATAGCTGTCAATGTGCCATTGTACAACTGAGCTTGTAGTTTCTCCTAATCATCCTTTTTAGTTTCCTCCTCACTAACTGAAACTCAACTACCTTCATAAATTCACACTCAAAGCTTCCTGTCCAAATCTTTGTTAGGCATATGCAACATATCATTATCTTATGAATGCCCAACACCTATAAGAAAGTGATGACACCCAGAGTCTCATTTGCTTGGATTCAGTGTTGTTTGCTACAGCTGATATATAGTTTGATTTTTACCATTTGTATTAGTGAGGCTAATGATTTCAGTGATGTTTCATCGTATTTCCAAAATAATTTCCCAATGCTTTTCCTAACTAGCACATGACAGATTGTTCCAGTTGGCACATATCCCCAGAATTGCTCCCTTGTTCCTAGATGAATTAATTTTTATTTTTCTATATTGAATTCTGTGTGCTGTATGCCAACCAAATCAAGATGGGTCAAATCAGTTAACATCTTGTGTGTCTCATTACTGTCTTTGCTTTTGCCAGTACTGTGAGTAACTCTGAAAATGTGTTTTCTCAGATCAAATTAGCAAAATCAGAGTTCACGTCAGTTGCTGGTGAGAGCATTTTTACACAAGGCATTAGTTGCAAACCAGTGACTGCTACACAAAAATAATGCTACTGCAACAAAATGTGGCAATTTGTCATTCTAATTCAGGTTAGAAATACAGATGCAATTTTATATTGTGATGTTACAGGAGATATGAGTTGCTAGGTCACCTGCAAGTCTGTAATCACAGATTTGAAGTTAATAAGCATCTCCCACTCCATGGTGACAGAGTATATTTCTTGCACTTTAATTTAGGGCACATTAAACTGTCACCTTGGTTTTGAGGATTTTTCTAGGCCTTCTGATTTGTCTTTCATATTGGAGTCAGAATTTTTACTTTCCCACACTTTTTACTATAAACAGCTTTGTTTTCCTAACTGTCATTCGTTGTTTACATATTTTTAGGTAGGAGGAGAAAGTTGATTGACAGTTGTCCTGACCAATGTGGTTTGGGAGGTGGGATTTCATCCTCCAATCCACAGGCATCTTTGGAAATGTATAAAATTGAGTTTTGTAAATAAACTCAAGCTTTTTCTGCTTTGCTCATCACCGTGCCCTGGTGAAGTTCTTTCGTGTCATGTTGCAGCATCAAACTGTGGAATCTCTTCTGGCTCACAGCTCTCCAGGTTGTGACTCAGCTTTTCCTTACATGTGGAAAAGTTTCACTGTGAATACCTGTTTGTACCTATGAAATCAAAAGGCATACTCATTAACTTGCTTTCCACACTCACTGCAGAGTCATAGAACCATTTAGGCTGGAAAAGACCTTCAAGATGAAGTCCAACCTTTGCTCACCACCTTGTCAGTTAGGCCATGGCACTGAGTGACACGTCCAGTTGTTTCTTGAACACGTCCAGGGACAGTGACTCCATCACCTCCCTGCAAAGCCCATTCCAATGCCCAGTCACCTTTTCTGTGGAGAACTTCCTAATGTCCAACTTAAACCTCCCCTGGAGCAGCTTAAGGCCGTGTCCTCTTGTCCTGTCACTGATTGCCTGGGAGAGGAGACTGACCCCCACCTGGCTGCATCCTCCTTTCAGGGAGTTGGAGAGAGTGATAAGGCTCATCCTAAGCCTCCTCTTCTCCAGGCTAAACAACCCCAGCTCCCTCACCCACTCTTCATGACTCACTCTCTAAACCCTTTGCCAGCTTCATTGCCCTTCTGTGGAGACATACAATGTTTTTCTTGTAGTGATGATCCAGGACATCAGAGATGGAAGTGGAGGAGCTTTTCCAGCCTTTTGGTGCTTCTGGGTGGTGCCATACAACTCCTCTGCCATACAGCAGTGGCCATCACCCCATTGCAGGTTCAGCATCCTTGTTTTACAGTGCCTTCCCTCTCTCTACTGAGCTGTTTCTCAGATTGCACTCTGAGCATCCATGACAATATAATTTTTTTTCCCTATAACAAGCCCACGAACTTGAAGAGCTGGCCTAAAACTTGCACTTCTTTCCCCTGACTTGTAAAGCTGTCCTATTAATGGATATAGTCTGAAATTTGTTGAGCTGACTTAGACTTGCACCATGGCACCATTTTGATAGTTGCTTTTCTGAAATACTTCAGATGTATATACAACAACACACTTCAAAATAAATGCACTTTGGTGTTTTCCTCCTGCTCATGGGATGTTTACAATTTCAAGTCTGATACACCTTGTATTAAACTCAAAGTATTACAACAAAATTTGCTTTTTACTGCATTATTGTTTCAAAAGATACAAAACCCAGCAACATGATGGCCTTTGTTATAGTATGCACTGAACTTGATTTTGTTGTCATGATGCCTTTAATTAAATTCCTTTCCATTCTTTGAAGTTCTTTCTTTATGCTAAAAATCAGAAAGCGTCCACTGCAATTGCATCATTTATTCCCAGAATCCATTCTGTTAATCGACATTGACAGAAACTGATGACTTGTCAGTAATTATTCAGAAAATTCTTAACTGTGCATCTACTTGAAAACGTTTAAAAATCAGAAGTACAACCACCCCATCTTCCGATCAATTTGTGGTATGACATGCCAGAAAACTCAGAAACACACTTGATATTGGCTATTTTCATAATTAATTCAGAATGATTGCACATGTAACAGCCTCAATATGTGCTCAATCTTTATAAAAGCACGATGAGTGATGAAAAGTATGATGAAAGACAAGGAACTACTGGAGAGGGTCCAGTGGTAGGCCACACAACAGATTAATGGACTGGAGCATCTCTCGTACAAGGAGGGACTGCTGGAACTGGGCCTATTCAGTCTAGAGAAGACTGAAAGGGAATTTCATCAATGCATATAAATACCTCAAGGGTTGGTGCCAAGAGGGAGGTGCCAGGTGCTTTTCAGTGGTGCTCAGCGACAAGATGAGAAGCAATGGCCATGAACTAAGACACACAAAGTTACATGCAACATGAAGTAGATTTTTTTTTACATTGGGGGTGGCAGAGCACTGGCACGGGCTGCGCAGGGAGGTCATGTATTCTTTCTCTGAAGACATTCAAAACCTTCCCTGTGTCACACGCTCCAGGTGACTGTGCCTTAGAAAGGGCTTAGACAAGTTGATCTGGAGATTATCAAAGGGGAAATTCAGATTAGTTTACTAGAAAAATCTCTTTCACCGTTACGGTGGTCAGGCATTGGAACAGGCTGCCCAGGGAGGTGGTGGAGTCACCATGCCAGAAGTGTTTAAGTGGTGTTTGTATCTGGCGCTTAGTGATGTGGCTTAGGGGTTACATTGGCACTGTGATGGTTGGACTTGACGCTCATAAAGGTCTCTTCTAACGCCGATTACTCTACGATTCTATAATGCTATCTCCAGCGTTCCCTTCCAACCCCACCGATACAGTAACTGTTGAAGAAAGCGGGCACAACGCCGCACCTCCAATTCGGCTACACACCACAGGGAGAATTCCAAGTGCGAATACACAACAGTTTGATCTGGGGAACTTTCAGGTGGAAACGCCGCTCCCAAAGGGAACAGCCCTGCCCC
>VYXD01014618.1:504130-557795 GCA_013397195.1 Hylia prasina
GCTGTGGGTCCGGGCACCTGAGGGGCGCCGTGCCCTGGGCGCTGCTCGTGTGCCTGTGTCAGCGGCGCCTCGGCGCTGGCCCACGCGGGAAAACGATGCGGCAGCTCCCCTTGCTAAATAATTATTTTGGGTTTTTGCAGCATGGTCGTCTTTAGCCACGCGTCTGTCTCCGCAGGAACTTAAAATTGTGTAGAAAAGGATCTGAATTTATTAAATGTAACAACGGCGTCTCGTGTGATTTTACATAGCTTGCGGAAACGAACATAAGTTGTGCTTTGGTCTTGATTTGTTTTTGTGAATATGTGAGTCACAAATAGACTTGGCAAAAACGGGGCCAGGCTTGGGACACAGACCCACAGATTTGCTTTTTTAAACTGGTTATTTGGCCGTGGAAGCAGGTGCATGCCAGTATTAGGGCGCGTCAAGAGGTAACGCAGCAGTAACGCTGGAACCTGCGGTATTTGTATGGTGGTTTTTCTGTATTTAAGTTATGCAGCCAAATCATGGTTTCTTCTTGATGGAGGTTCGCTTGTGAGCCTTAAAAATGCAATTGCAATGCTTACCTATAAAAAGGAATCAGTCTGTGTACCTGTCCTGGCTGAAAGAGGGGAATAATAGCCTTCTCTCTAACTTACTGTGGGCTTTGAGGAATTCTAATAATGATTCATGTTCATGATAAAACTGATTCCTGGAGAAAATTCATAAGTGATAGTGGAATTTATAGATAAAAAAAATGCATGCAGGTCTCAGGTTAAAGTTGCTTGAAACAGAAGTTTTGTAGTGTTCTATGTTCGTTGCCCCTTTTTTTTTTTAACAAGGGTGTTGTCATCTACATAGTTTCAGTACATTTGGGAGCTGCTTAGCTGTTCCCCATTACTGGACACAGTGCATTTCCAGACTCATATCTTTTTCCCTAGGTTTATGTGTCTTCAGGTAATTCAGTGATAAATATTTAGGGGAAAAAGCCAATTTGCTCCTAAGAGCTAGAATTTAAGAGGCACAGCAAAGCCATTGCTTTTCCTAACAAAATTGGTTATTGAAATATAATTACTTTCTGAAATATCTCTTTAAGTTTTGGTAATATGGTCTCAGTACAAGATGTGTGCAAAGTCAGAAAAGAATAATTGGTGTTAAAAAGCTTAATTATCTCTTTAACTGGTAATGTTGGATTGCCACATTTGAAGTTTTAAAGATAGTTTGCATGAGAAATTTTAGCAGTTTCAAAAGGTATTGAAGTGTGTGTTAGAATGTGCTGTACTTGTGATCTAGTGAGGGTTTAATGGAAGAGGTCTCTGGAGTTCCTGGTGGCTTCTGCAATGGAGCTGCTGTTTCCCATCTGTTTTTAGGGAAAGTCCTGTGACTAGAATGTGTAGTGCATCTGTTCCCTTCTCTATATCCTTCTTAATATAATCAATTTTGTGTAGCAAAACCCCATGACATTAATTTAGACTGTTTGGAGGTCTTGTGCTGAGGATCAAAACAGTCAATTCCAGTCACTTACCTTCAGTAGCTGCGTAATACTTTCACCCAGCTTTCAGTTTCTATTTTGTTGAAAAGTTCTGCAGCATTTACTTACTGCAAAGGAGGCCCATGAACACTGACTCATCAAGATTTAAAAGGAAAAAAAAAAAAACCCAAACAAATATATCAAGCTTTATCATTTCCAAAGACTTGAAAGTTTAAAAGATATAGACCCTTTTCCACATAAAAAGTGCTGAAAGCATCAAGCAGCTGGTTTAGTGTTGGATTTTTTTTTTTGTGTTTGTTTTTATTTCTTTTGACTGTAGTGCCATCACTGGCATTTATTTTGGATACTTGCTGAACCTTGTCTGATCCTTTCTCAAACCCTTTGGAAGCTGAGAGCTATGATTTTCCTTTGGAAAGAAGAGTAAGCAGTAGGGAGGGTGTTGAGGAACATAAGACTGATAGCTGTCAGTTTCTCAGTGAAGACAGCTCATTCCAGGACTCCTCATATGCACCAAATTCATTGACTATTGTACTTGTTTGAAGATGGGCTGATTTGCAAGCAGTTTAGAGAACTGACCCAGGTGATGTGGAGTTGAAATTTGGTGGCAGTAATTCCCTCAGGTTTTTGCATTGGCAACTTTAAATATATTGGTTTTATTCCGGATTTAACAAAGGCATGGCTGTAAGGTTGTGAGGGTTTTCCTGTGGAGTTCTTAACAGAAATTTTTTTCTTTAGGATTGCAGCAGAATTTGTAGTTTGAACCTCGTGGATTCCATTTCCCAGAATCCTCAAAGCAGACACAGGAATGCAGTGCAAAGCTTCAGTCTGCTCTTTGGTGTTCCCTGGCATAGATATGAGGACTTAGGAAGGAGCTGATAAGATGACTGAACCCTAAATAAACATACCTATGTTAGGAGTATATTTATCCATTGATCCAAGGGACAAATTTCATGCATAAAACTGCTCTTCAGATCATCCCCAAGGCATGAGACATCATGTCTATCCAATATAAATGCCTGGCAGACTTGTGCACTGCATCCTTTCAGAATTATTACACAAGCTGTGTTCTCACTGGTCTTTGCAAAGAAATATATGGAATGGTCTTCTTAGACAAGCATTTAACTGCAAAAGCACAGTGGGAAGTACAGTTATGTGTGTATGGATAACATGCAGTGTAAAAAGGTCCATTTTGTCTGGATTCTCTTCCAGCTTCCTGTTGCCCAGTTTCGTGGTAGCCTTACAGGACTTCCTGTCTCTTTATCCACAATCCATTCAGTGGAGTTTTGTTGTGATATTACTGTAGTAAATTCTCCTTCCTTTATGTGGGCAGGAAAATGGTTTTTGCTTGTTGGGGGTTTTCCTCCCCACAGATAATTTCAGAAGTTTCATTTTACTGTAAAGATATGCTTGGAAAACCCAAAGCCACGAGCAAAATGTGTATCATTCTATTCCCAGTGCTAGAGAAAGAATGAAACATTGAGATGTATTGTAAACCTCATGCTTGGGTAATAATGTGTTGGTCTAGTGTTTCCATCAGGTAGTTCTTGTATCCCAAAAGAGAAAAAGAAATGCACTTCTGTGGTGGGAGGTGGCTAAAGTCACTTGGTTTGCTCAGCTTGGAGGCGACTGAGGGGAGACCTCATTGCTGTATTCAACATCCACACGAGGGAGCTGAAGGGGCAGGTCTTGATCTCTTCACTCTTGTGACCAGTGAAAGCACTTGAGAAAAAGCATGAAGCTGAGTCAGAGGAGGTTTAGGTTGGGTATCAGGAAAAGGTTTGAAAAACCAGACAGTTGAGCTCTGAATCAGCTCCCTAGGTAAGTGGTCACAGCACCAAGCTTGACAGAGTTAAGGAGCCTTTGGACAGCAGCCTCAGGCACAGGGTGGGACTCCTGGGGTGTCATGTGCAGGGACAGGAGTTGGCCTTGATGATGCTTGTGGGTCCCTTCCAACTCAACATATTCTGATTCTAGGACAGAACAGCACAGCATAGCTAGATTGGATCATCAAGGGTTTTTCTGATCTGGTTAGTGTTGCGTTCTCTTTGCTAATTCCCTTGTCTCTTTCATTCAGGTAGAATTGGGTTTTGTACAGAATGAAAATACTGAAGAGACACAGCATCCTTTGTGAAATGACAGTTATGTCTATGGTGTCTTGGATGGAAAAATATTTTTTAGAAATAGGCTAGTAATAAAAAGATGCAGGAAAGTGGTGGAGCAGTCATAATACAAGGATGAATGGGTTTTGTAGTACTTTGGACTGTGATGTGGCATATTGGATGAAGGACAACAGTGGGTAACTAAGTCATGCTAATTTTGGCAAACTGTACATAGAAGAGCTAAGAATGAGACACAAGAAAGAAACATGGACTTCAATAAATGCCAAATGGGGAAATAAGGAGAATAAAACTTAGTGTTGTGCGATTGTAGTGGACAAAGGATATAAAGACAGGTTTCTCAGGGTCATTACTGAAAATATTGGGCAATGCACTGGCTACAAGCAGGAATCTAGATCCTCTTCATCTCCCTGCCACACTGCCCCAAAAGGTTAAAGCAGCAGAGCAGTAGTGATGTTGAAAAAATTGGGTCAATGTAGCGTTAAATAGGGTTATAAATGACATGGAAGATAATGACATTATTTTATGTTTCTTGTAGGGAAATGATGCTAATTATTCTCGTGGATGAAAGGCAGACATATTAATTTTAGAAAGTATTATTTTGGCTGTCTTACATCTTTTTTCTTTATGAAATTTTGAGTGAAAAGAGCTGTATGATAGATATGAATACTTAAGAGAGTAAGCAGAAGCAAAATGGTTAAAAGAGGAAGCAGAAGTTACTCTGGATCAGAAATGCTCATCTTGCTAGCTTAAAATGTGGCCAGGCCATTCTTACGAATCGTGAATAGTCTGGGGTTGATGCATGTTTACAGAGATTGCCCAAAAGGTAACTTGTGGAGGGCTAAAAAGATAGGTAGGTGTGATTTCAGGCTGAGGTAGACTTGAACCCAGCTGGAGTTCGGAATGTTGATTTCTGAAATTTTACCTGAGCTGACTTCCAATTCTGTAGTACTTTTGAAAGAGAGCAAGACCATACTGCCTGAAGGCCATTTTTTTGCTTAACAGCTTTTAGAATCTTAATATTTATTAAGCATTAAGCAGCATTTAAGTAAAAAGATGTGTTTCCTCAGGTATTTTATATGTGTTTTGCCTGTGGTTGTATTCTGTGAAATTCTGTGTGATATCAACTTTACATTGTCTGTCTCAAATTTGTGTTCATTCTCATGGATCACTCGATGTTCTTTGTTTTTAGGAAGCAATTTTGAAAAACAGGGCAGGGTTAAGCTGAGACAATTCATGCCTTCTATAAGAAGCCTGAAGAATGTGAAGCAAATTCAAGATCTCTTAAGTGTGCTTTAGTGGTACCACACCCAAGTATGTTGTTTTTCTGCAGAAACAAATCATTAAAACAACTAAAAAAAAGCTCTCTTGTTGAAGTGTGCTTAGATGGCATGCAGTAGCGCTTCAGAGCAGAGGAGGACTTACCTTTTAATATTCTAAGCCTGCACAAACCAATTCAGGAAGTTGAAAGACTGATGATGTTTCTTAATAGGGCATGTTAACAGGGCAGTGAAATGGCATTACTGCAAACTTTGGTTCGAGTATGAATTAACAGAGCTTCATTGCTACATCAGGTGATGCCAGATCTAAGTACGTAGGTTGACATGGGCACCTAGGGTTTGGATATAAAATATGTCTTTGTAATGCACATTTGCTCATGTGGTTAAAAATAAACCTGGGGCTTTTGGTCAGATATAGCAGAAACCCCATGGCTACCCTGATCCTTTTTAAAACAAAAATTCACATTGTTGTGGAACAACTACTGTTCTGTGATGAAGTCTGGCATAAAAAACGTGCACTTGTCCCATCTCTTGCTGCTCGGGATGATGTACTTGCCATGCTGTAGTGGGGAGGATGCATTTCCTCAGTTCAAATTCACATCCAGGGCTTAGAGATGCTTTTGTTATGGCAGCATGTAATCCTACAGCATTGGGAAGAGGAGAAATTGTGGGAAAGTAGCACTGAAGTAACTTTCTGCTGAGACTGATGCTGTCAGTCCGTGACAGAATTGGTGTGTATCCCCTTTCTGCCTGCCTCCACTTGCTTGTGTTTGCTGGTTACTTGCTGACTACAGTTGCATGATTTCTAGATTACAGTGAACTGGAATGACTTCAGCACAATCTTATCAGTACTTGCTCTAAGTTGCCACGTGTCAGCTTCATCAAGGTAATTGCACGTGCATTTATCCATGGGAAATGAAAGCTGTGAATTACCTTGTCTTAAAGACAAGTTGAAGGGCAAGGTGGTAATGAAACACTTCTGCAGTAATTGCTCCAGTATTTGCTTTATTATGTGACTGTAAGATAATTCTGATATACAAATGCATTAAAGCAGGAGGGGGAAAATAGGTGATGTTGCATCTCAGTAAATGTAGTGTATCTTGTGTGAAAGAACACCATTAAGAGCTTTGATTCAGGGGTTGCAAGTGAATATTTAATCTACTCAGCATATTTCAGTCTTAATAGGATGCACTGATAGGTCAAAAACGAGATCACTGAAAGGCATACTGTGCCATTCATCTGGAATAAAAGTGTATTATATGTGTTCAGTGAAGGTTCCAGGATGTATTTTTATTACATATGTAGACAAAATAATGCACAAATTTTAATTTATTGATAAGAAATAAACTATAATAAAACAAAACCATGGTTTAAGTTAGAAATTCTTTTGTTGAAAACCCTAGCTGTTGGAACTTTGTGGCCATGATTTAATTGCAGATATAAATAATTTCTGTCCTAACATCTGTACTCGTGAGTGACTTTTTTGCTTCACATAGTTTAACTATATGCAGTTGTATTATCAAGGAAACAAAACTCTGATTTTTAAAGGTGAATCAATCGTGTCATTTCTGTTAGGGAAGGAGTGTACATACTTGTTTACATATGTCATTAAATAAAATCCTTTTTCATTTGACAGGATTTGTCTTTAGCGACTCTGAGTCAACTGCATTAGAACAATTTGAAGGTGGCCCTTGTGCAGTGATAGCACCTGTGCAGGTAAGGTGCATTTATTATAGGAATGGTTTAAAATCAGTGAGCCAAAAATTTGTTCTTTATACATTTGGAGTGAAAATAAATATTAAAAAAATATTGCAAATCAGTTGTATTTTGATTTCATAGTTCGAGTGTGGAGAGGGCAAAATCACTGTAAAAAGGCAGGGATGGGCATGGACTGATTTTGAACTATAGTTTTGCAGAAGGACATTTGTTTGAGGAAATGCAGCAGGCTGATTCAAGCAGAAGTAACTTCAAAATCAGGAATGCATTATAAAGGGGAGGAGGAAAAGATGAGATAAAAATTTAATCCTAATCCTTTCACATCTTTTGAATTCCCTTAAGGGTAATATCTGTGTCACAATGTCTGCCTTTTTTTTTGTAATTCTGTATTAGAAATATTTGAAGTAGTTGATTTTCACATCTGACAAGGTTTGCTATGTACTAAAAGGGGACAAACTATACTTTTAAAGTCCTAATTAGCAGAACAATTGAAATAAATGTTTAATTCCTGATAACTTGCTTAGGATTTCACTTGTGTTGCAGCTATGCTGAACCAACTGTGGTGGTGACTTTTTTTGTCTCACTCAGTTGTGCCCTGCAGGCTGTGCATGCTCTTTGCAATGCTGTTGCAGGGCAGTTCAGACTGCTGGGTGGATGTAGGACCTGCAGGCTGAATCTCTTCTGCTGGAGCAGTTTGTTTAACTCTGCTCTTCAGTCTCATAGGAGCACCTTGTAGCAACAGGCAGGCTTTGAGTCATGGACCAGATTATTGCTTTTTCTGGTAACCTGCTGGTGACTCCTCTTAAACACAGACCAGACTCTGCAGATCTGTCTCAGTCTGATTGGAGGCCTTGTCCACTGATATGGGACATACTAGGAACGTGTAGCAGAGTGAATGTGATCATGAACTGGAAGGTAACTAGGTCAATCCAGCTGACACTGTGGAATTGTTTGCATCTCTGGTGTGGATAATGTCATAAAACCTCTGCCACTCTTAACGCTGGTCCCACCAAAGGACTTGTACCACAGGAGGAAACACCATTTGTTTATGTGGCAAACAATCAACAAAAAACTGTTCTACTATGAAATGTACTCCATAGCGTGGCTCTCTCTAGTTCTGTGGTCTTAAAACCAGGTGCAGAAGTCTGGTCTTTGATGTTAGAATTACAAGTCTTTTATTTGGAGGATTGGGGAGAGTAAAGGATAGGACCAGCCAGCTCTTTAAAGGAGTGCCAAGTCTTTAACATATAAAATGTTCATGTAGATAAATATTTTTTTAGGTGATGTAGTTAAATGTCCTTGAAATTAGGTAATTACAACATATTTAAAGGTGAATTGAGTTCCAGCTAGGGAAGGAGGAAGGAATCAGATGGATCTTGCAGTGCCTGCTGCTGCTGTGCATTTCTAGAAGGGTGTGCAAAAAATCTGTAATGGGAGAATAGGGTGAGCATGTCAGGAAGGCAGTGAAAGTTGAACCAGCTGTTTCTGAGGTGCTGAAAATACCTGAAATTGCATCTTACAGAGTAATTAGAAAACCCAAGATTCTGCTTCATGAAGTTTCTTCTTGCATTGTTCCTTCTCTGTAACTTAGAGCTTTTTTATTTAATTGCAGCATTAGCATTGATGATAAAACAAAGCAGGGATATAGGATTTCTTTAACCTGATCTGCACGTTATTATTTGCAATGATTAAAAGAGGTTGTTAACTTGTTAACTACTAAAGGGCTTTGTGTTAGTGACTAGAGATGTCTTGTACTACTGATCAGTTATACTGAAAAGCATTTGTGCTTTCATTACTGCAGTCCTGTGAGTGTGGAGGTGTATATGCCAATATGCACTATGTGTATTTGAAGTGTGCTTGAGGTTCAGACTCAGTGGTGTTGAATGTAGTTATGGGGCCACCATTGTAGCTGGTTTGATGGGGAAAAGTCACTAAACAGGGCAGGCTCAGAGTCTTGTTCTGAATGGTAAGCAGCTTGAAACTCCTAAAAGCATGCAAAAATGCTTTGGTGTAGAGCTTGTGAACATAATGTAGAAGTGGTGTTGTCTTGTATTTTAATAATATTTTATTCTTTGATAACAAAGGCATTCCTTTTGAAGAGGCTTTTTACCAGTGAAAAGTCCACTTGGAGAGACTGTCCAGGTACTGAGACCTCTTTTTTTCTTTCCCCTCATTATTTTTCCATTTTATTTATTTGTAAAGCATGTCTTAGTTCAAAAATTTTAAAATATTTCCCACATTTTTGTTGTGTGCTTCCATACCATGTGTATACTATGTGCTTAAGAACTCCTGTTTGTGAGGTCTATGCTGATCCTAAATACTTCTGTATTTTTATAAATACTTAATTGAAATCCATTATTAAGAAAGGGAATGGGTAACAAATCCTATAAAACTACATTTTTCTAAAGACAGCTTTATAATCTTTGGCCCAGTATAGTCAAAGAGCTATTATTAGTAGTAATTAATGAGATAAAAGTAATAATTATTTAGATAGCATTAATGTATAAAAATTATACTAGTAGCTTATATATGACAATGGCTCTCAGCAGTTAGGCTCATGTTGATTTCTGGTCTTTCAGAAGAGGAGCAGAAGAACCTTCTCTGTCATACATTATGTGATATTTTGGAAATGGCTTGTTCTGATAATTCTGAGTCATACTGTCTGGCAACATGGATAAGAGGAAAAACAACGGAAGAAACTGCTAGTATTTCTGAAAGTCCTGCAGAATCTAGTCAGCAAGAGGAGCAACCTTGTAAGACGTATTTCTATGCTAAATTACCCATCACTTAGTGAAGTATTACATGGTTTTTGAGGGACCACTGCTTTTTTATTAATTCACAGATGGGGTTTTGCCTTTGTGATTCCATTTGTAAAAGACAAATTTTTGTCGGTTGTAATTAGAGGCCTTGATCCTTTTTGTTGAAAGCAATGTGCTGTTTATCACTGGATTCTAACATGTTTCTTTAGAATTTCAGCAATTTCTGTAATCTTCAGTTTTATTTTGTAATTTACTGGGACCTGATACATCTTTAATTTTGAAACATCTACATGCTTCTTAATACTGGAAGAATACTTGTCACTTGTTGCTTTAGAAGAATTTTGTAGAAATTATTCCAATGCTTTATTTATTCTACAATATTCTGGTTCCCCTGTTATGGAGAAGTAGCCTTTTTCCATTTGTCTGTGCAGTACCAGTTTAAATCACCTTCTAGTAAATTACCATCTTTTTTTTGTAGGTTAGAATTTTTCAGTTACCCGTTTTTTGCAAATGTCTTCATTCCTTCATTAGTTACTGACATCAAGGATCCAGAGACATCATCTGTTGCACTAGGATGAGGCATCCAGTCATACCTAACTACTGCAGAGTCAGTGACATGTAAAGTTTGTACACATGGTCAGAGAGATCTAATGTCTTAAAAGATAAGCTGCTTTTTCTTTTAGTTTTTGTTCACAATGTGTGCCATGAGAAGTAGTATGAAAATCTCTTCACATGAGAAGATGTTGCTTATAGAGGTGCTATCTTTTGATGGGAGTATGTTATTCATCAGTTTGTGGCATAACTACAAAGTAAGAGTTGTACAAATAGATTTATCTGTGCACAGCTAGTTACAGCAACATGTACAAGTTTGTTACAAGTCATCTTCATCTGCTTCTAGCAATACTCCCTGTGCTTTAGAAGGCTCAAGCAATAATATTTCAAATTATATTTAATTGAAAAAACAGATGGTCTAAGAGTTCCAAGATGAACATTTTTTTGAAGTAAGAAAAGGTATTATACAGAAAGTCTTATCTGCAACTTTTCTGTAAAAAAAAAATCTTCCTTTGCAAGATAAGATAGTTGTAATTCTGAAATTCCTATTTTTTTCCTTTTTTTAGTTGTTTCTGAAGCTCTTGTCAGTGATAGGAAGTTTGTTTTCTAGATAAAGTGACGCAGAGACTAGTTATCTACAGGATCTTACTGTCCTGTTTTTTAATGTATTGCTTGATTTTAAAGGACTTTTTAATTATAGAAGATGTTCAACAATCTTTTTAAACACACACTCAAGCTAATAGTTCCTCTCAGCACTGACACTTATGAACTAATCCATACTATTACATAACTACATTTTCCATGTTTCTGTACAAGTCTTCACGTTCTGCCTGACTTGCCCTTCATAACATGGAATGTGCTCAAGGAAGACCAGGATACATTTGTGGAGTACAGCCTGCTTATGTCATGGGCAATGACAACAATCTCTTTCATTGTTTCTGTTCCACATTCCCTGCTAGACACTGAATGCACCTCTTGCATGTACAGTGTTTTGCCTTCTATGTGTAATGCAATACACTTACTGATTGAAGACATGTTAGTTAGGTTTGGGCTTTTTCCCTTCCTCTGTCCTGCTATTTACGTGTAAACCATCCTCTTAACCTGGTTAGGGGTGGGACAAAGATGTTGAGGAGAAGATACTGTGAGTAACTCAGAGTTGTGTAACTGCTAGTGCAAAGGAATACATTTATTTCTTGCTTGGCTGCTGTACTCAATAAGAATAGAAACTGGCATTGTCATAGTTGATAGGACTTAAGAGATGAGTTGGGTGAGCAGGGAGTATTACAGATACAGTTCCATATGGCAGGCTATTTGAGAATTGAATGTGGGGATATGTTTATAATAAAGCCATGAAATGTGCTTAGACACAGCATGATAGAGTATGATTTTAAAGAGTTTCTAAACAATTGTATTTCTCATACATCTCATGTTCTCTTGCTGTTCATTCTTTTTCGTTCTACTAAGCACAGTCTTTATTCAGCATTGTTTGGGTTGTGTATAGCTCTACTTCTCTTTAGAATTTCTACTTATTTCCCTTTATTTCAAATACTAATTCTCTTAGCATTTCACTCTGTTCATTAGTAACAGAATGAAACTGCCTATCATCCTGCTATGTGAACAAAAGGTGGATTCGAGCACACTTACTGAATGCAGTAGCATTTTTCATCTGCTTTTGTGGTGTATAGCAGTCACTTGTTGGCCATGTGTTGGCTTTAGTAGTGCAAGTTCCCAGGTTCAAAGATTGCTTTATATGAATTAGTTCCTCTAACCTGCTTACAAAAAAGTGTTCCTCAAGCAAGGTTAGTTTTTGCAGCATTTTCTGCAATTTACATTCATTGTTTCATATTTTATAAAAATATCTTACAAATATATTCTTTTAAGTCCAGTTTTACTCTTGGTAATCGAAGGAATTCCTTGTAGTTTTTCAAATGACAAAAACTAAAATTCCTAACACTGCTGCTGCTGTATTTCTTTAGTAGAAAATGAAAGTATTCTGTTGCTTGAGAATCAGTTGTATTTGCATGTAGGGCAAATTAAGTGCATCTTTCAAAATACAATCAGAATGGGCATAAAATGCCTTTTTGGGAATTCTGCTGGGAAGAATTGATCAGCAGTACTAGCCCTGATGGCTTCAGATCTTAACTGAATTGTATGCAGCCACATTCCATAGCTTGGTGATCAGACATTGTTTAAATATTCAGCATCAAGTGTTGTCTATGAGAAAGCAGATCTATCTGTTTTGTGTATTGCTCTACGAGCAGAAAGATAAAGAAAAGAAAAAAAGAAAGGTATAAAGCCTGTGTTGAACTTGGGAAAACACTAATGCTGTATTTTTTTATGTCCTGGATGCAACACTAATTTGAAAGGCTGTTTATCCATTATTGAAAGAAAACAACGAGAGCTTATTTAAAAACAGAATTTGTAACACTGTAGAATAATTCCACTTTTTTGTTTGTAATACATAAGCATTAAAGGGGAAAAAAATGAACTAAATTTCTGTAACAGAAGTGTATATTCAAAGAAAAAATACAGCTTACCCACACTGATAAAATGATCCAAATAATCATGCTTGCTTTTCTAGGAAATAGTACTTCTTGTTGACCTGCAAAATTATATCTATAATATGCATATGCTTGGTGACTTTGTGACAGCCACATTTTGTACAAAAATCAACAGCTCAGTATATGACAAATATTTCCAAGACTACACACTCCAGTGGCTTTGTGCTTTTAAAAAATTGATTAGTCCAAATAGAAATGTTCTCACTAATTTTTATGGTGGAATCTTAATGTTGCAGTAAATTAGTTTATACTAATCAGTTAAATTTAAATGTCAGGAGAGGATTAAAAATATAATTAGAGCTTGAAAGTATTCTAGCTTGCTGTGTGTATCTTGTGTCATTTTTTTGCCATGTGTAGTGCTGAAAAGTGTCTCTTGTGTATAGCTGCCTTGGCTGTCGAAGAGCTTGGCTTTGAGCGATTTCATGCATTAATTCAGTAAGTAATATGTTGGAACATTTAAAATACAATATTTTGAAGTTACACTAATATTCACAGGCCTGAAAGGGGTATGCTGAGGAACTTTTTGTGTGTTACTCCTCAGGTTAATTTCAAGTTTTGGTTTGGGGGGGGTTGTGTTTTTTCTTTGCATTTTAGCCATTTAAAATGGAATATTATTTTGAGCATTAGTGTTAGGCTTTAAAATAAAACTGGAGCAATGTAATGTGATAAATTGGCCAGAGAGTTTATGCATTTCAAGTTCATGAATGCAGAGTTCTGTGCATCTTACCAAGATACCTACATTAAGTTTAAGTTAAAGATGTGAATCCTCAATATTTATATAATGTCATCAATACTTTTTCCTGTTTGAGATATCATAAGAAACATTCATTAAAATGTTTCATATGCAAGACTAGTTTTTGTTTCATACTTTAAACACTGTTATTTTTTTGGCAGTCTAAACCCAGAGCTCACAGTTCTGGTGAGTTTATATTTAAGGGTAACAGCCTTTTATTTTCACAGTGAACAGTTGGGTAAATATTATACAAATCAATCCCCAAAGAGTAAATAAAGAGCATCACCATTCCAAAAAACACCTGAGATGGAAAATGTTGCTAATTAGAACTGAAATAACCACAGCTCATTTTATCAGTAGTAATTATAGTCTGTTTTTTAAACCCATTGTCATACAAGGAAATAAGAAAGAGGAGAATATAAAATTTTTAAAACCTTAGCTGATCGAAACACTAATTTCCTGGCCCTGCCTCCTCCTCTCCTGCTCACCCCTTCAATCTTTGGACTTGTAGTACCCAGTTAATATTTTTCTGTCATTCTCACTGGCAATGAATGCTCTGGCATTTGCCTTTAGCCAACAGATGGATTTCAGAACTGGCTTTGCCTTGCATACCTTGTATGCCATGTGTACTCTACTGATGAAGTAAGGATGTTTAGAAATCAAGTATTAGCCAGAGTAAACCCATCTATGGATATAATTTTGTAGATATCTGTTTCTTTTTTAAGCAAAGCTTACTAAAATGTGCAAGAAATCAGAAATAAAATATCTGTTTGTGTAAGATCAGCAGACTATGATCTAGTTTGATCTAGTTTGAATTTTTCAAACTAATGTTTGTGTTCTGAAATGTGGTATTTAGCTCTAACTACCCAAGAAATTGAAAGTGTATTGCTTCACTGGGATATGGGTGAATTTCTTCCTTTCCTCGGTTTTTATTTCGGTTTTTTTCCTTTTTAAACATATGATCATGTGGTGTTACCTTATCATCCAGGCAGTCACCATATTATGCAATAAGATAATATCCCAAATGTTAATGTACCACTGTTCAATGTTTTGAACAATTTGCTTTTTCCAGAGCTAGTGTCTAACCAAGTCAAGTTCTTATGGGAAATATAATAATTTCTTCAAAAGCCTGGAAGATAGTCTTACCTGGTTAAATAGAAGGTTTATTTCTCCATTGTTTATGGGCTGAATGTCTTTCAGAACACTGTATATATAATGCAAATGTTATTTTGGTGACATACAGTCTATTTGCAATTTCAGTAACAGTGTTTTATAAAATTACAGTAGTGGTGCAAGCCACTCAGCTCTTTCACACGTGTATGTAACTTTATGGTTAGTGTTTGCATATAAAAATTGTTCATTTTTGCATATAAAAATTGTTCATTTTTGCATTTTGCTCCAGAATTATTTATCATCTTCAGTTGGCAGTTACCCTAATTCCAGAAGAGCTGCTGTGTCATTCTGTATATAACACCAGATATGTTCTACTTTTACTTTGACATTTTCATGTTAGGTGTTAGTAATTCTTGGTTGTGCTTTGTGACACTATTCTAATGCTTCATCTAAATACATACTCCTTTTCTGTTGTTTGTTTGTTATTTTTTTTTTTGTCTTTAGCAAACGAGCATTCAAAAGCTTCCCTGAACTGAAGGATGCAGTTTGGGATCAATACTCAGCATGGACAAACAGATTTGGAGTATTGCTCTTTCTGTATTCTGTAATACTGACAAAGGTTTGTGGGTTGCTTGGTGTATTTTGTGGGTGGGTTTTATTTTTTTGTTAAGGGAAAGTTTGATCATGTAACCCATTTTCTGTAAAAGTTGAACAATAAACTGATGAACCAAGTCCAGATAAATGGATGGAATGGTATTTTCATCTGTGTTGCAGTACAGTTCCTAAAAATTTGAAAGGCTCAGTCCTTTGGGTTTTTTTAAGGTTTTGGTTTGTCTTTTTCTCTTTTGATCTGGGAGACTTAAACGTTTTGAAAACATCCTTCCTTACAAGATGTTTGAAAACATCTTCCTTTGAAGAGAAAGCAGCCTGTTATCGGTTCATGTAAAAATATCAGCGTCCCAATGTTTTACTGTTGCATTCTGTTGTATAAATGTTGCAACTCATTCCTTAAGATAGCAGAAATGTTTGTCATTTTTCTGCAGGGCATCGAAAACATAAAAAATGAAATTGAAGATGCAACTGAGCCATTGATAGATCCTGTTTACGGTCATGGAAGGTGAGCTGCAAAATAGTTTTGCTACTGCTTTAAATAGGTTTGCAGGCTAATTTTTTATCTTACCTAACTGAGCGTTCTTTTAGGAAACTACTGACTTTAAAAGACTGACTCAATTGTAACTTTGAAATAACTAAAAGTAACACTGACAAGTGTGTCTTTTTCACTGCTGACTCCTTTCAGTACATCAGTTCTGAGGAAATGCTTCTGTTCTTGTTGAATTTTCAGATAGATAATTCTAAAATTCAGGGCTACATTCTATCTCAAATTTGCGTTTGAAGGACTGGAGATGATAATTAGTGTTCCTGAATTAAAATCCACACTAGTTAATGGAAAATAGTTACAAAAAAATAGTTACTGCTTGGGTAATACAATATTTTTTTAATTTGTTACAGACAATCATGTTTTTTGAAATAAATTGCATGTCCCTTTTAATTTCTTATGTCTTACATAATTTCTTTTTGTTGTGCAGCCAAAGTTTGATTAATCTGCTGTTGACGGGACATGCTGTTTCTAACGTGTGGGATGGAGACAGAGAATGTTCAGGAATGAGTAAGTTGAATCTAATTTATCCTTGTTCATATTTTTTACATACTCAAATGGAAATAAAACATACTTGCAGAAAATTGCTGGTGTTAGTATCAGTGAATACAGGATTGCCAGCTGCAAGTTGAATGTAGAAGTTACCTGATGACCTGGATGATGGAAGGGAGTACAGTTTCTGCAATTTGGGAATTTTGAAGACAGGGTCACTATTCAAAACAGCCACATCAAACTAGAGAAATGGACTGACAGTAACGTCCTGAGATGCACCCAAGTCCAGGATGGAATAAACCTATGGAACAGCACAGGGCAGCACTGGCTGGTTGAGAAGCAGCTTTGTAGAAAGGGACCCAAGGCCCCTGTGGGCAGTGAGCTGCAGTCACTGGTGTGTTGTTCTGGCAAAGAAGGGAGGCTGCATCGTGGGCTGTGCAGGAGGGTAACCAGCAGCTGAAGAGGAATGATGGTGCTTTCCCTCTGTCTGGCACTTGGGGGACAGCCACGTGTTTATGTTGGCACAGTGGAGTGATTCAGTGGAGGCTCAGGATTAGAGGATTTTTGTGGTTTTTGCGTTTCATTTTACAAATAGAGATTATATGAAAGCAGGAACAGTTTGAATTATGGAAATGTTCTCCTGCACTGCTACATCTCCTCTTCCACTGCTGCAAAGTCCATCTCAGGTTCATCAGCATGTTTCTTACAATGATTTTCCATCATCTAAGTCAGCACTGAAAATACTTACTTGAAATGAAGTTCAGGACAGATCCGTGCAAGACCTGAATCAAAATGCACTGATTTGATGATGAACAAGTAATATAATCTCCTTTGAGATTATATTACTTAGACTTGCACTTGGTTATGATTTCATGCAGCCTATGCTTTCAGACTTCCAGAATGTCATTTGGATATTCTATCTATCTAACTTTCCTCTGTTTGACACTGTTGTCGTTTATCCCACCTATTTCTAATTGAATTTTGTTTCAATTAGCCTTCTGGATTTTATCTGTATGTTCTCTTCAGTATTTTTAATTTTCTCTTTTTGATTATTATTTATCAGTCTGAACTTTTAGATTATGATTAATCAGTCAATCTAAATTGTTCTAGGAGCTTTCCTAGACATTAGGCTGAGTTGCTGTTCTGCAATTCAGTATATTGGTTTTGAAAACTGTGAGTTCATTCCCTCATTTGCCTTTCAGATTGTCTTTCTGGTAGGCTTTAGTTCTACAAATCCAAGTTGGATTTGTTTTTCTTTTCTGAGAATGCTTAACTTGCTTCGAACACATTTAGGTTCTCAGTCAGTTTTGCCCTAAAATCCTAGAACCAGAACTCCCATAGAATCTCTTTTTGTGGAGAGTTGAGGAACGGAAAATGATCATTAGTACTTGTTAAGGATCTGGTATTAACTGTCCTGTTACTTTTTCTGACCAGTCAAGAAATCAGACTTTACTAATGGGAGCCCTCCATTTTCTTGCACCCCTTGATAATTACAGTCAGAACCTGCTTCTTCACTGTCATAAGTCTATAATCGTGTCTGTTACCAAGTGATTTGTTGTAGTCTATCAAAAAGAAAGATAAAGAGCAGCTGGTACTGTTCACAACTTCTTAGGCAAGACTGAATTTTGGATACATTGTCACATTTCCTTTAAATAGAAATCCTTTTGTCATCTTTTCTCCTTTGAGCATTTGTCTTGGGTTTTGTTTCTCTTTGTGTGTAAAACCTTCAGCTTCTTTCATGTCAATGCTTCTGAGCATTTAATCCAGAAGGGTTGCAGGTGTCAAAATAACAAGGACTTAATACTGTTTTATTCAGAAGTTATCAAAAGTCACTTTATCTCTTGTTCAACTATTTAGACAAGCAGTTTTTAATTAATAAATAATTAAAATTATTTATAAGCCATTTTAAAGGTATTGCCAGTAATTTTAGCAGTGATGAAAGAACAGACTGCATTGCAAAATTGAGGAATTGCTGTGTTTGCAGATTATACTCAGAGCAGTGACTCTCACAGTATTGCATATTTTCCAAATAGGATAGGAGTTCCTCACTGGAACTGTTCCTGGCCACTGGTAGCAAAAATGCCAATGAAATGATCTCTCTTCTTTGACTATCTATATGTTCTCCTTTAAACCTTTCTTATTCTACTGATCTCGCCGGTTGCCACGAGGGCAACCGTGGGAAGTTATGGGGAGGTATTTGGGGTTTTTTAGTGCTTTTTTAGGACTGTTCCTCCATGCCCGGTAGCAATTCCCTGTGAACGCTGCCAGTGCTGGAGGCGCTTCTCGCGGCGCTGCGGCCGCTGGGTGGCGCTGTGCTGATGCGGATGGTAGCAGGAATGTGCTCGGAAATTTGTGTCCTTTACAAAAGTGACTTTCCAAGCAAGAGAAACAAACTTTGTGACAAGAGGCGTAAATAAGTCATTTTCTTAGTTGATTTTTGGTGTTATCAGATGTCTTCCAGCCATATTCTCTCTTTGTGGGGTGAGGATATTTGCAGAATAAACTTTGATTTAGTGCAGCTAGGCTCCTTTTGTTTCTTTGTAAATCATCTATGGCTAGTTTTTGCTTTTGTGTCTCTCCTCTCTGTTGGCTAATTCTGAAGGAGGGGTGGGTAGCCCAGTGACTACTAAGCTGAAGTTAACCTAGGAGCTTTTAGGTACAGTCTGTGTAGCTTGGCTACTAACTATTCAGAATATTCACACTATGTGGCTACTGTTGTAGCCAGAATCCCAGCACTCTCTAGTTATCAGTGAGAGTTCTCATCTAGTTATCTGTCAGTGGAACAAAGTACTTAATCATAGAATAATAATTATTCAGTATAATTATTTTGAGTAATTTTCTGAAGAGTAAATATTATTTACATGTGACTTTGTTGTTCTGCACCCAGGTATTGGTTCCTACATCTGAAGCCCTTGTTTAACAGACTGAACTTTACATTGATTTTTGTTATTGGTTTTTCAGAAATATATATGATGCATAAAATTATTCTCTAATGTACTGTTGCTTACTTCTGCCATTCATTTCCTTCATTACACACATAAATGTGCAATTTCTGTGTTTTAGCTGTTCCTTAGTTCACAGGATTATTCACTAGATTTTTTTAATTGGGCTATAGCTCTCTTTCCTGCATCTCAAAGGAAGGATGAATTGTCTCAGCACATGGCAATGTATAGCCACTCAGGTAAAAGCCAGTGAGATAATGGGGTTTTGCAAAGGATAATCTATGCACCCCTGAATATTTTAATTCCAAGCAAGTTTGAAGGTAATCTGTTAAAGTGCAGCTTTCAGATCAAAGAATTCTGCACTGTAAAGTGTAGCATTTAATATGTATAGCTCACACTCTGAGGAAGGAGTTGTACTTCCAGACACAAAGGTAGTAAATAAGCTCATGTTTGTAAGTTTTTTGGGTTTTGATTTTCAGAATTGGATGTGTGGGGACTTTTGCTTAACAGTAGAGGGAAAAATTAAACCATTACTGTAATAACTGTTCTTCACTGTTGCAAAATTCAGTGAGGTAAACTTGAAGCTGGTGAAGGGAGTATGGCATGCCTGGTGCTGCAGAGTTCACTTCTGCAAATCCAGGAATCTTGTAAATTCAGGATGATTGGTCCTGAGGCTTTAGCCCAGGATAAAGATGTCATTTTTTTGCTGTTGTACACAAATGATTGGTGTTGAAAATTATGCTTGAGACTTAGTGTTTTAGGGGGAGCTTTCATATATGAAAGCCAATGTTCAACAAATAAAGGAAATCCAGATATTCTTAAATTGATCATAGTGTATGTTTCCAGAATGTGCTGCTCCTGTTAGACAATGCTGGGGGATCTAGCAGAGCTGTTCTAAGCAGGCAGTACTTGGAACTCCTTAGATGATGTATCTGAGAGCCCAGAACATCTTTCAAATCTGTATAATTAGGTTTGAAGCTTGAATTTTGAGGTACTTTCTTTATATTAGAAGACCTCAAATAAGGCTGTGTAAGTGCTCTTCCAGTCAGTAGTACATAAATGTCCCAGATGTTCCTGGCAGCTGTGTGTGTCTGAGAGCTTTAAGTGGAAGTCAGTATTGAAAATCAAATCAGTTTTTCTGCTAACAAAGCTATTGTTTCTAAAATTGTGTTTTATTATTCAAAATCTGAAATGGTTAAGATAAATATGGCCAAGGAACTCTTAAGAAAAAAGAGGGAGAGAGGAAGAAACATTCATTTATGCATATATATGGGATTTTCTCTTCAAGATAGCTGTTTTTCTTAGATTTTTCTAAGAATAATTGTGATGTAAGTTGCAAGTAATTCCTCTCCTACAAAGTCTAACAGGTTTTCAAAAGAGGCTGTCAACAGGAAGCTCTTAAAACTGTGAGTCTGGATCTTATTTTAAAGAGAGATGTTATTTTATAGAGAGATATATAGAGAGGACTTATTTATAGAGATCTTATTTTATATAGAGAGAAATGACCGTTTTTGACTATATATTGATGATTTGCTGTTTTTACTAAAACTGCATAACTTAAAATTCTTATTTAATGATCAATTTTGAAAGTAAGAAAAAAATGGCTTAAAATAGGATTTGCAGATTTTTCTTGAATAAATTTTGTGTTTTCTTTTGAACAGAACTTCTTGGCATACACAAACAAGCAACAGTAGGCTTTTTGACGTTGATGGAATCTCTGAGATATTGTAAGGTAATATTTTCTACATAATTTAAAAGTTTTCTTTTGTTAAGGTGTGGGCTTTTTTAACAGTGTTACTGAAGGCTTTACTGTGTACTTTTGGAGATCTCAAAGAACTTTCAAATAATGTCCAAACTGAGTCTGGGACCAATATATTAAGACAGATATATGATAAAATTGTTAAATGCATCTTACTGAGTAAGTGTTGTTTGATGCCATTTAAATTATAACTTTATTGCAGCAATTGATTATTGCTAGTTAGAAGCTTATGTTTTTACTAAAATAACTCTAGTGAAAGTTAGATGGCTATAAAACCATGAAGTCCCAAAATGGCTTGCTGTTGTATTGCAGTTTTATTGGTCTCTTTTTATGCTGTCACTGTCTTCAATTTAAAACAAATATACATAAATAAACATGATAAAACTACTATTAAGCAATTGTATTCTGAATATAATCTATTCAAAATTTAAAAGGTATTTTATGTATTTATCTCTGAACATTTGAAAGTTGCTGATGTGCACTTTAGTCCATATTGTTTCTTCCTGTTGTGACAGAATTTCTTGATTTCTAGTTTTTATTTGAGAAATTCTGTGGTTTACTGTTGTGATTTAACCCCAGCCAGCAACCAAGTCCCACACACCTGCTCACTCACTCCCCCAGCAGCAGGATCAGCTAGAGAATTAGGAGGGTTCAAGCTGAAAAACTGATGGGTTGAGATAAAGGCAGTTTAATAGAGAAAACAAAAGCCACACACACAAGCAAAGCAAAACAAGAAATTAATTACAGCCTCTTCAGCCATGTCCAGGAGAGCAGGGCCCCGTCAAGTAATGTAAAAGTTGTAACAGTTACTTGGGAAGACAAATGCCATCACTCCAAATGTCCCCCCCATTCCTCCTTCTTTCCTCCCACTTTATATCCTTTGGTCACTGTGGGTGACCTGTCCCAGGTGTGTCTCCTCCCAGCCTCCCTTGCACCCCATTTCTGTTGCCAGTGTGGCTGTAAAAAAAGCAGAATAGGCCTTGGATCTGTGTAAGCTCTGCTCAGCCACAACAAAAACATCTCTGTATAATCAACCCTGTGTTCTGCACAAATGCAGAACACAGCCCTGTACCAGCCACTATGAAGGAAATGAACTCTATTCCATTGCACAGCAGCACATTCCACCCCTTATTCCATACCCTTCATGTCATGCTCAGGTCCCACACTATTCAATATGACCTCATTAACCACTACCCTCCTTCCCACCCTTTGATAGAAAATATGTATGTCATTCTCTTTGTGTGACCACCCCTGCTGAATGTCTGTACAATGTCCACAAAATGTCCTTTATGTGCATTTAGTCCATGGCTTTGGGGTCCATCTGTTCTGGTGGTCACGCAGGATAGGAGATGTGGTGCTGTGTGGAGTCCTTGGGCACCAAAGGCACCAAAAGCCAGCTCAGGTTGGGTCACTGCTGCACTGCATCCACTTGTAAGGCTTCTCCATTGGTTCAGGTGGTTCCTGGTATGGTAATTCCTGTAGCAGCAACTCAAATCATGGCTTAGAGCAAGTTAAAGACATCCATCACAACCTCCACCCGTGGTCCTTTTCCACCAGGTTATTTGGTTTAATGCTGCAGTGAGCTCTTTTGCTTGTTCCCAGCCTGGCTGCAACAAGGGATTCCTGCTATAGTGCACCATTAGTACAGTCCATGTGCTGGTCCTCCATGGGCTGCCAGGGAATCTGTACTTCTCCTGTTCCAGCCTGGGGTCCCACCCGTGGGAGACAGTCCTCCCTGAATTTATCCAGCATCCCCTGTGAGCTCACAGGTCTTGGCTGTTCAACAAACAGCCTGGAGTTTCTTAAGAGCATTAATACTCCTTAATTCCTGAACCTTTTTGGTTGTTCTTTGCTTTGTTTTGAGTCTGTGTTAAATTCCTGTAGCCTATTTCAGAGTTAAAGAGAAATAATGTAGTTGGCAGAAGGTTGGTGTATTGACTGCAATTGGCTGTCCCTTCATTTATTAAATAAATGGCAATTCTGAATTAATTAATCCAAAACCAGCTTATAAATCAAGTGGACTTTTACCTTTCATTAGGATCTGATTATAGTATTGTGAAGCACAGTACTTGTCTGCAAGCTAAATACTTGCATCATTTTATTGAACATTTTATATCAGTGGAGTCTCAACTGTTCTGAAAGCTAACTAAATTTTCATTAACTTGGTCACTAACTAGATGACTTTTCTGGGTTTGCTTTGTATTACTGATTTTGTTGTACCTTTTTAGGTTGGCTCCTATTTGAAATCTCCAAAATTTCCCATTTGGATACTTGGCAGTGAAACACACCTCACAGTCTTCTTTGCCAAGGTATGTTAGATGTGGTTTTGGTAACCTCAGGCAGATAAACACCACTTAAATTCACAGTGCAGATCTTGCTACAATGTGAGTTTTATGTGGCTTTACTGTAAAAACATAGTCACTAAAACGTTTAACTAAGCCTTTCCTTGAAGGCAGAGTTATCCTCATACTTCAGCAATATCTCATCACTTGCAGTGTGAAGTCTTTCAGTTTTAGCTTAATTTATTTGGCTGTGGGTAGTTTATGCTTTGGAACACTATGATTGGGATAAGTACCATCTTAAATTTCTATAGTGCAAGAGAAATTTATGTAGTAATTTCATCTCCCTGACAGTACTTTCATAATAGTTGGTTGTTCTAGATTAAAAATTGATATCAGGACTGTTAGAAGAATTCTTTATGTATATTCTGTCAGATAGCTACTGTAGTCTGTGAAATATAAAATGCTTTTGGGAGGACTCTGAAGACCAGATTTTCCAAGGAGACAATTTCTGTTTCTTTAGTTGAAGATTGCAAGTTGTTTTCCTTACATTTTAAAGTCATTTCCTTGAGCAGTGGAAATACAAATTGTGTTGACAAACCATTATTGTATTAATTGAAGGTACGTGTCAAAAACCACAGAAAGAAACTTGAATTCATTGCAGATAGTTAATCAGCAAGTTGTTAAAGTAGGGTGTGTAGCTGGTGTTTGATATTGAGGATGTAGCTTCTAGGTTGATGGTGAGTTTGATTACATGAGAAAGAAATGTTCAGAATTGAAAGAGAAAAATGAACTGTGGAGCCAAAACCAGTGCAGATTAAATTTAAAAAAACCCCAAAGCCCCAAGTTTTAATTCTTTCAAGCTGTATATATTTTACAGGAGCATAAAGCCTTATTTTTTAAATAGAATAACGTTAGGCAATTATAAAGCAGTAAGCAGTTTTGTCATTAGCAGAGTAATTTAGTCTGGAAATTTAGAAACAGCGATCTTCCTAGGCTACTGTTGCTATAGACAACTAGCATTGGAAAATTAGGGAACAGAACAGAATCTTCGTTTCCTTGAGCTTGGGGATTTAGCAAGCAAAAGGTTTTACTCAAATTCTGCATGCTGCTCTACTTAAAGAAAGCTGGCTGCTGTTCTGTTGTACTTAGATATTTGACTCAGATTTTTTATATTGGATGAATGATAAATGTTTTTCTCCTGTCAGTGGAATGAACAATAAACCATCATGCTCATCTATCTCAGAACATTTTGATTTAAATATTGTAGACTTCTGTTGTTGTTCTGAGTTGTGCAGAATACATTTGCACTACTCTGAATGCAGACCATTCTTTTGTAGCTGTGACTGTGAGAAATGTTTTATTTTGTAAAATAAATAAATCTCTTCATAGCTGCCATTCTAAAATCTGTATATTTTCAGTGGATTTTAATAAGCAAAATGCAGGACAATATCTTTGGCTGAAGGTCAAAGCTTAAAGTGAAAATTAATTAACTGAAGTGTGTAATTGGGCTTAAGTTCTCCTGTTGCTAAGAGGAAGTTTTCTTCTACCTGCATGGTCTTCATCTCCACATCTTGATTGTCACAGCATTTCTGTACATACCCAGTGAGTTATTAGCCTCATTTTAGTACAGAGATTTGGAGGTAGAGAGAAATAACAAATGATTTCTTCATTGAAACAGCAGTTCTCATTGAAGCACATTTTTTTGAAGACAGTACCAGTAGTTTTGTTGCCTGGGACTTAACCAACCTTTCATCAGCCAAATAATTATTTGTAGTTAGATCTTTTGGAAAGAAATTAGAATCTGGAAATACATTAAATGAAACCTCACATCTGGTAGAGATTCATATCTAGAGTAGACTGTCTTGAGCAAAAATACAGCAGCTTGTTCTGCAGATGGGTAAATGTTGAAGTCAGAAAAGCACATGCAAACATCTGTATTACCTAAATAGTTCTTCAAAACTCTGGTAGTTATGTGTGTCATAGTAGAGTTGGAAAAACTTTGTGAATCATTGCGGGGGGGTCCCTAGCAAAATACCATAAGTGGTACCATCATATTAGTTTTCTTTTCTTCAGAACTGTTGTGTGGATTAAGTCAGAAAGCTGCTTAATGCTCAGCAGTCTAAATAAGTTTCCTGAAAATATAAGTGTGGCTATTACTCTTAGTAGTCATGGACTGTGCATTTGCAACAAAGTAGATTTTGCCTGAAAAAGTGAGTATGTAGATTATTCATAGGCTACTCAATCAAAGCAGCCATCATTTCTGCCTCTCCCTGCCAACCCTTCCTTTCAGTGAAAACTTTTCAAATGGCTTCAGTCCAACAAAAGCAAACGAAGAATCTTTCATCTGACACGCTGAGTTTCCCTGCATGCTCTGTCAGGCGATGCAAAGGCAAATATGTGGTATTGTAAATGTCCCCTAAAAATCAGCTTTATCACTACAGTCTTTTTGTATTTTTTTTCTCTTTCATTGTAGAGATAAAGGGGATGAGGAAGTGGGGCAGCTCTAAATAAGGTTGTGATGTTCTGGATGAAATGTTGTACAGGCATTTCTTAATTATTTTTATGATACTCATGGGAAATTATGACAAGCTGAGACAATTCAGAACTTCTAGGAATGTCAAAGTGTGGTCAGACATGTATAAAAGAGTACCAAAAAGTTGGAATGTTATGCAAAATATAACAAAATTTTCCAGTGGAAACAATAGAAAGAACAACAGGAGGTTAATAAATAGTTGCTTTCTTAAATACTCTCTGTGACATGCAAATCCACATTGTGTTGAAGTTTGAATTCAGACTCGGTGAAAGTGAAAAGACAGCGTGGAATAAAATGTGTATCTGGTGACTTCAGGTGATTAAAACTGTCTGTGGGGACACTTCAGCTGTGTAGGTCTTTAAAAAAATTTCTGTAGTTTGTTTCTAAGTCTGAGCACAGAGGCCACAACAGAATTGGCTATCCATTTTCAGTTGTAGCACTGTGGCATTTCTAGACTTGAAGAGTGAGATAAGCAGAGAAAACACCTGTCTAAAAAAATCTGAATAAGTTACAAATTACTGCTTTTGAAGGAAAATGTCCTGTCCTGGTCTCCTGGAGCTACATTGGTTTTGGATTACATTTTTTATTTCTCTGCCTTTGATCATTGTAACCTGTTCTACACATTCTTAGGGCCTTTCTTCTGCATCCTTGATAGCTTTGTCTCTCAGAAGAAAGAACATTCACTTCTCTTCCTAAACAATCTCTTTCATCAGAGTTCAGCTGAGGGGCACCTCAGCAGACACTGTCGCTGCTATAGGACAGCCTAATGTGGGTCAGTGGTGTTTACCAGAGCTGGGCTGAGGGGGAGTGTTAGTTGATGCAGCATTTAAGCTCAGAACACCAACAGAGATTGTCAGTGGTGTGAAAAAGAACCAGATGCATGTGTAAAAATTCAGTCATTATCAGTATATGTTAACAACTGGTTTCTGCAAAAGTAACCTGTGAGTATGCTTTAATTTAAGAACTCTTCTACTTTGGAAAGGTAGGGGAAAATATCTGTGCACTTCCTTTTGTTTCTCTCTTCCATGACCAGTAAATGCAGGTAGTCAAATTTTGAAAAAATATGTTTTCATCAGAGAAAAAATTAAAATCACATTTTGAAGGTTCCACTTCAGGCAATGGCTACAGAACATGTGGATTTAGGGCTTTCAGGAGTAAGAGGAATTGGTTCTGTTTGAACAGTCTGGACACCCAGATGTGTGAGGCAACAGCAGAAGTAATTTCTCTACTTCAGCTTTACTAAAAAAAAAATGAAATACTGGAGAAGACAAAGCCCCTCTGACTTGCTATACTTACTGAAAAGAATTTATTCTGAAATGTTACACATTTTGATACTATTCTGTGCTCAGGTAGATGAGAGAATGCCTTTGTACAGACTCTGGGCATGCTGTTTCCACACCTAGATAAAATCTTGTAAAATGGGGGTTGGGGAGTAGTTCTAGCAGTTCCAATAGACATTTTCAATCCAGCAACATTTAGATATAAAAATTGAAAATAAAACACTACCACTTGTTGCATGAGATACTCTTTAAAATGAAGGAAGGTAGGATGAGAGAATAAAGGATAGAAAACCAGTAAAATAAGAGAACCTTTTCTAGATCCACTAATTAAAAATGACAGAATTTTTCACAAATGGTTCAACTTTCAATTTAGTATATTGTAGCAGCACTTCTGAATAGGAAAACATACAAAGAAAATATGCCTAAATAATGACCAGGAATATCACATTAAACATTTTTAGGAAGAGTGTCTCCTTAACCATTTCAATTTAAATGCTTTTAGGAAGAGTGTTTCCCTAATCATTTTTAAAATACGTTTAGGAAGAAAAGTGATTTCAGAGATAATCCATCAATTTACTTTTCTAATTTCCTAGTTCCCTTCAAAGTGTGTGCTCTGTTTACTTTGCTACTTTACTGTGCTCTGAGTTTGCATTTCAGTTGGTTAAGAAACAGACTTTTGTCTGATTTTTAAAAATTAGCAGTAGGTTGTGGGAACATACTTGAGGCTAATGGATAGTAATTTCCTTGAGACAATATTTTGGCAGCAACTTGATGGATACATTGACTAAGAACATGGGCTAGCTCTGTGCTTAGTGGAAAAGGTGTGAAGGTGTAAAGCACCTGTTGTGAAAAATGCAGAGAGCAGTATAGAAATGGTGGGTCATTTCCTGCCCACTTGTAGGATGTGTTGTCCCAAGGAGTACATTTTCCTTTTCCTCCTACTAGCATGTATGACTTTCATATGTAAACTGAAATTGGGGGCTGGAAGGTAACAAACTGGGTCCTACCTCATGGGAAAACTTCTAGGAGGAATTGCAGCCTCCTCTCTGTGGAAGGAGGAGTCTATGAGCAGCATCCAATTTGCATGTACATTAGCCTACCAAGGGAAAGACTGATTTTTAAAGAAACACATTTTAGTTGTTTCATTCTTTTTTTGTAGTGTATGCTGAGTGGTTTACAAGTAGTAAATACATCAAAGAAATTTCTAAATGCAATTTTATAATTTATAAGTCACTCTATCAAATTGTGAAAGTAGAGGTCCTGGACAGAAACAAAGGCTGAGAACTTGTATCTTTTGTATCCCTTTTAAGTGTGAAACCAATGTTGGTTCCAGTTATATTTGATACAGCAGCAAAGACATTGGGCCTGAATCATCGCATAATAGGTAAATCATTCTGGGTTTGAAATTTGGATTAACAGACATACTGGCTCATTGTTAAAATACAATTAGTAGGTAGAGCTTTTAATAGTATTAAAGGATTTAAAAATCAAATCAATATTTAATGAAATATTGCATTAAAAAAAAAGGCTTTTGTAATTCCAAATTAAATGAAAAGCAAAATACTGATGGCTTTTTCCTCCATCATTTGCTTCTTCCACTAATCTGGTGCCCTAGCCTTTCCACATGCAACTCCCACTTAATTCTGCCACAATTGTTTCATTTTCAGCTATATTAAGTAGCAAAGTATTTTTTATGCTATTGCTCAGATAGCAGTGCAATAGGATACAGCCATCCACTGAGAACTCACCTGAAGTTTTCTTTAACATGCCTTTTGTAATATACCAGGCTCTCATGTATTGTGTTACTTTTTTTTCCTCCTGGTCACCAAGCATGTCCACCTCACACAATGCACTGACATTTACCACTGCATTTGGCATGTGTTGTTTGCAGCCATTGAAATCTGCTGGTAGTATTCTGAAATCAGGTATTGTTTATAAATATGTTTTTGCATAATTAATTCACAGACACTTTCCTTCTGCTATGGGTCATTGCTATGGAATAATATGTGGCACAACTTGAAATCCTTCCAGTGCCTGATACTTCTAAGCTGTGAATGAGTTAATGGTTAGTTCACAGTAGATGTTGGCCTGAAAAGTGAAACTCTTTTTTTATAAGCCTTTTTCTCCTTTGTATACTTAAACTCTGACTTTTTAATGTTCAAAATTAATTTAAATTTTAGCTTTCTGCATGTATTTGGATATATTATATCCTTTTAATTTGAATCACTTTGGATACCGGAGCAAGTATTATTACACCCTAAGCAATTTGTAGTTCATCAAATATTTGTGAGTAAATGGAGAGGAGACGCATAAATGTCTTGGTTCCCTCAAAGATCTTTTGAAGTCCTAACCCAAAAGCTTTGCTTTAATATATGTAGTGCATTTTCATTTCCTGCTAGTTTACAAGTCATTGTATAGTACACACACAGTTAGGAAGATGAGATCAGCTTTCTTAATAGTTAATCTGACATCAAGTGAAGAACTGAAAGAAGGGTGTTAGTTAAAAGCAGTAGAACACTTCTTTCCAGAAATTCTGTAAATGCAGTGCTGTACTCCAGTGTCCACACTATGCTTTGGCACAATGGTTTATTTAGGGTGAAGATAAGGCAGAGGTTAAAGGTGCTGTTCATCATGAGATGTACCCCCAGCACATGGAGAGGGACAAAAGTTGAGTTTAGTTTCCTTTTTTTTTTCCTGCCCCCCCACAACTGCATATGTGCATGATTGTCAAAGGTTATAAACCAGAGCAGGTCTGTAAATAAAGCAGTAGGACAGCAAATAGTACATTGATAATCAGCAGTTATCTTCATGGAATCATTCCAAAAATGTAATTTTCAAAGAGAAATTTTGAGTCATTTCCACACAGAATTTTTATAAGAGCCCTAAAAGCTAAACCACTCTCTTCCAAAACATGGAATTTAATATGCTTATAGTAACACAATGAAGAGAAGATAAATAAAATTAACAACTTCTCCACATATTCCATGTACCTTTACATGAGGTAAGAGGTAGAAAATATAAACTTTGATAGTGTCACGCTCACACCATCCATTCTTTGCTTTACAAAGCACCTTCCCTTTTACTTTACTTTCAATTGTAGCCTACTAACTGCATATTTTTAATACCTGATAGTGATACTGGGAATACTAAGACTTAGAATTGGGAATTTAGTGTTCACCCAGTGACAGAATGGTAGTTCCAGCTTATGAACTGATTATCTGCCTGTTGTGTGTTCTGTTTGAGAAAATGAATCTCTATGAATGGCTGTTAATCCTTGTTCCCTTGTTTTAAATACATGTTCTGGATAAAATCTGAGGAATCATTTTTCCCCTTACAATTTTACTTCCTGAGAAAATGTCCTGTAGTCATTAACGTATTACAGAACTTACCAAGCAGACAGTTTTAAATATAGTTATTGAATGCCTATTAAAGATATTTTTAAGTGAAATGTTCTTGGGCAAAACAACAGGGAGATTGTTTTGTGGCCATTTGTCTCTTTGCATGTTTTTTCTCCAAAATGTCTGAAGACCAGATGTTTTTTCTGAGCAGGGCACCATGTATCCTTGGAAGTGGAGGCTTATGTATTTTTTCATTCTCTGTTCAGTCTGCTTTATTCCCATGTTCCCAAACTCTACTGGGATAGATGCAGGAACTAGAAACAGAGACTGCCAACATGCCAACATATGCTTCAGTAATAAGAATACACTTTAAAATAGTAACTGTTGTAGTTCTGTTCTGAACCTTTGTGCCAAGCTGTGCTTTTTTCAAAACTCACACGCTGCCAAATAAATGTGTGACATGACAGACTGAACTTTTGTAGAGAATCTCTATCAGGAGACTTTAGGTCATTTTATAAATGGCAGGAGCCTGGCTGAAATCAGTTTGGGTTGTAGCTGTTGTTTGATCCACAAAACCTTAATACATGTGTCAGCTGTGGAATCCCTGGGAAGATAGGGTGAATCCATATATAGCATCAGATTTAATCCTAGTACAACCACAAAGGTCTTTAGCAACAAATTTCTAACCACTTTTTAAAAAGCGTTGAAAAATAAGTTTTTCATCCCTTTATTTACTCCTTTCATACAGGTAGCAGCTTTGTTGCATACAAAATAACATCTTTGGCCTCTTTTGATAAGGCAGCTCAAAGTCTAAATGTGAAAGGATAGAAATACAGAGAAAAGACAGGGATTGTCTATGGAGGAGGGACATTTTTAAACTCATAGCAAAAGTGAAGCACATTTAGTGGTATTTTAGATACTGCCTTTCTTATCTATCTTTCTCCTCTTACATAAGAAGTTACATGTGATTAGCCATGTGAATAACATTTTTCTTTTGTTTCTAAAGCTGTAGCAACCTCATTTCAATATTTAAGTACATTTTTTCCAGTGTTGGTTTGTTTTACATAAGAAGTGTATGAAATCTGTTTTCTTTGGGTGTTACTGGGAGTCCAGTGCCATTTTCCTCTACCAGTTGATTGTTTAGGGTATCTTATGTGTACTTAAAAAATAACTGTTACAGAGTTATTTTAATAACTGCCAGAGTTGTCAGAGACTGTGGTATGAAAGTATTGAAGTAGTGGAGGTGTATTTAGAGAAGAAATTCAGTCACTGCCTGTGTAGTTAAGAAAGGTCATGCAGTTGGTGCAAAGTGAGATGGGCTTTACTGTATAATACAGCTTAAATGAAAAAAATCACGTTTTGTATTAATAGAAGAATAAAACATGCTGTTTTTTATAGAAGTTAATTGCTCTATTCTGCTACTTTTAGAATTAGCTACCTGAAACAATATACTTCAAATATGAACATAAACAGCAGTACAGTTTCTATAGTATATGAAACTGTGATGTTTGTGAATATTTAGTATTTTCTCTGTACATGTAGCAACATGTGCTTATAAAGATTTCCTGAAATACTACTTACCAACACTAAATAATAGTGGGTCACATGCCATTTTTAATATACTTTTTTTCTTCATTGCTTCACAGGGCTTGTACATTTCACATGAAAAGCCATAAAATATTACAGCTAGGTTAATGAACCAGGCTAAGAATTGTCCTTGAGAAACAATTGGCATATTCGAGTTATAAAATAATTGATCCAGTCTATTTTCAAAAACATTTCATCATTCTGGATTGAAGCAAGCCAGAGGGTTTTCGTCATCCCAAGAAAGAATTACATGGTTTAAGTGGGAAACTGAATACCCTAAGCTGGTTTCCAACATTAAGTGCAGCTTTCAGTATTGTGAGAACTGTATTTAGGAAGATTTAAATTTCTGCAACAAATCTTCACTGGTTTTAAACTTTGCTATCAAATGTTCCTGATATACATGTTCATTTCCCACCTCCTTATTGTAGAATTAATATGTTAATACTCACCACTGCATTGTAAAGCAATCAGCTCATGTCTGTAGGCTGAAATAGTATTAGATGTAGAAATAGTATTTAATACTAGATATTAAATTTTCTACATCAAAAAGGGTATCATAATAATAAAAGCTAAAGTACATCTTGAGTGAATTATATTGTGGAGGTTTTGGAAGTCGTAAAGCATGGAATTTCTCCACTTCCATCTTGATTCCTCCTAGGAACAAAGTTTCATATTTGTATAGCATTGCATTCTGTCTTCCAAAAAAAAAGCTATGTGAATATCATTTGAAAAGCTGCCCTTTCAGATTAAGCTTGTGACTGGAGAGTAGTATGTAATTTAGTTATTAGCTAAGAATTCCAGTAAACTCAAATTTGCTGACTCTTGGACTCTTGGTCTATAATTTCAGTAACATATTTTTACTTTCAAAACAAAGACCTTGTTTTGTGTTGATGAGCAAAACAAACTAGTAACCAAATAAGAAAAATATTATATACCTAATCTTTATTGGTTTACAGTAATCTCTTGTAATCTGTCCATGAAAGCAAGGAACATGTTGAAAAAGCTCTTATTTTTTAATGAGTCACCAAGTGAATTGTTGCCTTGTTGTGATGTTTTAAACTAAACCACCACCATCTGTGGCAATGTAACTGTTAAACAGGTATTTGCTGTACTTTTGAGTTTCTCTTACTTTTAAAAACTGCAATACTATGGCTTTTTTGTTGGCTGTCTTATTAAACCAGCCAAGTATATCCTCTCCTAAAGGAATGGAGGATATATTGTGGTTTCTGTAACTTACTTGAGTGTATGTTAAAAGCTCTGTTTTCCAGATGAATAGACTGACAGGGTCCTCAGATTTCGGTTATTAATTCTTCTTCTTTGGTTTGTGTTCCCTTTTTTTCCACAGACTCACCCCACCCTTGGATCAAGTAGGCTGTTTTCTGTCTGGTAGTGTGGGTGAAGGAGGAAAAGAATTCAAAGTAGTCCATATGTAGCTTTTCATTCCTCCCTATTGAGAACTTTCTTCTGTGCTCAGCAAGGTACTGCAGAGTAAATGCAGTCTTTCACTTTTGCAAGGCAGTGTACAGCCAGAGGCAGTTTGCTTCCTTGTAACCACCGTGTTGCAACAAATTGCTTGTCCTGAGTGGTCTTCCACCACCACAATCCCTTGATGAACACTTTCTGATAAATTGTTGTCTTTTCCTGATCTAAACTACAAGGCCTGTATTTTGTTTTCTGACCTCTAATAAGAACTCTGCTACTTTGGGGGTAGCATTCTTCCTTTTGTGTCTTTTTCCTCTCTTCATATTCAAGAAAAGTTTTTTGGGGTTTTTTTGCATTTTCTGAATCCCAGATAGTCATAGCCCCTCTTCAAGGCTTAGGAGGATACAGTATGTGATCTTTGACACTTGCCTTCTGAAGTGGAATTAGTTGTGGCTGTAGAGCTCATGTATAACAACAGAAAAGTCTAGGACTTTTCCTGCAGTTTTTCCATATACATCTCTCAAGTGGGAAAAAACCATTTTACTCCTTCAGGTATTCTTTGGGTATGTTCCAGTTGTTCGGAATTTTTTAATGCCTTCTCTCATGGAAGACAGTGTGTTGCAGAGCAATGGCACATTTTATTGACCAGCACAAGAAAATCATGATAAGCAGTCTGTGCAGGGCAGTGCCATCACTGCAACAACGAAGGGCACTGCCCCCTGCAAACTACTGATGTGGGTGATATCCCTGAACACAAATGGGAGTCTTGAACTAGTCTTCGTTGGCCATCCCTCTGTTCAGAGCCAGACTGAAGACTTATGGTCTTTTAAACTAAATTTATGTCAAATAACATCAAATGGTTTATAAGTGCTCCAGGATTTGACTTGCTTTGTTGCCATGGCATAGTTCTCTGACTGCCCCTTCTCAGACAGACCCTTCACAATACTCTGCCTAGATTGGCAGTAGATGCTATGTTGGTGTTTTTAGGGCCAGTGACTTCATACCTCAGCAGTGATGCCTAAGAGGAAAAAAGATCTATGACCTTTCCATAACTGTTCAGTTTTTTGTATGATGGTAATAATGACCTCCCATTTTAGATCTTAAGGGCTGTCTTTTCCTTGGTTTGATAAACAGCTCCTAGGAAAACCTACAAAAACAGCTGTTACTAAATTTCAAGCAACACCTGAGTTCTGTTGAGCCTTCTTCATCTTAATGAGAGTCAGCAAATGGATTTTTATATCAAAGACTTTGAACCTATTTTTGCTACTTTAGTGATGATAGCTTTCCTGCTTTTCAACTGATACCAGTCTGTGTTAAATTTTACTTTTTGGTTCTCTTCCTAGCCAGTCCCTACAAGTAAAACTATCTGATACCTTTAGGACACAAACTCATTTGTATGTGTGGTGATACATATGGCACTTCTGCTCCTTACCCACAAATAAAGCTGCATTCAGTTTATTCTATTCTCTCTTAGTTAAGTAAGCTGGTATATCTCAGACTGTAAAGAGCCTTTCAAATCTGGCTTTGGTAGCAGGATCCCTTCTCCTTTTGAAGAAGAACATTATATGTGTCCTTCGGGGTGCATACATTGGATGTGGAGATTCATTTTAAATGAATAATTACAGCCACAGGAGGATCTGAAGTTGAGCATTGTGATTTCAGAGCTCTATCCAATTTGAAATGCATTCCAGTCATGTGTGAAAGACCTGTGTGTCAAAATTATAATGATATACTTACATACATCTATAGGATTGTGAAGTGTTTTTTCTCTTTCAAAAGTGAATCTCCAAAGGAACCTTGATGATACATAAAATCAAATTTCTTTTTGAACCAACTCCTCACTGAGATGCTCTGCCTGGCATCCAGTTTCAGCTATCAGTTGTGAGACTCCTGTTTCCTCTGTGAAATTGAAATTGGGCAATGGATTCAGAAGGCAGCTAGAGAGATGGGAATCAGTTTCAGAGATCCCATCAACCTTGTTTTCTTAGGAAACCATTTTCGAAAAGTTGATGCCTTGAAAGCCACTGATATAGCATTGAAAAACACATATTTTTCTCTGTAATACAAGACTGGATTAAATAAACTTCAGTTCTCCAGATGCAATTAAGTTACAGCAAGTTAAAAAGTTGATAAACAATCAGTGTTTCTATATTGTTTCTAGGTAAATTTTTAAGGAAGTTAGTGTTCCAATATGTATTTCTTCCACATATCACACAATAGCAATAGTGTAGAACCACAAAGCAGTTCATATGCAAGCAGATTTCATTTTTCAGGGTAATGGGTCTTCCAGGGTGTGACTTCTGTAAAAATTCATAGCCAAGATTTCAGTCTGGCTTAGCCGTTATATTCTGCTTTGGATTTGTAGAATGAAAAGTTTGGGAATGTTTTCATTAAAACTTATGAAGAATATTTTTTGCCTCTGAGGCTAAACATGGGATCTTAAAATAACTGGTACTGCTGATGAGAATAACTTTTCAAAGTAATATAAAATGACTTGTTTGTGCATCGCAAGAGCCAATGAGTGAAACGTGATTTTTGGGACATGTTGTACTTAGTATTGGTAATAATTATTGTAATTAACTGTTTATGAGATTCCCTTATATGGAACTTTCACTGCATGGGTTACATCAAAATACAATTCATAAGGCTGGGGTGGGGAATCTATTTTGGCACATATGGTGAAATATCAGCTTGGGCAGCTGAAATATGTTTTTGTTAGATGTTTATCACATTTTCAGCTTTATTGCATGAAGGAGCTATGGTATTTTTTCCCCCAGATACAAATAAATAAACTAATTGAACTTCTAAAGTTATCTGCATACCAGAAATGAATGACATGATAAGTTAAGAGGTTGTATAAGATTTGTATGTAAAAGATCTTGCATTTTAAACTTTTTGTAAGATGACAATCTCAGGGAAAAGTTAGAAGTATTTTACAGGTAAGAGAGGTTGGGGTTTTGGTCATCTCGCTAAGGCAGACTTTTCTAAATTCCATACTTAGAGCATCAGTAAATCACATTTGGTGAATAAAACATGTTAATATGTGACAGTATGGAGGCTTTACCATATTTTAAAGTTCTTTTGAAAGAGAGAATTTTCAGTATGACTAAAGCATTTACTGACTTCATCTCTATGTCCTTCCCATGTATACATACATGAACTGAAAAACTAAGGACCTGGAAAATTAAAATGCTAAGAGAAATACACGCTGGTTGCAATTGGACTGTCAAAAAAACGTTGGCAGTTGCACAAGACTTGCTTTAAGGAATCTGTTTTGCATCACATGAAACTGTGGAAAGTCCTACATTAACAAGATAATTTGTGGGTAGGGAGGACAATGCAAATGGTAGTTTTTATTCTTGGATTACATTGAGATTGTATGGAAGGAACTGCATATTCATGAACCAAAGTAGAACTGTGTCATTTACATTCGAAATTATGTCTATGCCATTGGAAGTTATTTTGGGTTATATCCTCCCACACCATTGGACATTCTAAGAGTTCTCCCTTGTTATGTAGGCTTTGCAAACTGCTTATTTTTAATAAGAAACTACCACTAAAATATCCTTCTTCAGAGTTAAATCCTGAATATTGAAATCACTAATCATCTTGTTGCTAATAAGCTCAGTATGCTATGGCATCGATTTTAAACTGAGAAATATATGCATTAGTTTATTGTAATACACTGTGATAATGAAATCTATTCCTGCTTAGTATGTTTTGTATTCCAAATAATTTAAGAGTTGGTCACATATTAGAAAATTTCATAGTCTATGTATGTGCCTTATAGAATAACATAAATGTTAGCCATTATGACAGGGTATGTGCTCAACAACTGCACAACTTCATACATTATTTGGCATCATGAAACTAACTGTGTTGAGCTAATACAGTCTTTTTATATGAAAGTATTTTAAAGGATTTTAGAACATATATAAACATGAAGATACACTGTTAAGATACTACTTTTCTGTAAATGTTCTAGTTATCATTCATTTATAAAATCAGTGGAAAATTTTCCATTAAACAGTGGGTTTGTTTCTATTAAGTAATATTTATGGATCCTTAAAATTACATTATTGTGATACTGAATTAATATAAAAATCTAGCATTTATATTTCCAGTGGGTAAAGCAAGTAATTTTCAAGTTGTTCTCATCAGGAGAGATTAGCCGGACAAAGGGACTCCTCCCAGATTAGTTTCTTCTGTGCACTTTCCCACATGGAGCTCTTGAGTACAAATTACTGGAATTGTAGTTTCCATTTAGCTTTTGTGCTACAATATCTGCACAGAAAGGCTTGCTTAAAATTGGTCTAGAAGTTTGTAGAATAATCTTCAGCACATTTCTTTATTGTTTTATGTCGCTATTAGCAAAATTGCCAAATTACTTTAATTTTTCTTCTGTTGCATTGAAATTTTCATTAATTTAGGTTCCAACTGGGTGTAGTATGGCTAAATATTTTCTTAGTATCTGTATCTGAAGTGAGAATATTTTGTAAGTTTTCTTTGTGGGTTTTTTTTTTCATCCCCATAGGATATGGCCCTTGTTGCTCCTGAAGCACCTTCAGAACAAGCAAGAAGAGTTTTCCAGACATATGACCCTGAGGGTAAGGGTCATACTTTGTGCTGAAATAAGATTTTTTTAATAGAAATGTACCCATTAAGAGAGGAGTGAAATGCCTAGTCCTTCAGAAATGTTCAGTACAGGAGTCTATCTAAAACTGACATTGTGCACCCTGGTCTACTGGAAGGTCTCCCTGCCCACAGCAGGGAGTTGGAACTAGGTGATCTTTAAGGTCCCTTCTAACCCAAACCATTCCATAATTCTATGAAGACATTATCTAAGAATTCTGCAGTAAGGAAAGTTAGGCAATAGTAAGTAGAGTTTTTAAGAGACTTTTTTTAATCTTGTTATGTTCTTTGTAATTAATATAAAGCTTAAATAAAATTTATTTCTCCTATATTAAATTTTCATAAAACAACTGATCTGATATGATTCATTCTTCATGAGATTTTGTTCTTGAACGTATGCAGCATACACGGAAAATTTTCTTATGTTTTGGAAAGCAGAGGATGTCTAGCATTCAGGTACTATTTTAACAAATCAAAAAGGAAAAACAGTACAGTTATTATCCCAAGGTACCTAGTGGAGAACTCTATACAGAGATTGAATTCTTAGCAAGTATTAAGCTTCTAAGTGTATGAATGATAAATCCAGTTTCTGTATTGTACTCTTTTTTTTGTTCTGAAGTGTGAGAGAAGCATTTGAAAACTCCTTTCCTTCTAGAACCCCACCATTTGCTTGCAAACTTTACAGATAAAGATACATTATATTTGTATTTTTGAGTGAAATTTGTTCTGGAAAGCATTTTGTTTCTTTTCCTCACAAGAAACTTTGCTACTTCTTCAGATAATGGGTTTATACCTGACACACTGCTAGAAGATGTAATGAAGGCTCTGGACCTTGTTTCAGATCCTGAATAGTAAGTATAATAAAATTTAAATACTGCAGAAGTATCAATTAATGACATTACTTATAATTTTAAGCTTTTTTTCTTGATTCGGTTTACCACATATGCGTTACAATTTCAGGTTGGTTTTGGTTTTGGGTTTGTTTCCTGGTTTGGATTTTTTTTTCCCTAGTTTACATTCTGGGCACAGAATGTTATTTGGAAATGTTAAGCTTTAAATTAAATGGGAGGAATTAAAATTAAGATGCTTCTAACTTCGGTAGTGATAAGTAGAAGCAAAAAAAAGCCCTCAAACCTACTGCATTACTATATATTGAGGAGATAATTGGGATTATATTTCTATAAATTAATGCAGGTGAAATGGTGCAGCAGAAGAGCTAAACAGCCAAGGTGTTCAGGGGCAAGTTTGGATTACCGCTGGATCTTTCTGCTGCATTGGAAGCTGAAACTGCTTCAGTTACAGTTTTGTTTCCACCAGCACTCAGGACCTAGCAGTGTTTATAATTGCCATTTATTTTCAGAAATAACACATTAATTCCCAGGGTTAGAGTTAAAACTCAAATGTTCTAGCTCTAATGTGGACAGACAAGACTAATATTAAGTGACAGCAGTTAACCTTCCGTGTCAAAATTTACCATGCTTTGTGACCAAATCCTTAACCCAGAAAGGAGAGCCAAAAACTTGTACATTTTTACTATTCCAAAAGTTGCTTCTGCTCTCTTGTAAACATTTAGTTGGGTCAAAACTGGAGTGACTGTGGAGAGTGCTACTTACCACAGCCATCTGAAAAGTGATTGAGCCCATTTCCTGTCCTTTCAAATGTTTATAGAGTAATGAAGTTTACTGAGTTGTTCCCTGGAGGATAGGAGTAAAAATTGAAATAAAGAGCTATCCAAACCAAAAGAAAGTACAAGACAAAAGGCTCACGTTCATATTATAACATATTATGAATAAGTGGTAAAATCTGCAAAAGACTTTTTTTAAAGGAGGAGAAAGAAAAAAGCCATTCTTTAATAGGTCTGAGAAGACTTCTTTCGCCTTTACGTTCTGCTGTCTCAAAATATCTGCAGAAATCCCCTTTCTACATTCACCATTTTTTCCATTTGGCTATTTGTCTTTTAGGGCATTTGTGGCATAGCCTGTCCTATTTTATTGTGCATAGCACACAAAACATAAATTGATTTACAAAGAGCCAGTCAAAAGACCTGCTGTATTGAAAAACCGTGGTCAAACCTTGGAATATGCAGTTTTAAGTCATCTCCTCTTAAAAGAATATATTACCTAATACTATTATCTTGAGAACATACTCTGTTTGGGTTCTAGATGTTCTGTCTTTTTAGTGTGGAGCACAAGTATAAATAATGTATTTCAAACTCCATAAAGGCTTTTTTGCTTTTGTTTCTTTCTTTGTTCTTAAGGAAAATTAAAAGCCTTGCCTCCAAATGTATTAGTTAAATTTGTGATTATCTAATCCAAGATTTTCACTTTAATCCAAGTTTATTAGATCTAACCTCCTGCAACTGATTGAATTTTGTACACTGGCCATATTTAAAAACTGATGTGGTGCTGTGTTTTTAAACAGTTCTTGTATTTCTATAGTGAGTATATACCTTGCTTTAATTTCGTGACATAGTTTTAAGTGCATTTTAAAATTTATCTGTTATGGTTCTGTTTGCAAACACAATGATTTTGCAACTCCATTGCAGCATTTCAAGAATTTGGGCAGGTTTCAAACAGCCACTGAAATAGCCAGAATTTTGTATTTTGAGAACAGTGGGGATGAGGAATAGGAGAATTGAAATCCAGTATCTTGCAAATGCTCAGTCATGAGGATTCACTTGAGCAGTGAATTTTTTTAAAGATAATAAATTAACATAGTTTATAGGATACCACATTCATTGTAATGAATTTTAAAATTCTTTTTCCAAGGACCTTAACAGAGCCACTCTCAAGATTTGCCTAACTCATCTTCTGTGTGTTGAGGGAGAAACAAAAAGAATCCAAATAATTTACTACTAGTTCTGCGTTAGGACCAAGAAAGAAAGTTACTTCATCTACCTGAAGATGAAGAAACTTTAAGTAGTAGCCAAAAGGACAAAATGCTTCTGTGCAACAATCAAAAAGACCTTGGAAACTACACCTCTCCCCACAGCCCCCAACAAAAGAGACCTGGGGGGTGGTTAAAGCCTAAGTAGTAAAAGAGGCATCTATAAGAAACTGGGAGTGTGTCTTCTGAAAGGAAAACGTAGTGTGAACATTTGAAAAAAAGGAAGAATCCGAATTTATGGTGTGCTAAATGTAAATACAATATAAAGCAGAGTTAAAATCTGTAGACTAATAAAGTTATAAAACAAAAACTAATTGTATTCTTCTGAGCCTATCAGTGCCAAGAGGCTTGCAGGAGGTTTGTAGTGCTGATAGATGATTCCCAATGTCTTAAAAGTATTCAAAGTCAATTAGAAAAGTGCAGTGAGTTCTTCATATTCACCAGGGAAGGTGGTAGGGAGCAGTTCTCCTCACTGGAGATTACAGAGTGGTTCCACACTTAAGCCCTTTGATGAGTGGCCAGAGTAACTAAGATTCTGAAGTGTCAGAATAAGTAAAAAACCCCAAATCCTGAAGAAAAACCAGAATGACATTGCTGAACTATTTTAGATTACCTACCACTGTGAACTGCGCTGGTACCAAACAGTATAGGAGTGAGAAAGGTGACAAATGAACAATAGGACTTAGAAAAGGATTTGAAGGCCAGTCTAGGGAAAATTCACATGTAAATGTTTCATGTGTAGACATGGAATAGGAAGGAACATTTTTTGTAGATAAAGAATTGATCAAAGAATAAAAATGTCACTTTTTCTTAATGGGGGGAGATAATTAGAAGAATTTTACAGGAATTGTAATAAGTCTGTGAATTTTGTTACTTCACCAGCAAGAATTTGATAGTAGGGATTTGTATGGTTGTTACTGATACAAATGTGTTGGAGATATAAAAAAAAGAATGTGTAAGAGCAGCAGAAGTTACTAGAAGATATGGTAAGAGAGAAGTGTCAATAAAGTAAATGTAGATTGGTTACTCAGGGGATAAAGCAGTGCTGATTTCACATACACGTTGTTGGTCTGTGAACTAGATTTACTGATCAGGAAACAGACCTCTAGATTTGAACTCATAGTAATAGACATGTGGAGTGGGATTCGTAGGAGTTATGTCATTATATAAATGCCTGATTTTTCACTCCATCTTGGAAAAAGAATATTGTAGAAAGGTGTCAGAAAAGTGACAAGGCTAATTAAAGATACAGAATGCCATTAGTGCAAGGAAAAGCTAGGTTAGGACTGTTTGCCCTGGAAAAAATAGACAGCTGTTGACACAGTAAATAGGGAGTGACTGTTGATTGCTTCACACAATACCAAAATGAGGTGTCATCAAACTGAATCAGGTGACAGGTTCAAAACAGAGAAGACACTTATTCCCAATTCGCAGAATCCATAGTTTAATTTGAATTTTTTGACTGGAGTTTATTAAGAGCCAGAATTATAGATGGGTTCGAAGTCAATTAGGCACATGCATGGAAAGAAAAATATATATCTTTGTGTTTTAGATACTGCCTGTCACTGAAGATGTCTTTGAGCAGCAGACTGCTGGAAATGGGGAGGGTAAACTAAGGATGTGTGTTTGCCCTGTTGTTCTCTGTCGTAAGCATCCACTACTGAGCAGTGTCAGGAACAGGATACTGGGCAAGACGCTCTGTTGCTTTGATCCAGTGAGGACATTCTTGTGCACGGTACAACTTGTCACTCAAGCAGAGGGCTAGGTAGATGCAAATAGATGCAAATAGATGCAATCTGCTGCCTGTAGAAATATATTGCTTAAATAGAGATCTAGTCTTATAATTGACCTTCATTTGCAGTGACCCGAAGTTAGACCGTAGTCATGCAGTAAGGCTTCCAGATTAGTATTGTTAGTATTTCCATTGTTTGTTGGTTCTGGCTTCTTTGATACCAAGTACGTGATGCAAATAAGAAACTCGTCTGTTAAATTTAATTTTATTTCAGTGTACTCAGAAAATCTTGGAAGGTTTTCAAATCTCTGTTTAAAAACAGGTTGTTTGGCAGTAACAGAGCTGTATTTGAAAGATGGCTGGTTTTTGTATCTTTAAAGAATGCTTATAAGACAGCAAAATGCCTTTTGGGCTGTAAACCTGGTTTTAGATTATATGGGTTTCAAATTATTTTACCAAATATGGTGGTCCTTCAGAATAATCACTTATTTAATTTAAAATAACAGATTACTTTTACTTAAAAATAACCATGTTTTTGACAACTTGGATGCCATTCTGGTGCATTTGTCACTTAGGATTAAAAATAGAATAGTATTGCTATACTTGGCAGTCAGTACTGTGGTAGCACAGCATAACTTAGTCATGCAAGAATAAAAGTTTCTTACTCTTCTTACTCATACTTTTATATTCAATGTTTTTATCTTAGTGTAAACCTCATGAAGACCAAATTAGACCCAGAAGGACTGGGCATCATACTACTGGGTCCCTTTCTACAAGAATTTTTCCCTGAGCAGGTAATCAATATAGCTTTATTGCTGCAGAGCATTATCTATTCTGTTTGGCTTTGAGATTGATTAAAAACTTTCATGAACGTCACAAAAGTAATTTTTAATAAGTATTGTGTTCATCCAACTCAGCTGATCTGCAGATAACGTCTGTATTCCTCCACAAATGGTAGACTTCTGTTTTCTATAACAGGTCCATGATTTTGTCAGCTTTACACTGGAAAGAAACTCCATTGTTCTGAATTTAACTTCAGGAAATATATAATCATTTTGTGTATGACATTGAATTGTTTCCTTACTTAGAAAGTTCATCTGAGTTTGGTTTTTCTGAGAATAAATGACCACACTGGTTTTATCAATATTAAAAAGGTTGCTTGTAGATGAGAAAAGGTTGAAAACACATTTAAAGCTATTTTTATGTACATTTCTTGATAATGCAAAAATTTTGACTGTTTAACAAAAAAGTCATGATAGAATTAGGTTTAACATATGTGAAAGTTAGGGTACTGGAAAATTATTTTCAAACTCTCAGTCTGTTCTATATTCTTTAAGACTGCACCACTCTTTCCCTTTGCCTTGGATCACATTTTCCTGCTCACATGCTGCCTCCCTGCCACCAGGAGCCTCTTTAAACAGATTTGTGGTAAACCAGAACAGGGAGTTGGTCTGGATAGAGCTCTGCAGGTTGGCCATGCACATACTTTTATTGGCAAAAGAGAGCAGGTTTACCTGGGGATAGAAAGATAGGCTGGTGGAAGCAGGAGAAGGGCTGAGAGGAGTACATCTTTAAAGGCTTTTTAGCTTAATATGTCACTGAAACTATGTGGCTTCATTTTTACAATCAAGGAAATGTGAAACTGATGGGTTTAAGTGCCTTCAGCAAGATTCTTTTTGTTAGGATTGTGCAGCACTGGGTATATCATTGTGTACTATGAAAGATGGTCAGTCAGAAGACGCTAGAATTGCACTGCCAAAGATGGTAGGGACTAAATATATCATTCAGAGGCTTTCATCATCTAGAGGAAAGAGAAAAAGGAGTTAGTGTTCATTTTCTCTGGCCTTTTAGAATTATATCGGCAGTGTATTTTTGCCAACTGTTTATTCTTACTTTCATTTGTTTATACAGAGGTGGAAATGTATGTACAATTGAATATAATTTATTTCTTACAATTATTTTATATTTGCAAATCTGGTAGACTCCACTGCTTCATTTTAGAATGCTGAGAATGAAGTTCAGAATGCCAAAGAATGTCCTCCATAACTGGCTGTGCCTAAACTGTCCAGTACCATGGGCCATAGGGAGGTGGAGGAGAAAAGAGCCATTGAGTGGGGCTGCTGCCTCTCCTGTCTGTCCTAAGGGCATCACTGACTGAAGAAGGGAAGCTGAAGAACAAAGCACAGTGCAGTCATGGGCAGAACCCTCCTTGGTCACCTCAGTGGAGGAACTCTGCCTGCTGTAAAGTTAGAGCCCTTGAGTCAGTGCCTGTCTGTCAAGTGCTAATTCCCTGCTACATGTGATTCCCCACCACTCAGTTTTGCTGTCCTGTTAAACTCTCACTGGCTCCAGTGAAAAACATGGGGATTGTTACTGCCTTATGGGTGCTATTTGAGCAATCAGCATGTTTTGGACTGGAACCTGCCAGTATCCATTTTTTCAATCTGTCTGTACTCTGTGAATCAGGTAGCAGTAGCCCTTACCCATACTGACACCTCGCTGAGAATTCTCTCTTAAAGTGAAATTCTGCAGAAATGAAGATCAGTGTCTTTCTTTGAAATACTGTGAGGAAATAACAGGTACCAGTGATGGTTGGAATTGTTGATGTTAATATTTGAACATATAGCTAGGGCTTGGGAGATCCAGATTCGATTCCTTGACTGAAAATATTCAAACCCCTATTCTTACACTCCTAGAAAGTCTTCAACTCCACCTCAAAAGCAGGAAGGTATCTCAGCTTTCTTTCTGAAAGCTGTTGGCTGAGAAGAAAATAATTCAAAGCTATTCAGCCCTCCTTACTACTTAGGGCAGTCACCTGAAGAGGGGGATTCCTGAATTCCCTGCTAACTTTTTTTTTTTTTTTTTTTTTTTTTTTTTTTAATAACTGCACAAAATTCTTAACTTCCATGGGACAGAAACTAGGAAACAGCATTTTTTTCTCATCTGGGTGAGCATAACTTCCTCAGGGAAATGAATGTGTCTTCTTTCCTTCCCAGGAAGGCTTAATTTTATTTATCTCTGTGAAGCAACTTCTGTAAGCAGAGTTACCTCTTATCTTCCTTTTCACCACCCTCCCTCTACTGCATAGCCTGGATGGTTGTGAGAGACCCACAGAGAGACAGAGTTTGTGAATCATTCAAGAGTAGAAAAATCAATGAGGGTTTTTGTAATCTGATGGATATACTGTAACCTGAGCAGATTTATTCTTGTTCCAGCCTTTACTTCCATGTGCTCAAAAGAGGGATAAGCTTTTGTTTGGAGCCTGGTCCAGTAGGCATAAAAGTGCTGAAACTACACCTGGTTTGTGTTTCCTGGTTCACTGAAATCCAAAGCTTTCAGTCCTTTTAGGACTGCAGCATTTAAACACCTGGAATGTAAAGATCACCAAGACCCAGTACCTTTGCTGTTGGACCTCAGCAGCACTGGTGTCTTCAAAATTGGTTTACTTAGACCCACCCAGGAGTATATTGGCCTTTTAGCTCTCAGATGGAGGGCCAGAGATTGGATCTAGTCCTTAGTAAAAAACTTTGTGGCATCCAAACCATCATAAATAAACATGCATGTGACTGCTGCATAAGGTGTCTGACATGAAAAATTAGGATGGCTTCCCCATGGTCAGTGCTGAAGTTGTAGTTCAAAGTGTCCAGGTGAACATAGAAAATCATGACTTGCTCTTCAGAGCATTACTCATTAATTTACTGACATTGATTTTTTTATTTCTTGTAAGAAAGGTAAAATGAAGATTTTGTCAGCTAAAATAAATGGTACTTTTTTAACAGTTTTCTTGAGTCTTCCAGGTTGAATGCATCTGTCTACTTATAAAGAGAAGAGAATCAAGGCACAATGGGTGCCATATGAAATTAACTGTCTTCTTTCTATTAGGACTCCAGGGTTTCAGAGTCATTCACTGTTTACCATTACAATGGACTGAAGCAATCTAATTATAATGAAAAGGTAAGATTTACAAGCCTAATAACAAGCCTAATAAGCCCCTCTACATCTAAGTTAGCAAAACTGAATATAGTTACAGGCAAAATTCTCTAACTTGAAACAGACTTTTTACAAAGCTATTATTTTGATAATTTGCTTCTAAAATTATGTATTTGGAATTGGACGCTCTTGTGCTCCTAATTGTATTTGAGCTACTGTACTGGATTGCTTGGCCAGACCACGTTTCTGAAACTCTGCATTTTGAAAAGAGCACTTCTCACACCTGCCTGTCATAAGGGGGGTCTGAACTGTAAGGGACAGTGGGGATGTAACATACAAAAAGTGCAGCTTATAGAACTCTACATCTAAGTTAGGTTGTTTAGAACTTTTTGTGATTTTTTTTTTTAAGTAGTCCAGGCTTATATCAAATAATCAGGGCTTTTTTTTGAGCCATTTACTGAGGAAACAAAGATGATCTGTTTCATTTTCAGCTTTCTTGAAACAAGGGGTATACCAGACACATACCAGACACAATATGAGTGCTTCTACATTCCTGAAGGAGAATTTAGAGTAAAAAATTGTAAGGCATTGAGACATAAGGAACAAGAATGACTTAAGACTTCTTCCAGAAAATGTACCTACTCAGTCTTTGCAATAACTTGTAGTTAAGTCCTTAAAATTATCCCTGTGAAATCTCCACCGGTTCCATACCTCAGAATGCAAGCAGAAGCATTCAAAGATTAGGGTTTTTCAATTTCATACTTGAAACTATGTAAAACTTCACAGGTTTGATGTGTATCATAACAGAACCTCTCCTGACCTGGTGAAAATAACCACCTGACCCTTCAGTTTTAGAACAGGCTGACAGAGTTGGCTTTGCTCTGGCAGGTGATGTACGTCGAAGGCACAGCAGTTGTCATGGGCTTTGAAGAGCCAATGCTGCAGACCGACGACACGCCCGTGAAACGCTGCCTGCAGACCAAGTGGCCCTACATAGAACTGCTCTGGACCACAGACAGATCTCCCTCCCTAAACTGACGTGCTCTCCATGAACAACATCCAGCAGCTGGATCCTCCCGTGGGGATACGGAATTGGAATTTGCTTGGGGAGTGGCATACTTTGACTGTGTGAAGTTATACACTGGTATCATTGAGGAATTGTAAATAATGATTACAAACACTTTTTCAGTGTTAATTGGAATATTTAATTTTTTAATCAGATTGATTTCTATTATAATAGTTTGTCTTTTTTGGCCACTGTAGTACTGTTAATGTGAGTTACCCTAAAAAAAAAACAGCCTACTTATAAAGTCTTACCATTATTTTTGCCATCTCATGAAGATTTGAAAAATTCTGATATTGCAGAATCTGCATATTAGATGTCAGATCTTTAAAACATGAAACATATTCAGCTTTCTCAGAGTCATATAGGCATGTTTTATTATTTAAATTATATTAGCTTACATGACAGTACCATAATGTGTGGACTAGACTGGCCTTTGCACTGGATATGTATTAATGAGTTTAAATTTTCTGCAGTTTTTCCTAAAACCTAATTTTACCTAAAGAGCTTGCACAATGTGACATAAATATGATACATTTTTAGGAATAAGTATAATTCTTAAATACTCTTTCTTGGCAGTTGTATATTACTGTGGCTTAGTTATTGGGCATGTTAAAAGTGAACAGAAAATCTGACAAAAAATAGATATATTAATATTTATTTGAATTTGTATAAAAGAAATGTAAAAACAGCAGGAAGAATTTCTTGTTCTATAATCTTTAAACTATTCAAAACTTACAATATTGCCAAATACCTCTTAATTTGTCCAAACAGCAGTGTAAGCCAGCATTACTGTATGTGTTAAGTGCATGATAACATCTGCTATTACATTATTATATTCCTTTATTTATTATCAACTTCTTAGCCCTAAAATAAAATCTTTTCCTTGAATCATATATCATTTAAAGTTTGGTTTACTTGGACTTGTTTGCTGCTTCTCTGAGATGATGAAAAGGGACGACAGGTTTCGAGATGTCAGCTTTCAAGCTGAACTCATCTTGGGGGAGAAAAAACCCACGCCAAAAGGTAAATTCCTAAATTACCGTGACCATTCCTTATTGCAGACTGACAGCAGAGTATCTTAGTATTAAGAGAGTATTTTTGTTAGCTTTCTTTTTCTGAAAAAAAAAAATAAAAAATTCCTTTGCAGACAACAACAGTTTGAAAAAAATCCTTGGTTTGTCTTTGGACTCTACTTAGAACACAAGTATTCTGTCTTGCAGTGTAGGCTTGACATTAAAAACTTGTGCAACAGTGGTATACTGCTGAAAAATATAAACAAATTAAGAGAATCTGCTTATCAGGTGTGGATCTTTACTTTTCAAAAAATACTATTTGTTTTAGCTGGTTTTGCACATTTAAGATAAATGTCTTTAGACTTCCACTGACACCTTGGAAGGGGAGAATTTACTTTTCTTGCTCTTTCTCTTGAGTTCTGGTGTCTGTCCTTGGCTTGTACTGGAGTGTCTCACACCAGATTTTGCACTGAATCATAACTTGAATCTGTTAAAAAAGAATATGCATCTTTTTTTCTAGCCCACTCTCATAAAATTGATGTTCTGTCTCTCAGAAAAAAAAATAAAAGCTGAGCTCATGTGAGATCTGTCTTTAAGCATTAGTCTGGATTAAAATTTCTGCTGTACTCTAGACATTTAGCTGATGATGGTGTGATACAAGTACCCTCATTCCTGTATCCTTTTTCCTTCATACTGCCTAGTTGTTAGAGGCCTGGATTCTGTTTTACTTCACTTATTTTTGGATCACAGAAGCTAAATAATAGTGCTTTATGGCATTTAGCCAGCTCATCTGAGAGCCTCAGCCAAGTGAACCTTTGCAGCCTTTCTTCTGTGGTGAGATGGGAGAGATTCTGCCTTTATGGCAATTCACTTTTTGTCCCCGAAAAGAATGTGATTATTTAGATGGCAGATTCAAAACATGCTGGACATTAATGTTGCTACATTTGATTTGCTTTCATGGAAAAATGTCTAGAAACCTATAAACAGGTAGTTCTGCTCTAAGTGCTGCCTATGCGTGCACGTATTTATTGCAGTTTGCAAACTGAAGCCTAGTCAATAAAACCAGAGTGCTCTGTGGGATTAAATACATGCTGTAAGTAACCAGAGCAAATTGATAATGCTAACTGTAAGGAAGAGCTGAATATGCAATTAAATGACATTTTGATTGATACTGGAGGGTTTTTTTACGTATTGCAGAGTGGTTCAATTTTAATTGCCAGGGAAAGGTCAGTATCTTGTGGAAGACAGCTCTTGTCCTAGCTGACAACACGGTGCAATTAGCAGGACGTTGGACAGTTGGTTTGGAAAACTGGCTTTTCCTTCCCATGTCTCAAAAGCCTTTGAGACAGAAAATTGTTCAGATACATGTTGGCGTCTTTTTGCTCTAAATTCACTTCCATAAAAAGGAGGTGGATGGGGGGAAAGGGTCCTGGGGTCAACTGCTGAGTAAATGGTAAAAGAAATTATTGCCACTTCAATGTATGCTGAGGTTTGCAGTCAGACAGCTCGAAATAAGTTATTTAAGTAAATAATGGAAAGACTACTTCTAGTGCTTCATATTAGCCCAGATGAGTTATATTTGAAGGCTGAAGGCTAACGAATACATATTTGTTTTGTTGAAGTCCTGAACTGTTTCAGGTAAGCATCCAGTACAAACCCAAATGTAAATATCCTTGTTAAAATCCACACAAAGTGCCCTTGAAACAGTGAATCACTTAAGTACATGCTGGGCATTTTGGGGTTTGGATACTTTGGTTGAAGTTTTGTTCCTTCAGAGAGTTACAACTTATCTGGTTGATCTGTATGCTTTTTCTTATCTCTTCAGTTCTTGTGTGGATCAGTTTAGGTCAAAGAAGCCCAAGATGGGCCTTGATGGAGCAGGCAAGTGTGGGAGTCAAAATCCATTGGGGAGAAGAATGGCTGTGTCTGCACATCAGTTCCCAAGGAGAAACAAGAACCTCCCTTGGTGCAGTGCACTAATTTCCTGTCCAACTAGATGAGTGTCTGCATCAGGCTGTGGACTGCTGCTCTGGATGCTCCTGCTTGCAAGCAGGGCTGCTCAGCACAAAACATCCAGCATGTTCCAGAGAGCACCCTCAGCTGCCACAGCTGTGCCAGCCCTGTGCTGCAGCTCTGCTGCTGGTGATGGCCAGAGATGCAGTGGGAACACTGCACCCACAGCTTCCTCTGCAACATCCCATCCTTTGGGGTCTCACACACAGTCTCTGCTTTCTCCAGCATGGTAGATTGGCTCATTAGACTCCATTTTATGTTGATTTCGTGTGATTAAACTAGTAAATACCTGTAACTAATGAAAAATCAATATTTCCAGGAGATCTCTTGAAAAGCAAATGATTTTTCTGTAGACTATATGCTTTGTTTGATAGATGATTTAATCTGCTCAATCTAATATTAGTTTTAATGCTTTTCGTGTAGGAATTACTTCTGCTAAGATTTTTAACTTGGACAATGTTCACAAAGGTGAGGTTCAAAGAGGAATGCTGAACATTTGTCAGCATGTCATCCTGGATTCAGATCCCACAAACTCACTCTTTGTAATGCATGGTCACATCCTCATTTCATCTTCTTGCAACATGATAATCAATAGCAAATACTGTCTATGTAGTTGCTCCAACTATAGTTCAGGAGAAGGCTTCTGGCCTACAGAAATAAAACTAGGAAACAATTGACAGGTAAGTTTTCCTGTGGGAATTGGACATACCAGCTTCTCTACTGCCATATTTTGAAAAGATTTAACAGTAATACTGTCACTAATTTTGATAAGATTTCTGTTAAAACCCCATACGATTCTTCGAAATACTTGTTCCTCTGCTAGCAGGTTCATTACTAAATAATAGCATAAATAACATTAAAGCTCTGATAAATATATTTCCATTAATTATATTAATATTTAAGTTTGACTCAGCAAAACTTTCCATAGAAGATTGGGCTCATCTATTTTTAAGATTGGAAGCACCATAATGACATGCTAATATCACCAACTGCACATAATATTAGCAGTAGAAATTCACACCTTGAATCTCACATTTTTCTTCATAAATTACTTAACCTCACTTCTGGCCTTCCATTTATTCTGTAAGGTAAATAATGATTTTTAGACTTTGCTAAATGTTCTTATAAAAGCTCTCTGTCCTGGCCCCAGGTGTAGTTCTAGAGCCTATTAAGACTTTTTAGTTAGATATTCAAAGGAGTTAATGTATCAGAGCACAGGTATGTTCAAGTGCAAGCTTCAGTCTACCAGCAGCTGGGGGAGCTGCTTACCTCTTATGCAGTGCAGATCAGTGTGCACTTCAAACATTTCTAAGGAAAGCAAGATGTGAAATGAGCTTCTAGTGATCAGAACTGATCCAGCTTGTTTAGGGAAACACTGAAAATCTTTAGAAATACAAATGATGTTCTTTTTGTTTATCTCTTTGAATTGCTTTGGAATATCCTGCACTCATATGTCTCTATAGGGAGAAAACAAAAGGGAAAGGGTGTAAAGGACTGGGGGGACTGCTGTAGGTTAACACTTTGGGGGTAAAAGGATCTTGAATGAGAGTTCCTTCTTTTTATCCTGCCTTGCCTTCCTACATGTTTTAGCACTGATAGCCATTTGAAGCACTTTTTACTTTGTAAAATTTAGCTCAAAATGACCAGGTTAGGTGGCATTTCTAACTGAAAGGCAGGTACAAGGGAGCACAATGAGAACTGCTGGTGTTCTTGGTTATGCCTTTTCAGCTTCATTTGTGTGAATACTCAACTATCTCCAACCGTGCTAATTGCTGAATTTTAACTGTTTTGGATGGATTAGTACAAGATGCCTACAACACCAGAATGTGCTGTCTTCTTACTTCTGAGTGCCAGTGCTGCGGACTGCAGTCTGAGCAGTTCTCCAAGCCCCAGAAACTACATTTGTATAGTTCCAACCTTGGAACTGATTGCTATGCTAAAAAGGAGCATTATTATTATTATTATTATATTAATAATAATATCATTATTTAGCATAAGGCAACACAACTTCTAAATGCCTTCAATCACCTTAAAACTGGATGACTATTAGGAGCAGGAGTTAATCCTAAAGTCATTCAGAAGTACCTCACTTCTGAATTTATTACTGGTTTGTAGCTCTCTAAGAGGTACTTGTACAATGTAAAATAATAAAATAGTGTCAATGATGATGTTTCACTATTTAGCAAATAATTTTTGCATAAATATAAGGCAAGCAGAATTGAGGGATATTACAAGCCTGTGGGGACAGCTAAGGGTCACACAGTTAATGCTGGAAATAAACACGCAGTTCTATTTTTGTGAAAAGGAATGTCAGTCTTATCTGAATAATCTTGCCATAAAGCACTTAAAATAAACACGAAAGTAAAGTAACCAGAACCTCACAACAAAACAAATTGCTCTCAACTGCTTTCATAGGTAGATCTAATGTAGCATGTTTATAAATGGGTTCTCTATTCTTTTGAGCTTTTTCTGATTCTCTTTTGGACATATCTGTGTTATAAATGCTGAAAAACAATTCTTTTCCCTTGTTACAGAGCTGATTACGTGGAAAATAAAATATTTCTCCTTTTCTTCTTACCTTTGCGTTGGCCAGAAAAAATACTAATAATACTGTCCCCTCAAGATGTGGTTGTGATGCCACACTGAGCTTCGTAAGGGAAGGGAGCATTTCAGGCAGTCAGGGTTTTCTATACATTTTTAACAAAACCAATTAAACCTCTGTTGTGGAGCTTGCAGGGGCAAAACAGTTCAAGAGAGGAGTTATACAGCCCCATCCTTTTTAATTACTTTCACAAAAAAAAATTTACAAGAGGAGCTGTCTAAAAGCACCGTTCCATTTATGTGCCACGTTCAATTGGTGGGAAGAGTGGCATGACACCTGCGCCTGCATGGAGCTGTGCCAAAGGCTCTCCTCTGCGCCACTGCGAGGTGCCCCCTTCGGCTCCTTAAAGCTTCACGCAGCCAGGCACTCACGGGGGAACTTTGAGCAACAGGGGAATTACATGTTCTAACGCGTTCGGAACTCGGTGCCCGGCTCTACATCTTTCCTGCGGTTAGAAGAGGGTTTATCGTTGCTGGGGTTCTTTGGTTTCTATTTAATAATGACCACGCCGAGCAACCAAATAACAATCTGATGGAGGTTTACATTTTTTTCAATGCACTTCAGTTTCCTAAGAGAGATTTTCAAGTATCAGTCTCAAACCCTTTAATATGATGGAAGCCGAGAGAAATTCAACTCGAAACCACCGGCCCGCACTCCGACATCTCCCCCCGTGAACGCGACTGCCCCACGGCAGCCGTCGG
>VYXD01014618.1:558174-716672 GCA_013397195.1 Hylia prasina
CAACCTGGACGAGGAGAAGCTGACAGTGTACAGCGGGCCCCCGGGCAGCTACTTCGGGTACTCGGTGGACTTCTACATCCCCGACCCCAGCACGTGAGTGCCGCCGCCGGGGGTGGCGGGGCCGGGCCGGGCCGCCCCCGGGCCCGGGGAAGGCTTTGGGAAGGCGGCGGGCGAAGGGCGGCGTCGCGCCCGCGGGGTGACAGCGCCCATCGCCCGCCAGTCCCGATCGCCCCGGTGACCTCCCGGTGTGTTTCGCAGGGGCAGCGTCCTGGTGGGAGCTCCCAAAGCCAACACCACGCAGCCAGACATCGTGGAAGGAGGAGCGGTGTATTACTGCGCCTGGCCCGCCGCCCGGTGCAGGCAGATCCCCTTCGACAACACCAGTAAGTGCGCGGCTGTCCCGCGGCGCAGCGCTGTGTCTGTGCCCGGGTACCCGCGGCTCCTCCGAGATCCCTGTGCTTGGGTCACTTCGGTCCGGGTGTCTGCACTCGAATAGAAATCCCGCTCCTGGGAGTCTGAATGCATGTGCTCCTGCAGGGAAGGGTTTAATGGTCTCCAGAGATATAACAGGACTGTGACCTCCAGGATCAGTAGTTCATCTTAATAATTGCCTTTTCCTTTTCCTCTTCTTCTTTAATGAAAGGTATATGTGGCAGATTCCTGCTTTTGAAAATACTTTTGCGTGTTCAGAAGGCAAAGCCCCCGAAGCTTTTTCCCACACTTCTCTGAGCCATGGAAATAAGAGGATTTCTGGTCTTTGCTGTTATTTTCAACGAGGGGATTTCTGGCTGTTTAGATGGATGAAGTGTCTCGTGTGGCATGCTTATTTAATTCTATTCAGAAAGCAAGTATTTTCTTTCAGAATACTGAACCTAGATGCAAACCGATTCAGGCACAATGTGGATAGATTATATCCACTTCCAAAATCCCAAGACAGATGTTTCTTATTTAATTAGAAGGAACACACGTTTTAAACAATTCAAGCTGTTTATGTTTTCTGTTGTCTCTTTATAGGTCTTGAAAATAATTTAAACCTAGTGTTTGCAGAGACTTTAAAACTGGTTCCTTTATTTAGGCAGACTTTGACAGCTTGACCATTAGGCAAAAGTTATTGTTCTTTAGGTTATATTTATTCTTAATATTTGTGTTTTATTGAAATGGGAACACAATACATTTTTTTTTTCTGAAAGAAGAAGTTAAATTAGAAGAGCTCACTTAGCTGTAGCAAATAAGCAGTGCAGCTCTTTACTCCTCCCAGCTCCTGCCACCCACATCTCATTACTGTGTTAGTGTCTAGGAATACTGATCAGGATGACTGTCCCATCATGCTGAGCATTCTTCAAAACAGGGTAAGTGATAGTTCATGTATGTGAATATGGCTACTGGAGCAGGTAAAACTATGTACAGCATCTGGTTATATAAATGGAAATGTATATAGACAGTATGCCTATGATGTGTTCTGAGTGTACATATTTGAGTGTACATAGTTAAAATAAAACCAGGAAATAGAGGAACAATTCATGTATCTCCCATCTTATGGTTAGACAGTTCGTGTAACAAAAGTGGAATATATTATCTATACAAAATAATTTCAAGTTTGAATAGAAAACTTACAGCCCAAATGAAAATTCCATTGCATTTTTGAAGGAGAGTTTTGAAAAATTTATGAAAATCTAGTGATGAAACCTAGAAGGACATCTGACTTCCCTGTGGGAAACTTGAGACAGCTGCAAACTGTTTGCAGAGATATCCTTTGCAGATATTATGTTTTGAGTAAAGGCACAAACAAACTGAGGAATAAGTATATCAATAAGGCTTTGGACTGTATCACACAACTGTTCAGCTTGGAATCTCCAAAGGGTGGTTCATTCAGTCTTCCAGAGATGGTTGTGTCCTCTAGATAGAATCCTGACTTGTAGACAGCTGAAGTTAAGCCAGAGAGTGACCATGGTGTAGGCAGGGATGCACTGTCCTTGCAGGAGGGATGGCAGCATAGGCAGGTTTAACAGTGGCTCTCTAATTCCAGTCCCAAGGGCAGTAAAGGTGTCATTTTGCACAATTCAGCAATGTCCCGTGCACAAGGACCCCAGGAAGGTTTGCATGGCTTGTACCACGCCCTATTCTTCATTGGCAGCAACAGAGAGGCCATCTCCAATATGCTTTAGATGACTCCTTTTGCTGATTTCTGGATGTATATTTCATGTCAATGTTGTTCTCTCTCAAACCCATTATTTACAGGATCAAGTTTTCCTTGTTTTCCACTATTCCCCCAAACAGAGTAGTCCACATGAGCTCTGTCCTAGGTGAAACTATTTCAAATAGTCTGTCACACAAAGTTTCTTTTGAAGCCTTTAGCTATGTTATGCCTACTGGGACTTAGATAGGCCTTGGTAAATATGTGGGGTGTTTGCAGTTCATGGCTCCTCTACAGGCATCTTGTACTCATTATGCCTCCTCCTACAACATCACTCAGAAATGCTGCTTTTCCCATTTCTAATAGTTATTCTAATAAGCAGAAAAAAGTCAGCCTGGGTTGTCAAAGATCATACAAAAAGTTGATGATGGTACTGGTAACTGATTCTTGAGATTTTTCTTCTTCTTCTTCCAGTGCCTTTACCACAAGATTATTCTTTCTTCCAAAACAGAAACACTCAAAAGTTGTTAGAAGACCAGAAGTGAAGTTGTAGCAGCTTTAATGTTAAAGATTAATACTTCATGCCTTGTAGGAGATCATTAAAAGTCTTGTAAAGCTTTGGGAATGTTTTCTGAAACAAAACAGAAGAACCAGAGGCTGGTTCAAAGCTGAAAGATTTCATTTTGATGCATTTTTGTACAAAGCTTCCATTTTTCAATACTTTCTTCTTGACTCTAACTAAATAATATCTCTTTCAGTTAGATTAGCTAAGCAAAGCACAATAAAAGAAACAAAACTACTGAATAATTGGGAGCATTCTTAATTAAGTTCAGAAGTAAAAACTGAGTGGAGCTGAAAAGAACTGGAAAGGCAGTGCGAACCAACAAATGGACAAAGAACTTTCAAAATTGGCATTTTCAGCCTCAAAAGTTCAATGGAGAGGACTTCTAAATTCTGAAGAATTTTTTAAAGTCAAGCAGACTGACATATGCTATATCTGAAGTTCAATATGTGAAAATGCTTCTAAAACTAAAATTTTCACTATTACTTAAAAATTGAAGAGATGAACAAATCCAAGAAGTTAAAAGACAGTGACTTAAATTACGTATGAGCTTGAGGGCTCATGTCTTCTTCTGAGGACTGGATGCACTAATGTATGTTGCATTCAATGCAAGTTATGTTTTGCTCTTGAAGAAGGAACATACAGTGTGTGCACTTGGATGATGTTTGGACTTCTACTGCCACAAACAAGTGGCAGTAAAACCGATTATTTCTGTTCCCACAAAAATAGTACAGCTGATTTCAAGTGAGGTTCCTTTGTTTGCAAATGCTTCTGAGTCATTTGTATTAACATTGTTACTGTCTCGGTACTACTAAATGAAAACAGTGAGGACACTGACTAGTGTTGTGTGATGGCTTTAAGTCAAGATTCTGGACATTTTCAGATAGCATGATGTGGAGTTACTTTGTACCAATTTATAGTTATCTTGTATTTTACAGTTATTGAGGTGCTTGATGAATGGGTAGATGTGCCTTGTTAACTGAAAGGGAACAAAATCTCTCTCCACCAACATATAAGGCTTGTTAAGAGGCAATGATAAACATGAACAGGCTCATGAGTCAGGAAAGAAGAAAAAGTAATCCGTTGAATTTCTAAACTATTTATTGCCTTAGAGGGGGCATTTGTTCAAGAAGTGATATGAGGGAACCAAGTAAGTGACAGACGCCTTAGTTAAAAACTTAGTCTTGCTTAGGTTAATTTTATGATGTTCAGTGCTGAGATAGGATGATTCTTGGTTCTGCAAAGGCTGTTTGGTTGAAGAGATTTGTTTGTTTATTTAGTTACGTGACCAATATATTTTTATTTTTACAATAACTGAAGTGTTATTTTTAAAAATGTCGTTCTGTATCCTGAGCCACAGAGTCCTGAAGGGAAAACAGGAGTGCCAGGCCTAACTGAATCTGACATCCTAACACTGGTGGGAGACACCTGCAGTGTTGCCCAGTGGATGAGGGATATGACACTGCAAGGGATGCTCCCAGTCACTGGCAAGGTGTGGTAAGCTCCCTCTTACCACACAGACTCTGGCACTCAGTATTAAACTTTACTCTTTTTTTGGATCATGTAAGCTTTAAATGACAAAAAAAAGTCTTTGTGGTTTATGAAGCCCCCTTACTCTTTTTATTTTTCCTCAGAGGCTAAGAACAGATGAAGGAGTATTCACTGTATTCCCAGTGAAAGATACAAAAAACGTTTTAAAAATGCATGACTGCTGTTGAGTGCCGTGTTCAACCATGTTCAAACACAGACTGGGCTCCTTGCTACTAGCAAGAATATTCAAAAACAAGAGTACTGCTGCAATCATCTCCATGGCACTGCATGTGTTAGAATGCTCCAGATAGTCTGAGCTGCATAACGTGTTAATGTGGAAATGTACATGGGCTAAGCTACCCTGCTAAGAAGATGGCTTAATTGGAGTTAGTAGAGGTACAGGAGTATCTGCAGCCTAAAAGCCACATCACCCAACTGAAATTGCTCTAGAGGAAATTGTCCCAGGTGGTTACTAATTTCTCAGGCCACGTATCTCTGCTTTTTATAGTAGCTAACCCAGAGATTTCCAAAGAAATGAGGTTATTTGCTTGCAATAATTGATCCTGTTGATGAAATAACATTCCTGACAAGCAACAGAGGGGCAAAGGAGGGAAGGAAGATGAAATTTTGTCATGTAGGATTTGAGCTGATCCATAAGCAAGTCGTGGAACCGGACATTCCCATGTGGGTTGGCCAGTGATATGGCCTGCAGCCAAGAAGAGGCTTAGGCAGGAACTCTCTGTGTTTCCTGCTGTTGATACAGCACTGACTCTGCAGTCCCGTGTTTGCACTTCTTTAAAGCTCCCTAAATCTGTGTGCTGGGGTCAAGGCTCTGGGAAGAAGCTCAAAGCACTGCCCCTGAGAGCACAATGGGTGCTTTAACCTTCTCCATTGCAGCAGAGAACTGAGATAAAGTATAATGGAAGGGCTTTTAGTATCCCCTTACTCCAGGAAATATAGATTGAAGGGCAGTGACTCTTCTCCCTTGTTCCCCTACTTTGTGAAGTTGTCCGGTTGCATTGCAGTGTAAGGCTGTGATACTATGAAACTCAATGAGAAGACAGAGAAACAAGCATTGGCATCATATTAAAGGTTTGTGGTCTGTCTGTCCTCTCTTACCTACACAAAGCTAACTTCTCAGTTTCTTCTGTATGAAATGGGTTTACAATGACTATTTTTGCCTTAACGCTGAGGTAGAATTACCAAGTCCTTGTTTCAGCTGTATGCTCTTCCATTCAGCTGCCAGGAGAGGTAGCAGGAGAGCAACATCAAGAAAACTTTCTCCTCTTGATTAACTAGGTAGCTTCTGAACCATTTGAAGCATCTTGCAGCTAGAAGCAGACTTAAATACCCCCTGAAGTCTGCTATTACATTTGAAATCTGGTAAAAAGCTTATAGTTCAGATTTTGGAAACTCTGAACTATTATTATTAAGGTAGCTTTTAGTTGTAATACTAGAGGCTGCATCAAGTTCTTGTATTTTAAATTAGGTCCTGAAGGCACAATTTCAGATACCACTTCCCTTAAATTTCCAGAACACACTGGGGTGTTTTCTTTGCTATCAGTTAACTCTACCAGTTTTACTAAAATAGGCTATATTTTTTAAACTAGCTGGAAAAAAAAATCTGAACAGCCTCTGAAGAGGAGCAGGGAAGGGGGATGTAAATGAGTTCTGACCAAGCGTGCAGTTGATAAAAAACATAAGCTAATCTGGCCAGCAGTTGAGCTGATTGTAACAGAACCCAGGTACTATATAAGGAGAAGATGTATTGTGCAGCTCGAGAGCTTTAGTTACATGAAAAAATAATTAGCTGTGGAGATAGTAAGATGCTGGGTAAAACTTAGAATCCTGTTATAAAACAGAATTTGCATCTCAAGAGAGATTGCTGAGAGAGAACTTTGTTGTACTCTTAAATGTTGACACATTTTAGTCCACTGTGCCAGTAAGACCTTATCTGGAAAGTCATGGTTCACTTGTAGCATTCTGATTTATAATAAGACCCTCATGAGTTTCTTTGGAAAGTCTCAGCCCTATCTAAAGAAAGGAAAAAATACTCCTAGCTATGTTAGTTCAAGCCCTAAGGTCTTAATTTGTTTTTGATCAGATTGTATTTAGGGAAAAAATCCTCCTGGGTTTGAAGGTTTCTTTTTTTTTTTTGGATTCATGGAATGTCCAAGTGAAGCTCTCTAGATATGATCTATTAAATTAAAATTACTCATATGAATAGCAGCTAAGCTGCAGTAAAAACCAGACATAAAGTAGATGGTTGCAGAACCAGATAAATGGAAATATAGAAGCAAGTCTTCTCATCATGACAGAGTTTTGCATATCCTTACTATTTCTCAATACTTCAGAGTCCCCTTTTCCCCCCCAGCATTAATTAAAAGCAATTGTTTGGCTTAGTTCCCTAGATCATACCTAGTGTTTAGCTTTGCATTTGAATTCAGTCTCTGTGGTGAGGGTCTCATATCCATGACACTGTGAAAGTTACTGAGTTACCTTTGCTTTGTAATGGGAGGTATCACTGGACTCTTGTGTTAGTGAAAGGGTGGTGGGATTGTCAAGATTCCCTTTTTTCCTGCACTTCTAGAATATAGGAGCAAGTATGCCAGGCCCCTTCCCTCTCCCTCTTCCCTTCTGTAAGCCAGAACACTAATGATGCAGTAGAGCTGCTTTCTGAGTTAACTGAGCTTGCTCAGAGCCTTTTGTAACCATCTTCTGAAACCACCCCAGAGCGGGAGAGCCACAGTCTCTCTGGGGAATCTCTTCTTAAAATTTATTCAGAAATTCCCTTGCTGCAACTTAGGTCTTGTTGCCCCTTTTCTTTTTGCTGCATACCTCAAATGGGAGTTTGGTACTCTCTTCTCTCTATCTATTGAACACTGGATGAAGCACAGATAGATCATCCTTTGCTTTTTCTTCTTTCGGCCAAACACCTGCAAGGAGTGATGTCTCAAAACTGTACATAACATGTACTCCATGTCAGGGATATTCACTTTCCTTTACCTGTATAAATTTATAGAAATATAAATTTAGTAAGATAGAAATATTTGTTTGTTTTATGTGTTTGTATTCACATTTTATACCAATATGGATAGATTTAGGTAATCGTTCACCTCTACTCTGTGTAGGTATAATTATGTACAAATATATGAAATCTATTTATTATATTTTACCTGTATTTTTATATGATGGATGTGCATAGATACATACACAGATATATCAAAACAGGTATTTGAAAGGGATTTGCCATCATGGATGAAGCCAGAGATCTGAGGGCAGAGTGTAGCTGAACTTCTGCAGATGCCTGGTTAATGGACATCTGTGTTTATCCAGGACATACAGGCAAATAGACCCAGAGCATTTAGACATAATACTTTTCAAAATTCCAGAATGATGAAAACTTACATGAAAGAGCTGCAGGTGTATTACCTAGACAGATACTTGGCTTTGACTAGAAGCACTGTTTTCCTGTGTTAAGTTTGATTAAAATGTTTTCACAGAATCACAGAATCATTTAGATTGGGAAAGACCTCTATGATCATGGAGTCCAACCTTCGAATGATCACCACCTTGATTTGCTTTTGTTCATTTGAGTATTCTTAAATTATAAAAGATGCTGCATTTTTTTACTTACAATTTTCAAGAGCTGAATGAATCACACTAAGTAATTACCAGTGTTTGCCCATACATCTCTTCTGCAGATATTAATTAGTATTAAAAAAAATTAGTAAGGGAAATGTTTGGTTCATGCCTTTTAAGGTGCTTATGATGTGCTCACTTAGCGACTGAGGGGAGACCAATTCTCATAGAAGGCACCAAATTTACTCTAATATGTGTAAATTATGGATTTGCACTAATATTTGCTCTAGATTCAGGCTTCAATTCCTACAAGTGAATCTGTGCTGTTGCTCCTAACATAGGTTTGCTTTTTGCTGTCCAAACTCAAATTTTTCTATTTGTCCAACTACTGTTTTAGTAATGTAAGGGGCGCTTTTCTTTTTTTTTTTTCCCCCCCCATTTGGTAGCCCCTAGGTACCCTCAACTAAACAACTGGGTAAAGGAATGCTGGTTTTAGTAATCATGTTTCTGTATCTCCAGAGCTGCTTCTGAATCTGGATTGTAGGGCAGTACCATATATAGCAGTTGTGGCTCCTGCAGTAGGAAATGAGGTGCTTTGAGTTTGCTGAAATGCAATTTAAGGATGTCCTCATACCTAAATTTGTACTTATAAATCTCTGTTCCTTGCATATTCCTGGTTGTCTGGGCTTTAGTCTGCAATACAGTCTTAGGCAGTATCATTATGAGTGACTCCAGAGCTGCATCTCAAGCCAAATTTGCGAGTCATCCAGACTGTCAAGCATCTGGAGCAGGTCCTGGGCTGGCTCTGAAGCAATCCAGCTGGTACTCTGGCACTCCTTGGACCTCTCTGGACAGGCTCAGGCGTTGTGTGCCCAGCCCAGCTGCTGCCTTGTACTCTTGCTGCCCTTGCACTAGTGTCACATATCATGATACAAGATAGCCTGAGCTCCTTCTGAAAAGGGGCCAGGCATTCTCCTCCAGAAGAGATGATGACATGTGAATGCAACATGAATTCCCACCAAGTTTTCTCTCCTCAAAAAAATATAGCTGTGGGTAGAGGTACAGTACAGACTTAGCCTGTGGGTCTCAGATGCTCATAAATAGCACAAGGAGAGCCATTTCCCTGTCATATAATGGTATTGTCAGGATACAGACATGCTACTTTTTGAAATTCCTAGATAATGCTGCTTTGAGGAATATACAGATTTTTATTTTTTTTTAACTGGATTGGCATTTATCTGGGTAAATGAATAGTCTTGGTCTGAGTCTAAGATGGTCATCCATGGCTATTTACAGCTGGTTTAAAAAAAATGGTACTTTAGGTACTTTTAGGCCATGATTCTTCTGACCTTCTCAGAGTTTTGCCTTAGGAGGAAAAGAACTGGCTTAGATCATGTCCTCAGATGTAAGTGGGCGACCAGCTCAGAAGTGAACAATTGCAGGAGGGCAAAGTAATAACAGCTGGTGTGTATTCAGACAAGTTAGTTGTGTATATTGCTTTATTTTGCTAAAGTTACATGGAAAGCAGTAGATGTTTTATAGCATTCTGAAATACTGACCAGCTGTTACATGCAAAAGACTAAACTGTATTTTAAGGCACAACCTTACAAACTGGGAATATGACTCTGCAGCTCTAGCAAGGATGCTGAACAAAAGTGATTAGAAAATCTCTATCAAAAGAGATTTATTTAGGGAAAAAAATCTATTTGTTGATTTGTGTGTCTATGGTATTTTTCAAATTATTTTATAATAAAAATCCCAAGCCACAAGATGAAGGATTCCTACTACACCATATGCCACTAAATGAGGTGGGATTGTGCATGTGTGTATTTACAGTTCTTGCAGATTTACTGGTAAACTCAGCTGTTGTTTGATAAATCCTGCAAATGGTTGTCCAAGTTTTAAAATTTAACTTCTTTTCACATGTTGGTATACTTTGCCAGTAGACAAGTATGTTGTTTTGATTGAAAATGGAAGCTCCTTTTAAGTTAGAACACTGGCCATGAGTATCCTCAAAGCCAGGCTAGCATTGGCTGCTGTAAGCTGGCCATGGCTGATTTGCAAGCTTCAAAAGCTTTGTTTCTATCAAGACCCCATCTGTGGACATTGATCATATTCAGATCTGCTGGAACATTCAAAAAAAGAAAAAAAGAAACCTTTAAGGTCTGAATGGGTCTGACTTCACTGGAAAAAATAATCAAAAGTAGTGTTGCCAACAACTAGGTAGGAGCTGGCAGCACCCACCATGCAGTGTGTCAAATACACTGTCTCACATCCACACAAGTTTAGGCTTAACTTCAATAAATGTATTATTAAAAATTAATACTTTTAGAGTAATTTTAAATTGTACTTCCTGATTTTTTAAGAGCTAAATATTCCTGAAATTTATCTCTCTAAGCATGAGCTTCAGCAGTAGCTGCTGTAATTGGCGCAGCACAGAAGCAAATGCTTGTATGAAGGAAGATGTTTCCTTAGAGACTTTCAAACTTTTAAAGATTCATTATCATTCAAATTTCCTTCATGTTTATTAGGAAAAAGTACAGACATAGAGTACTCTTGTTCTCCAAGGGTATTTTTCTTTCTAATTCTGTTTATAATATTTATGAGGTTACCATAAGCTGCAGTCAGCAGTGAGCTGACATCCTAGAAAACATTCAGGTATCTCCTGTATTCCTTCTGGGCAAATCCCAAGGAGTGTTGACTTTTTAAAATGTTGGCTGTATTTTTTCTCAGTTATTTAAAAATGTATGTAAATCCATAGAATATGATCTGACACTAGTTTTTCTTTTAACATTCCAAGGTATACAGTGGTTTTATTTTCACTTAGAGTGACTAAAAAGGATTGATTCTTCTGAAATCCCTCCTGATAGGAACCAGAAACAAACATAAGGGAATGAACAAGGGGGTAGGAGTAATGCCCTGCTTATGTATAAATTGAAAAGTTCATTAGGAATGACTGGTAAGGGAAGAGCATAGCTCATGAACATATGGAAAATCAGTTTACTTCAGAGAACTGAGGGTGAAGGGAAGGGATGTCTGCTTTTTATTAAAACCTGAAATGCATTATAATTGGCCTGAATCTTTGCCCAGATGGCTTCTCTTATGCTGACATCTGTAGAAGTGTATATAAAGCAACATTAGGAAGCTGTCTCTTGTGACAGTGTGTACATATGTAATTGTGTTAAAAACTAAGTCCTTTGCTATCTGTAGTGTTGGTCTTTGAATGAGCATGCTGAGAAATGTCATTTGTTTGACAAAAACTAATTATGGAACATGTTTTTTGCATGGAAAGTTTCTACCACGTCTGAGAAAACTTTTTTAGGGCTTTTCACCTATTTTTGTAGATTCTTGTTCATTCTTCATCACAAATTCCAAGTAAAATGTGTTTTTTAGGGTTTTTTGGGGGGGGTTTTTTTGGGCTTTTTTGGCAGAGGGAAACACAGTTCCTATTCCAGTCCTGTGTACTTTTTTTCTAAAGTTTAGGTGTTATTATTTTGAATTTTTATGCGTGAATTTAAGCTGGTTTCTGCTGACCAGTGAAAAGGTTAAATGATAATAAGAAGTTCATTTCCTATTGAATGGATTGGATGATGACAAGTGTATGCAATGTAATATATCTGTTAATCTATTCAAAATTCTGTCCTTGTGTTAAAAATAAGCTGTCAACATAGTGCTTCTTTTTTGTCAGACAACAGGAAAATTAAAGTCAATGGCACCAGGGAACCTATTGAATTTAAGACAAATCAGTGGTTTGGGGCAACAGTCAAAGCTCATAAAGAAAAAGTTGTGGTAAGTCTTATGCATTTAATATTCATTTGGAGATGTTTATTATTCTCAAATGTATATGTTTAATAGCTTTCTATGTGTACATTATGGAAATAACTCTGATTATGCATTAATTATAAAAGATTATGCATTAATTATAAAAGAATTATAATTTGAAAAACAAAAGCAGCCTGTAAAGTCAGGTTGAACTGATCAAGTGAAGATGATCCTGCTGCCATGTGAAAACAGCAGAATGTCATATTGTTGTGGAAGTGAATGATATTTTTTAACAGATAATGGATATTTTTCAGAGATACACAGGAACTGACAGTTGTGTGCTATAAAATGTTCAGTATTATGAAGATATATTTGGAATGTTAAATACAGAATATAGTGAAATTGCATGTATTTGAATGTAATGAAATGTTATAAAGCTAAGAACCTCTGTTGATGTTCAGTTAGGAAAACCCCTCTTTTGTCACATTTGCATTGTTTTCAACAGCTATGTCATAGCCATGGTGAAACAGCTACAAAAAAAAGCTGATAAAAACAGTTGATAAAAAAGCTCCAAAAAAAAGATGGCTATCAAAATGCAGCATCTGTTTTCCAGTTTCACTGAATGTTTTACCTGTACTGATAGAGGCCCAGCAGTGGGCAGGTATTTTTATTGCCCAGTGACATTCTGGTGATGCTTCCAATTGCATTAAGATTTACATTAGAAACAGCACTGAAGTAATTGTGGTAAGAATAATTGATTTGCTCATTAGTTTTACTAGTTTTGACAATTACCAAACAAAAAATTACCTTAGGATTGGATTAAAACTTCCAATTACTACTTAGAAGATAATTATAATGGAGGAAGTATTGAAAGGAAATTCTTTCCCTTATAGTGTGGTTAACATACAGAAGGATTTTGAAATGAAACAAGTAATGAGTAAAACATCACCCTATTCTGTTACAGAGCTAAGTAAACATAAAAATTCTAAAAAATTCTAAAAATAGATGAACATTTTTCATTTTCTGTACTCTACTAAACAATTCACAAATTGAAATAAAATACTTCTTTACCACCTTTGTGAAATCTTAACCAGGTGAGTAGAAAAACTCTTCAACAGATGTGCTGTGTCTGCACTGACCAAACTTCATTTATTTGGGGTATCTTTTCTCAGAATCTGAAACTGAGTCAACACTTTTCAGGCAAAAATTTGGACAGCAAAGCTGGAAAGATTTGTCTGTTAAGCTTTTTAGGCTAAGAGAAAAAGAAAATGTCATCAAACTGTCAGGAACTTGTTTTTCAAGCTACTGATTTAATAGTGAACTGCATTAAGTCAACATTTATGATTAAGTTTTTCCTGTTTCAATCCATTTGGCTTGATGTCGAATATAACAAACATCATCCTCACAGGACACATACTCCTCTTTGCTGCACTCTGTTCTTGCTCTCTGTTTCAATATGCAAGGTTTCCTAGGTAGGGGTGTGTGTTCCTTAAGTCATTGCTCCACAAGCTCCAAGTGGTGGTAAGCTCTGAGTAGTCCTGTGGTTCATACAGCTGGTACTGGTTGCAGAACAAAGGCAATACAATATTGTGGATAATAACAACACCTTGCTAGAGGTAGACAGGTTTGTAGTTGAAAGAGTAGGACAAGACAGGACAGGAATGAAGGATTTATTTGTGTCTTACAGAGGCAAGGTTGCAGGGAGAGGTAGAGTCTTCATGCTCCCAGGCAATGAAAAGTTTCAGGGCAGAGGAAACTTAGAGGAATGACTTGCAGACCTGAGAACTTATTGTTTTTATTTTTCTAATTATCTGGATTACCTTCAGAAAAGATAATGCTTCTCTCTTCACCAGTTGTATATCTTTTATCTTTACTCTGTCATGTTTGTAACACCACAGCTGTAACACAGAAGATTAAATATCTAGTCGAAACTTCTTTAGCAAAAAACTATTCACTCAGACTGTTGAATGCCTTATAACTGTATCCTGTCTATGAAGATTTGAACCAGAGGCTTATAAGGAGGCAGACACTCTGATTGTGATTGACCAAATGACAACAAGCTGACAAATCTCCTGCTAAGTGGAGTCAGTTCTGCTGCTATGCCCATTATTTTAGGACATACCAGGACAGAACTGGGATTGCCTTCAGCCACATATATGTGATGTGCATCTTAAATTATGGGATCAGCTCCTGTGCAATGAGCAGTAATAGAGCAAACATATTACTTGTGAGGCAGACTTAGAGGGTATTTGTAACACGGCTTAAATGTGATTTGTAGTCCCTGACAGATTTCACCTGCCCAGGGCTATAAGTGAAACATCAATATGCTTTTCAGGTTATAATGAAATTATATGAAGCAGTGGTCCTGCATTTCCTTCTGTCTTGTGATCATTGCTATATGAATGATACACCACCAGAGAGAATCCTTGTACACAGCCTATTGAAAACTACATTTTCCACATTCAAGAGTGTGTGAGAGTCTGTTTTGTGTGTCTGTTTTATAGGCTTGTGCTCCTTTGTATCATTGGAGAACCCTTAAAGACAGCCCAGAGAAGGACCCTGTTGGCACCTGCTATGTAGCAATTCAGAACTTCAGTGCCTATGCTGAATATTCACCTTGTCGTAACAGTAAGTATTAATATAAAGTATTAATATGAACAGTTGTGTGGAAGGAATTGGTTTTGCACTGAGGGTTTTCATTCTTTCAGTCTTCACACCACTGAGTCTTGATGGTTACTATAGGTTGTTATTGCATTGAATGAGGGTGTAAGGAAAAATTAACATTGAACTATATGCCTACAGCTGGATGCTTTATTGTATAATTAATTGAAATAGGAGAAACTATGTAAATTAATTTAATAAACTAATTGTGTGCAGTTATAGTAATCAGCTATAATTGGTTCAATTTTTGTGGCTTTAAAACATAGCAAACAGATCTAGATAAGAACCAGACAGCATATTAAACCAATTATTCATACTTATGCTGTGTATAAATGTCTCATCACAAGGTCACAATTTGAAGATCAGACCCTGCATAGAAACACACAAGCCTATATTATCACTCATGCCAATATCATCCACAAGAGCTCATTATTGAAGAACTTTCAGCATGGGAGAAAGCCATGCACATTAACATTGCTGTTCCACACTCTGTGCTGTTCTGAGGATGTGGTAGCCATCTCTGGGCCTTGCTTCTTGGGGAATAGGGATAAACCAGGTTCAGCTACCTAGAAGTCTGCAGAAAATACCACATTAGGTTATTATCAGTCATTCATCTTGTTCAGCATTCTATGCCATATGTGGTAGGGCTTTTAGCAGCGTTCTGTTGTATCTTCCTTTTAAAGCCTAGCTCTGTCTCTGCATGGACAGCTACGGAAAGAAGCTGAATCTGTAAGAAATGGTGTCCTTAAGACCTGGTTTTTGTACTTACTGATGTCCTACTGGGACTTCAGCAAAGGCTTATGTCACTTGAAGAGAGAGTTCAAGTGCCCATTCCTACTCCCAGTTTTTCAATCCTGCAGTCTTCTGGCACTCTGGCACATACAGAATTGCCATATGATGCATGCTAACATACTTTGCACAATTATATAAGGATTTGTAGAACAGAAATAAAAGTGGCCAGAAGCAGGACAGTTGTTTTTCCATGTACCCATCCTGACCCTTACACTGTGTCAAGGTATTTTGAGAACACCTTAGTAAACACTTATTTTTGTATTTATGACAGATTAGACTGTGATGAGAATTCTACAGTCTTGTTGAGGTTTTTACTTTTCTATCTCCAGCTAAACTAAAACTGAATCCCTGATAGTTGTTTCAAGGGTCCTTTCTTGGCAGTGGGAGGAGAAAATCCCAAGCAGCAAGGCCTGTTTTTCAAAATCTTAACAAGGGACTGCATGATCTCCCGATCTTGTAGAAGGTTTGATTTGCTCTGCCTCTTCTAGAAAAGAATACATATTTTCACATATATTGGCAGTATTGCGTTTCTTAGCATTACAGCTCCAGGAGTATCTGTGTTATCATATTTTTACATGCACTGTAAAATCAATAAAATGCTTCTACCTTCATAATTGCAGGCAATGCAGATCCTGAAGGACAAGGCTTTTGTCAAGCAGGCTTCAGTTTAGATTTTTACAAGGTGAGATTCTGCTTCTGAAGTATTTTGACCAAATGTCATTGTGATATATCTGCAGGGTTCAAGTGCTGTCTCAGTGGTCATGAGTTTATCTCCATGCTGTTGGATATGGAAAGTTTTGTGAAGTTTTTGCAAGTTTTTTCCTCCTTTTCAAGCTTCAAATTTTCTTGTTTCATTAATAAAAAGAAATACTCAATCAGCACCTGTTTATCTCTTTGCAGCATTCCAATCTGTCTCAGTCTATCTTAACAGATAATTTGGCAAAGTCTTCTGTGTGTTTCTATCCCAGTCTGTCCCACTTTTTTATTTGACTTTCAGGAAGCAGTGGGACAGGCACCAACTAGTTTTAAGAAGTTAAAATAGCCTATATAAGGATGTTTTTGGTGGCAGGCCAGTTATTGAGTAAAACCATTGTCATGTGGGGGCAAAAGTACTTAAGGGAAAGAATTAGATTTTCTTAAATGCCAAGAAGTCCAGAAACAATGTTGTGGGAAAAAGGATGAACTTTGCACAATTGTTCTTATCTGGGCCATTCTTACAGCACCAGAGCCTCAGGTAACTTTGACCATTGCCACTGTTTTGAGCTGTTTGAGCAGCTGCATTGTATAATTCTCTACAAAACATTATTGTCGTTTCACTAGATGTGAGCACTCTCTTTTCTGTTATCTTTGTTTTTTTACAAATAAGCAGCAAGTCTATATCTATGTATTTAGAGGTAAAATAAAGGGCTTTCAGTTCAAGTGCAGATGCATAGGGTGATTTTAACTTTTTCTTAACTGTGGATTTTCCTGCACATCCATGCACGTACATCCTTTCCTTGAACATGGCTATTCTCCTTTATCATGGTTCTGATATTATTTTGATCATTTAAATTGCTTTTTTCCCATGCATGTTTAATTTTGCTGTGTTCTTTTGTTGTATAATTTTATTTAATTCTGCTTTTTGTAGAATGGAGACCTGATAGTAGGCGGGCCTGGTAGTTTTTATTGGCAAGGTATGTTCATCTGGGTGGTTAACTGGATCTAAGAAGTGAAGGAGAAAATATTGTTATTCTAGACTTCCACTGTTTTGTCAGTTTAAGATAACCAGTCTCTGATCTTATTTTCAACAAATGTAAATCAAAAGAATTGCTTAACAACCAACTGAGCATAAAAATAAGCCATGAAAACTCAGGATGTAAGTTGTATAGGTAGCTAAACAAATACAAATAACTATTTTTATGTTTGCATTTTAGTATATTAAGTGGAATTTTTCCCTAGAAATACTGCAGGTTTAAAAATTACTCAGATTTGTAGAGAAAATGTACTATTTTACAAATGTTTGTTACTGTTTGTTTGTGAACACAACATTTTATAGCTATCTACATGTATTTTAAGTTCATTTGTGGCATCACTGTAGGTTCCAAGATGTGGTTTTTCATGTAGATAAACCCTGAAATTGTTTTGGTAAAAGGTTAAAGGTTATTTTTGGTTTAATCTGTTCTTACATATATGGTGTAGCTGTTTCCCAGCCTCTGCCTACCAGCTTGCCCACTGTCAGCCTCTTTGGTGTTTTTGCATTTTTTTTAAAGATGATCTAATTGATTGTGATTGTAGAGAATTCATAGCTTTGAATTCTCCATTGAGAAATTGCTTTCATTGGTCTACTACATTTGTACAGTGCAGTGACTTTAGTTTGAATTAGTACACTGAAATGGATCTGGAAGTGTTTTTGTAATGGTTCAATAGACAGTCAGTGCCTTGTTTTATTGATTTATGTGTACTCTTGAGACTTCCAGGGTAATAATGGAGAAAGCTTGAGGGAAGTTATCTGCTCTTTGCATCTGTGCTGTACTGGCATCCTTTCTGCTCTGTTCTGGTGTTCTGCTAGCCCTGTTTTATAGACTCTGGCCCTCTTTTAGGTCCCTTTCATTTATGAAGCTGTTTGAATCCAGGTCAGGTAATCACTGCAAGTATTGCGGACATCATTGCAAATTATTCCTTCAAGGATATTCTGAGGAAACTGGCACGAGAGAAGCAAACAGGAGTGGCACCACCCTCATATGATGACAATTATATGGGTAAGCTGAGTTCTATATCAGTTAGCAATGTGTTCTAAAAGGATGAGCCTTACATAAATATGAAAATAAGCCCTACATTGCTATTGTCCCAATTGTGAGAGGATTTGAACATGTTTTGTCTCAAACAAAACAGCAAATCAGTAGTTTGCTGGTTACTTCAGTGAGATTATTAACAGTCTTAAAATGATGCACAGCAACAGGGTTTGAAGGTTGAGATCTTAAATGGCTTGTTAAGGTTCTTATTATTTGATCTTAAATAATTAAGCAAAAATACAATTTTTTCCCATTTATGTATTTTTTCATTTCAAGATGATGGATTGAACTTATTGTAATTAAAGACTATTTCAATTTTTATTAGGTAAGTTCTGCTGTATTTTGTATAGTACTACACAAATACCCAATTAATTCTCATTGATATTTAAAAGATACAATTGAAGTAAAAAGTCAATTTGAAGATACTATGCAATTAATAGAAAAAAGGCTCCTTATCTACTTTTTATTAGCACTGATCTCTAAGAATTTTCTTCATACTCACATGTCTCTGCATGTAAAGCAGGTTTTTCTTCACACAGTTATAGAAAAGATTCAGTGGAATTTGAAAGCACGTCCTTGCACTGCTGCCCATAGATTTGAAATAGAAGTCCCTGATACAATCCAAAAGTCTTTCTTTACTGTGACAGTAGTAACTATCTCACAGGTTTACTAAAGCTCCAGGAGGTGCTTTACTGCATCTTTGGAAATGTTGCAGGAAATGTTTTTTCCACATAAAGCTCAGCCAGGGCACTCACACATTACAGTACAATAATGAAGACCTGAATTGTGTCAATAGCTATTAGGGCAAAACACCACAGTATTTGGTGGTTTTTTCAGATGAATGAGTATTATTGATTTAGAAGCTCATTTTCAGAGAAGAGGGGTCAATTTCTTACACATTCAGACTTACCATTAATTTAGTCATAGTAGTGTGATAAAGTTTTCCTTTTCTCCACATAGTTTTAGTATACTCATGTTAGAAAACTTGCATTTAGCAGATCCATTGAACAGACAAATCTGATGGTTCTTGAATATTTTTTGAAAGAAATTGTTTATCGAGTTGGTTGGTGTTTTTTTTAATTTATCTTTAAACAGGATACTCAGTGGCTGCTGGGGAATTTACTGGGGATTCTGAACAAGGTAAGCACCTACGTACTTGAATGAAAACCATATGGCTGTGCACTTACTAAATTCCTTGTTTTGGGTCTCTGCACAGGAACATACATACCTATTATACATTTGAAACACTGGTGAGACTTAAGCTATCTGTACTCAGTATCCTCAGAGACAATTATTTCTTTAGACAGTATTACATAACAGAATTAAAGTAACACAAAAATTTGAATTCCATAAGGGATGGCTTTCTTCTGGGGCTGACCAGCTTTGTAGTCCAGGCTCACAAAGCCAATAGGGACACAGTGCATTTCAACAAGTAAACCCAGTGTTCCAGACATGCTGCTGCTTAATTCCTCTGAAGTTCAAGTTGCCTGTCCTGCATTATGAAGGATTCAAAAAATATATAAAAAACCACACAGTTTTGAGCCAAAGACTATAATGTGTAAAAAGAGCTACCCCCAGTAATGGAAGGCTAGATTTTTGGCTGCTTTTTAATGCATATTCAAAGTTTTATAATGGATGATTTTGAATCAGTATCTCATGTGAATGACTGGCTCAAAAATATTGTTTAGTTGGCTAACTTGAGATTCATCCTGTGTCATGTTCAGGCCTTCACTGGGCTCCATTGCCCCTTGAGCAAACACGTTCCGTCAGAGGGGAGTATATGATCCCAGTGAGGAACAGAGGAAGGCTGGGCCAGTACAAGCAGGTGGCTGAGGTGCTCTGTTGTCTGAAGTTCCTGCTTCTGTCTTCTGACGTGGATATCCTGATGAGGGAAGGTTTAGAGTGCAAGACTGCAGGCTGGGACTTTGCTTTTTCCTTCTTTTTTCTACTCATTTTTTCTACTTGTTGTTTAAGTCGTTTAAGATTTCACCATTGAGCAAAATTACTCCTNTTTTTTTACTAGTTGTTTAAGATTTCACCATTGAGCAAAATTACTCCTAGAAGGCATCTAGGTTTAATGTATAATATCCTTATTCAGTGGATTCCTGCAATGCCACTCAGAAATTTCCTTGTAATGCCTTTAGATAGACTGTGCAGAATTTGTCAAGCACTTACATGGCATCAAATGAAATACTGGATGAGATAAACTGTTGGTAGGCAAAAAGAAAAGGAGTATTTGTAAGGACAGTTCTATTTAGCTTCTGTGCTCTAGTATGTGATGCTATAACTAATTCTTATTCCATCAATACAGAACTGTCAGGTAGCAAGCTGAATTGTGCCAAGAACTCTATTATACTGTGCTATGCTAAGCAATAGCAGAAAGATCCATGGATGGGTGTATTCAAAACTCAGGGTGTAGCATTTTGTGCAAGTAAATGAACGGAATGAACACTATAGTCTTATGAAATAATGGCTTGAACTGATTTACAGGTCTTTCTGATACAGATCACAAATCAAAATCCTAAGGGATTTGACATATATATCAAGGAAGATTTAAGTGGTGTGGGATACATGTTGCATGCACAACTCAGATTGCAAAACCAGTTCACTGTTGATCATTTATCCTTTCAGAGCTGGTTGCTGGAGTCCCAAGGGGAGCACAGAACTTTGGCTATGTATGTACTGAACCTTCATTTTATAATTTTTATAGTGTGAAGGCAATTAAGCTATTTGTAAGGTTAAATGCTACATTATATTTTCTGTCGCTTTCATACTAAACTTTCAAAACCTAGAAAACTGCCACTGATTTTCACCCTCAGGCTTATCTGGCTGGGTTGAAATGCCTTTACTGGTTTGGGTTTTGACTGGTAAGCCTGAAGTCTGTTTTCAATAGGCAATCACAATTACAATTACATGCTCTGAGTAATATCCCTATACCCACAGAATGTTTTCAGACCTAAGCTCTCACCCATAGGTTAGCATATATTTGTGCAAGGCTGTGTCCACAGTGCAGAGGAGTCCAAGTTCAGATTATTCATACCCAGTGTTTACTTTCAGTGTACATGTATACACTGAAACCCAGGTGCAAAGAGTCATGATATGCAGTTAGAAGTGAAGGGAAGAAAACAATATATGTTTGTGGATACAGCTTTTAACTTGTAGGGAAAAAGTCCTACAAGTAATCTGATAGGAGATCAGGAAAAGAGATCACAGGCACAGACACATTCTCTGGTTTTGTGGACCCCAAGTTCCTTGTGTCTCTGAGACTTTTAAATATTTTTAGGAAAAAGGTGTATTTGTATATGTATATATATTTCTATATCTATGTATACTTCTTTATGTTTTAAGTTAATGTTTTCATTCTTAGTCACTGATTAGTTGATAGTCTGTGATTTGCTGTTGTTCAATGTCCAGAAAGGAAGGGAAATACTTTTCCCTATTTTTCTCATGGGGAATCTGAGGGTCATGAAATCTTAGCATTTTGTTCAAGATCATACAGGAAAACTGTGGTGAGACAGAAAAAGAATTGGTTTTTTTTGGCCACTTGGACCATCTTTCAGTGTGTCAAATTCTTTTGCAGTGATGTCATGCTGAAACATCTCCATGTGTGCATGAAACTTTCCTTATTCTTCTGTTGCCAGGTCTCAATTATTAATTCTTCCGACTTGACCTTTATCCAGAACTTCACCGGTGAGCAGGTAATGTCAAGCAACTGTGTGATGAAATATTGTATCTCTAGACCTTCTAGTTTCCTTAATATAGTTTCAGGAATATATAAAACGTTTTTTTGTAATACCAACCATAAAAACAAAGAGGATTATCAGTAAAAAACTTTACATTTTATATCCAGTATGAAAGTCTATCTGTTGTTTTTTTTTCTTTTCAGATGGCCTCCTATTTTGGGTACACAGTTGCAGTATCTGATGTTAACAATGATGGGTAAGTCACCAAATATATTCAGCTCCACTGAACATTAATAGAAGCAATTAATGATATTTATTAATAAATGTAGGTTTTCAAAATGCTTCTCTTGGCTTCTCTCCTCGAATTTTAATTGTTCATATGGACTTATCTTTGTGCAGTCACAGTGGTGTGAGTATTTTCAGACCTAGTTTGGGTGAGTTTATCTTCCCAAATATGGATTCAAAGCAGTGTGTCAGAGGAGTGTCCAGAGTCCTGGGAAACAGGACTCCAAGTAGAAAAACAGTGAATAAACAGCACTACCTTGGGGAAGAGAGATGTTAAAGTCAGAAGTTCATGCTCTCGTTCTCACGTACAGAAAAGTCTTCTCATCCACAGCTTCACTTCTCAATTTTAAAAGCTTTCTAATGTCATCAGCTCTTCTTTCCTCATTCCAGCACCTGCTGGATGTCCATCCATTTTTATCATCCCAAGGACCAACAAGTGTCTGTGTCCCATAGCTCTGCTGCCAGGGTCATGGTACTTGGGGATTTCATCCCTAAAATACTTGGGGGTTTCAGGCTCTATTGAGCAAAACCCTGGTTAATTTTCAAGTCATGTAAAGTCTGATTAAATATTTTAGAAGAGGGAATTTAGTAAGAGAATATTTATAGTAGATATCTAGCAAGGAGATAAAGATCCCTGAAACTCAGAGGCTTGGAATTCTCCACAAAGATGAGCCAGGACAAGATATTACAATATTTAGAGATGTAGTGTACTCTTACTTATTGCAAAATGTCTCAAATGTGTCTACATATTTTTTTCTTGTGATCATTTCTTATTAAGTGTTTAAACATAGTGCATGAAATAATTTTTCTGGGCTAAGTCATTGCTTCTCATCAGTGACTAGTGACCCTTTAAAGACTGAGTTTTACAAGAGAAGAGAAAGTAACAGAGGTAGTAAAGTGTTATTACAGTTACAAAACAAAACAACAAAACAGAAGCTTCAGCAGTTTCCATGGTGTCTTCATAGTACTCAAAGCTTTCCAAGTTTCTGAGATTAAAGTTTGTCATAGTATCACAGCCTTTGAAAAAATTCTGGGTTTATGATATACAGAATCAGAATTAATTTAGTCCTACTGATGTATTACAAATGTGAAAGAGTGGAGAAACATTAATCTAAGATGCAATAGACACTCATTAGACTTCCAGGGAACTTACTATTTAACTTCTCACTGAACCAAACTATTTCCTGTGCAGGTTATTTCCTGTTAACCATAGGGTTACTTGGCAGGTCTCATACTTTCTGTGTACCTCTAAAACCACAGTTTATGTCAATAATATAATCAAACTGCTGTTGAAGCCTGTGTGGTCTCCCAGTCTATATCTTAAAAGAAATCTAAAGACTCTTCCTGAGATCCAAACATCCCACAGAAAACAAAACACAAAAAGCTCTACTTGATAAACATGTCTGATTAGATATGTAGTCTGTCTTTGCTGGTTTGCACATATAATCAATAGAAATATTTATCTGAAAGGAAGAGTAAAAGCGGGGGGGAAAAAGCAAAAGGGAAATGAACACTTCAAATTCACTTAGGCATTTTATTCAGCTAAAGATGAGGAGATAGTGGTATAAGTATGAGAAACCTGATTAAGTTATTTGCTGAAAAATCAATACCAGATTATTAGGAATGGTGCTTTGCTGTAGTAAGACTCATGATATAGCTCAAAGATTAGGCTCATCTTAGGGAAGAACACTCTGTAGACCTGGCCCAGCAGTTCTGTGGGTTTTCCAAAGTGACTCATGCAGTTTTATCTGCACCACATCAGGATTGTAGGCAGAGCAGGGAAATTGAGGATACTGTTTGAACTACCCTTTAGTTGCCCATTGCTAATAATGAGAAATCCACAATGAAACTTAACAAATCAAGCTGTGCCATCAACTTACAGGCTACATTCTTAGTAGAGAGAGACAAAGAGAGCACTTTCAATTTAGGCTGAATCAGTCCAATAAAAATAGTGAAATAAACAGTTTACTGTGGTTTTTTTTATTTGGCCTATATCAAAGCTTTCCATAGTTATACTTTGACCTCTTGACATTTCCCATATTCCTGCTTTTTATTACTCTGCAGGATACAAAGTAATGGCACACAGTCTCAGCAGGTGGTCAGCTTTGTGCTTTTTAAAGATTTTTTTTTTAATCAGAAGGGAAGTAATACTGGCTGGTTACTTTTCTCTGTTGGAGCAAAAATTAATATATAATTTATGTTAACTCTAGCATCTTAGTGCTATAATGAAATCTAATGAACCAGTTCAAAATATCACTGCATACTGAAGTGCATATCATGATTTAATATTGCTGTCCAGGGACTTTTGCTTTTATTTACTCATATGGCTTTTCTAAGGTAATCACATGAAACTGAATTTGACTCAGAACTTTCAATTTTGTAAATACAGACTCCTAAAATTTAAAAGGCCAATTGAAATATCCTCTTTCACCAACAAAAATGCATAATTCTAATCACATAGACACTTAGAACCCAACAAATACATACACCCCCACCCTGTGCCCCTTGACTTCTTGTTATCTAAATAATTAAATTGTAGAAGCTGGGAGGCAGAACTGAGTATAAAGTATGGTAAGTAGCAATTGTTTGCTTATTTTACCCACTGAAAGACGAACCAGGAGAGAGTAAATGAGGTTCAGAGAGAGTTGTGTAGCTGACAAATCCTTCCTTTCTAGCTACAGTACACTGCTGTGACAGCACAAAAACCCCAAACTCTAATGCCAAACCTCTAGAACTGCCTAAGGGGAGTTCCCTCTTGCAGAGGACTTGCTAAAGCAGCGTGCTTTGACTTACAGAGCTCAGCTCTGAAAGAGAAGGGGGAAAATTTAAGAGGGTGAGGAAAGGCCTTGGTGGGGGCAGTACATGTGAAGGCCTGGAGCAAAGGCAAACCAAGTGCTGTGGGTGTTCCAGGTAGTTCTGCTGCCCATAACCACTTGAGAAGTAGGTCAGTGTGTTAGATGACTGCCTTCCTTCCACCTGGCCCTCAGCAGATCAGAAGATGAGCCACCTTAGCTACCAGATTCTGATCCCTTCTCCCTGGGCTGTTCATTCATTTTATATAGTCATTGCCATTTATTTAGCAAAGTTGAAACTTTATTAGAAAAATAACCCAGCACTGTGCACTTCTGGCTGGGATGCCGTGTTCCCTGTTCAACAAGCTCCAGCTCCTGTTTGCCTGCTTTCTGTGTCACCTGGTAAATCTTGTGTTCTGGGTTAGGCTTCTGCTTAGAGAGTTTTAGTGCACAATAGATAGTCTGTGTCTTTCTTTCCACCATTTTAGGCACTCTAGATACTGCTCTACCCTCTCCAGGGTATTAAAGGTATCTGGGTATCTATTTACTTTGCATCAATGTACTGGGAGCTTTCTGACTTTCAGTGATTTGGTTCCTTATCACCTCTAAAAAATCTTCCTTTAGTCTTATAATTGCTCATTTGTAAAATATTCAAGGGAGCCAAGCTCATCTTTTATTTCATGGTTTCTACAGCACTTAACTCCATAGGGTCCCAATGTATTGGGAATATCTGGACTGTGAGGTACTTAAAGGGTAATTGATGATAGTGCTACTGTGTAATGCTTTTAGTGCATGGCATTAGTAAAATAACTTATTTTTAAAAGACCATTCATGATTTGTTTGTTGTTGCTGTTGTTTCATGGCAACCATTTCAGCTGATATTCTGTCCCAACCACAAACATCTTCCATTAGTAGAGGAAGACTTTTAATGTTAAGTGTGAAAGGAAAATCCCACCTTCGATTTTCCTTTTTCCTTTGATGTCAAGTCAGTATTTGCTTCCTTCCCTTTTTAGTTATTTGCCATAGGGTAAAATATAACAAAAAATAGGACAGCTATTTTTTATACCACAGTGACCTGGCATTTGGAATTACACTTTCCTTTATGGAAATATACTATAAAACTTAGTAGAAAAAAACATTCCTAGAAGTTTTTTGTCACAATTTATATAAGGTGTAAGTTCTACAATGTAATGAGGGGCTTTTTTCTAGGTGAAATATTCTGTGCTAAATCCTATGTATCTTAGAATCATAGTGTACATCTGTGGTAAAATAGCTGAGCTACTGCTGAATCATACAGCTTTTTTTTCTATCAGGATTAGGAAAAATAATGTAGCACAATTTTATTATTTGGTTTGCTAAGAGATAAAGCCTCATATTGGAAATATGATGAATTTAGAATAGAAACTTTTTTGTAAGTTTTAGAAAGCTTGAAAAAATTTTTACATTAGAGCAAGAGAATATGTTTTCCAAATTAAATATTCTGGGATCAAGTAGTTGTAGTTATTTGCAGTAACAGACTTCCTTAATACAGGTGATCAATGTCCACTGAATATAATGCAAATTATTTTATTATATGGCCTTGAGCAACCTTCAGCAGTTAATCTGATACTATAATTTCAATATCTCAGAATAATCCATTAAGAATACTTCTGCTTTTTATGAGTCTGTCAATCACATTTGTTTTTGTTCTTCACAGTTCATGAAAGGATCTTTTTATTCCCTCTAAATGAACGCTGGTAACATGTTTTGAAACATGATTATTTAGAACAACAACATGAAAAATATGCTTTAGTCTGTGCTCTTTTGCTGATTCTTCTTGGAGTAGCATAATGGACAGACAGACTTTTTCCTCTAAGCATCTTATTTTTATGATTTGATTATGTCCTTTCTCTTTAATACTCAGTAAAGAAAATTATATGAGTACTGCAACTACTTGTGTACCTGACATTGAACAGAAGTGTTTTCAAAAATAGAGCTTTGGCTTTGTCTCCCAGTTTCTGTTTGAAGAAGTGATAAGGCATTCTCTATGAATTGATGCTCTACTTGTGTTTCATGTATGTGACTCAAAATCTGCAGAATTTGTTCTAGTGACACAGATTCACTCTCAGATTCCTGACTTCAACATCACCAATTGCGAAGTGTAAGTTTTCAGTGTCTACTGTGGGCATGAATTGAAGTACAAGAAATTCCATTTAAACCTAGAAAAGAAACATTTTGGCTGTGATGATGATCAGACACTGGAAGTAGTTGCCCAGAGAGGTTGTGGAGTCTCCATCCATGGAGATATTCAAAACTGGATTGAGTATAGCTATGGACAGCCTTCCCTAATTGACCATGCTTTGACCAAGCGCTTGGCCTTGGACTCCAGAAGTGCCTTCTTACCTCAGTTAGTGTGACTATGATAATTACCAGCTTCCTGTTTAGCAAATGTATAAACTGTGTTTTTTACACTCGGTCTCTCAGTGGCACTGCTTTTTGTTTGTTCCAGTTTAGATGATATCCTAGTCGGTGCCCCTCTTTTTATGGAACGGGAATTTGAGAGCAAGCCTAAAGAAGTTGGGCAAGTTTATCTGTACCTGCAAGAAAGTGCATTCCTCTTCCAAGATGCACAAATTCTGACAGGCACTGAAGTGTTTGGTAGATTTGGCAGTGCAATCACACACCTTGGAGACCTCAATCAAGATGGATATAATGGTAATTTGTATGTAATGTAGTATATCTCTAGCACTGAAATTACAAATGCCTAAACAGCAAATATTGTGTCTGTGCTGTGCTGTAAAAAGCTTTTTAATATATTTGAAATTGATGAGAATTTACATTAATGCCAGTGAAACTGATATTGAGATTGAAATCATGAAAAGCTAACCAATAAGAGGGCAGTCATATTGACTGCAGTGTGATTTTTTACTAAATATTAGTATGTTTATTTGAATAAACATACCTTCTGTTTTATAACTATAATAACATTTAGTTACTTGGTTAAGATGTTTCATTTTTTTGAAAGCAGAGTTCTTCTCAAATGCTTGGAAGAGTTTGATAACTGAATGAGGTCCAGTACATGGAGCATTTTGTCAACAGTGAAAGAATTGGGCAAGTACAGAAGTACTATTTTGGCATCAGCCTTCCACTGGTACTTAAGTACTAAAAAAAAAGGTGCATAATGGGTTCTTTCTCAAATGCTTATAACCCATGTACTCAACAAAATGTTCATGTAAGTTAACTGGAAGCCTACATTCAGGCAAACAGAACAACTAAACTAATTGCTTGATTACCTGAGAAAGCTGGGATACCTTGAGCCCCTAGAGTTACCCTTCTAGACATAGTCAACAGCATCTTGGTTTTCTCTGGATGCATTTCCTTACTTCTCATATCCAGGATGCTGGGGAACTTCCAAGCAGGTATCTCTGCATCTAGAACACCAAGAAGTTTTTCCTGTTTTGCACAGTAGCCTTTAGAATTGGTTTCGCATTAAGGAAAAATTAATGAACTTTGTTCCTCCTTACCTCGAGGGCTGTTTTTCACAATGCTCTATCCACTAGATTCTAGGGCAATGTCCTCATTGTGTGGCTGCTGTGCAAGAAATCATTCATGTCAGGAGTCAGAATTGCACTGGGGTTCAGAGTGCACAAAATGTGAACACCATCCTGTGGGTAGAAGCCATTGGATTGTGACTGCTGAGAGTACCCTCGCTGGCTTGTCCTGGAATCCCACCATGGAGTTCAGCACAGCTGAACCTCATGCTGGAGAATTTCTAACTGTGAGCAACAGCAGATACCCTCAGCTACTCTGGGCAAGCAGTGTTGGTCTCCCTTCTCTCCAGAATTCAGATGAGATAAAGACATTTCTGCTTTTCTCTGTCACTTTATGAAGACTAAGAAGACTCTAGAGCCAAAGTCTTCTTCATAACTGAATATGCCAGTCATAGAGCTTTGGTGCACTTCTGCCTCTAGAGAGAAGCTACAGAGTCCAGGTGCTCAATTCAAGTTTAATAAAGAAGTTGCACTCCAAGATCAGAACCCAAAAATGAGAGCTATAGATACATATGCTCTATTGTTTCCTATTGGAACCAGCAAGCACAGCTACTGGATCTCAGTCTAGACAATATTGTCTCCATATCCTGTGCACAGAAACTAAGAGCACTGTGAGTTCTGCTTCTTGGATATGGCACCTCATTTTTAAGGATTGAACAGTTTAATTCCGTAGTGCCTAAGACCTCCTGTGAAATTCCTGACTTAATACTATTCCTGTTTCTCAATAAAATGATAAATTGATATAGATGAAAACATGATATTCCATTGTTCTCTTTTGCATTCTAAAGCATTGGATGTTTGAGGGGGTGAAGTTTTTCGTCTATGTAGGATATGTTATCTGGAAAAATAAAATAAGTTTTATCTAACAGCTGTTCCTTATTAACTAGGTGATAGAGGAAATCAAAGAAAATTTGGGACTGTTTAAAAATATGGAAGTAGAAGCAGACATTCATTAGATCTTGGTTTATTAAAACTAATTAACTGCCATGGAAATATGGAGAGGAATCCAACGTGGACTGGATATTTAATATAATTAAATAACCTCTTCACAGGATTTTTTATAGGCTTTTATCTTGAAAGTTTGATTCAGAAAAGACACTGCTAACATTTTATATGTTTGCCATTAAACTAGAATACATACAGAAGTACAGAATGTTGAAGTTCTTGCATGTTTGTAGCAGAAGCAATTTGTGTCTGTTTTCCTGCAGGGAGTTAATTTTTAATTGTGTCCATTCTTTTTACTTTTTCTTTTTTTTTTCACCCAGACATTGCTATTGGTGCACCATTTGCAGGAGAAGACAGAAGAGGGAAAGTGCTCATTTACAATGGATACAGTAATGGGTTAAACCCTAACCCTTCCCAGGTTCTCAATGGAGCCTGGGCCTCACAGTCCATGCCTTCGGGATTTGGCTTCACTCTCAGAGGAGACTCAGATGTAGACAAGAATGATTACCCAGGTAAGATTTTTTTTTTTGCATTAGAAAGGGAATTTCATACTTCCATTCTCTGGGAAATGCATCATGCCTAAACTGCTCTTTTTGGAAGGCAGAGGTCAGAATAAAAGACATTTCTGGACAGTTCTAGTTTGCTTTCCTGAGAGTTAAAAACAGACAAAACAAATACTCCCTTTCCTGTCAAAAGACATGATCAGAAAGTCAAGAAAGGGCTGAAATATGTATTAACATAAAACATGTGAAGTTTACAATGGAAAGCTTAACCCTTTTCCCCCACTTCCAAAAACTGAATGGTCTCAGCTTATTGAACTTGTAAGGTCTCCTTCATCCTGGCATTCTTCCTTAATTAAAAACATGTTGTATTGTAGAAGAAGGGATTGATTTGGTTGTGTTTCTAAGTTGTTTTTTGCTGACCGAAGAGACACTGAGCTATATATAGCTAATGGCTTTGATTGCATTACAAAAAAGCAGAGAGAACAAAAATTGCTTAAAGCAGCTATTTTATTTGGGTCTTTCCATCCCTTTTATGTTTTCATTTTGCTATATGGACTCTTACTCTTTAGGTTAGCATTGATTCTTCCTAATGAGTTTATCTGATGTGTATTCACATTTATCAAGCATTGAACATTAATTAAGTTTTTCAGGGAAGCATTGGTTTTTTTAAAGAAAATTTTTCCTGCCATCTAAATAGTCTGAATGTAAATGTGCTTGTATTTACACTCTCTCATTTGGAAGCAAATCTGTTCTGTTTCTTTTCATCACAATTCAGAAGCCCTACTAATGGTGCGTAGTAAAACATCATATTTTCTTACTGTGAAAGGTTCATCCACAATAAAATCCTAACAGTCCATGCTTCCCTGACTTACTGTGAAATCACTCCTGTTAGCCTGGGTTATTTCAAGGCTAGAGTTCTTAAAAGTTGTACTATTTCAAAAGTGAAAATTGTAATTTTTCAAAGGGACAAAAGTAGGATCTTTTACCTTTTTGTGATGGATTATAAAAACCTTAAAAGATGTATCTTTCCAAAAGCAGAAGGCAATTTCTGGGAAGGGGTGTTTACAATAGAAATTACAGTTTTACAAATAGAAAAGCTGACTGCAGAGTAATAAAACGAGGCTATCATGAGACTAAAGTAAGAAGATCCTTAGCATTTGAGAAAAGAAAAGGCTTTTAAACACTGTTCTGACTTTTTGTTTGCATATTGTTGATGTTGCTATTAATAGTCTTTCATTGTCCATGACTAATGAGGTTCTCTTGGACAACAGAGCTCTCTATTTAAGTTTCAGCATTTAAACATTTCTTCAGGCACCCACAAGGCCCCCAAGCAAAACCAAAGGAAACAGGATATTGCATTCCTGACATTTCTAAGATTGAAAAGATAGAGGGAAGGGAGAGATTCTTTGACTCACATGGAGAAGTAAGAGTAGATGTCTCACTGCTGTATTAGCATACTTTATGTGGAGCATCTTTTAAGGTAATTCGTGGAAAGCTTGGGTGATGAGCCTTGATCTTTCTAAACAGTCCACTGAGGAATTGTATTATAATTGTGAGTTCTCTGTCATTGTGACCTCCACCATGCATCCTACTTGCAGAATTTCACATTGTGTTATCAGCTTACTATGTGTTAGATCATTTTGTTTTATTACGGGAGTTACCTAATTAAAAAATGAAAACAAACAGAAGAAACACCAACCTGCATTTGCTATAACTAGCTTTTCCCCTAGATGAGCAGTCCACAGTACTGGTGAACATATCTCAGAAAATGAGAAGAAAAAACCCTTACTATCAGTCAAGCACCTTTTCCCTAATTCAAGAAGATCTGGAGCACCAAAACAGAGCTGTAAAAATAGTGCAAACGTGGCACAATGCTAGCACAAAAAAAGAGTGCCTTCCTATGGGAAAAGGGGAAAAAAAAGAAAGGAAATAATATAGGGAAATGCAAGCCTAGGACAAATACACTAGGCAATGAAGTAAGTAATCCTTCTCGTGTCAAAGAGCTTTTCTTCTTCACCTCCTGACGGAAACGCTGAAGGGCAGCCCTTGCAAAAGGAGGAAACAAGGTACTGAAGTTGGAAGGATTAGGAAGGAAGCTTTATTTTAGAGAAATGGAGTCTTGCTGTCTATAGAAGGTCTAGAAAATTAGCCTTTAATTCCATGCTTCCCCAGCTACTGTTTGTGCCTGTGATTCAAAGAGGGTTGTGAAAGATTAGGGGAAAAAATCACAAAAAAAATAATTTAAGCTTTCTAGTGTGTATATTCTAAAAGTGACCATTTTATAAAAAGAAAAATGTAATAAAATCAAGTTATTCTGACTTAACACTCTCAGAAGTTCAGTTCTCAGAAGTTCTGGACTGGGAGATGGGAGATAGCTGTAATGTCTGGCTGCAGGTATAAAGATATATTGCCACTGTCTAAGGTGAGATTCTCCAAGCATGTAGCTCTTCCATGGCTAGAATTCAATTGTTCAAGACTGACCTGTATAAATATAGCTGTGCCTGTATAATTTACTCAAGCACTTGTACCTGACATTGCTCATGAGGCAGGCATATCCATGCTAGGAAATGGGAGTCTGAGACATGGGAGTTACTCTGCCATTTCATTTCTAATGCACTGTATAGCATTTTTGGAGCTTTTAGAGGTTCAGGCCTTCTTTAAATCAGACCATAAGGTAATGTTTTTGGAGCAGGTCACTGACCCAGAGGACAGAAGATAGCACCTGTTCATATGGCTTTTTATCACAGACCACTGAGCTTTATCCTGGGATCACTGTACTGACCCCAGCAACCAGTGCTCTTTGATCACAAATTGGGTAATACAGGTCCTAAAATGTGAGGGTGAACTACAGTCCAATTTTTCTCCTATTGGAAAAAGGTTCAATCCTCTCTTGGCTGAGAGTTCAATTCAGACTGAGATCTATGTATTGGCCTTCTGGAGAAGAGCAGCCATTTGGTACAGGAAGTAATATCTTCCTCTCTTCATCCAAATGCCAGTATAAGCTCAGGAACAGAGAAGGAAATAGGGAGCAGACAAAGAGTCCCTAGTACACAGATCTTCAAATCCCTCAGCTTTCCTGTGGATGGAGTGGGTTCTCTTTTCTCCTCTTCCTGCAGCTCCTGGCCACCAAAGGGAGAAAGTCTCCCCTGCCCCCCAATTTCAGGACTTCTTTAGGGAAGGCAGAGAAAGAGTCTCTTGTCCCCCATGACCCCAGTTGTATAATAAATTTGGGAGAAAACTGATCACAGACCGGTTTAGTGGTGGAGTAGCAGAACAGACAGGGAAGAACATAATACAGCCATACTGATTGAGATGAAATATCTGTCTAGAACCATAGCATGTTTCCAGCAGTGACCAACAATAGATAATCCCAGGAACTGCACAGTTGTGATATTTCCCAAAATACTCACCCAGTGTTAACCAACCAGAATATCAAGGTGGACCTGAGTCAGAGATGGCGCCTCAAAAATTACTATTGCTTGACAGACATTTCTTCCATGAATTTGACCAATCAGCTGTAGAACTCATGCAGACTTTTGGCACATGCAGAATCTGTCAAGGGACCCCATAGACCAGCTGAATGTTCTGTGAAGAAGTAATTCTCACTGTGTCCCATTCAAATGTTAAATGTTCCACTGGAAAGTTTCTAGTTCTTATACTGAATAGACATCAAACAGTTCTGCAGTCCACTTATTTTACAGGCTTCCAACACACTTCCTCTATCAGCCATGTGTTTTTGCAATCCTGTGGAAGGGATTCTAATATATTTAATTGTTCCTTGTGCAGTGGAGAATGGCACAACAGTTCTGCTCTATCAAATGATTGTTCAGTCTTGCCACCACTGCTGCCTCTTCTCCTTTTCTTCATGTATTTTTATGTAAAGAGCAGCTAGTAGTTTATGACTTGTGTCTTGGTGAAGTATTGCTTCTAATAAAGATTTTACCATTGACCTAGGTTTCATACTTAACCAACATAAAAAAAGAGCTGTATCTTCTCTACTGAGAAGGAAATCAGAATTAGTACTTGAAAAAACAATAATCCCAAATGTTTTTCATTGCTATCCGTAATTATGTTTGTACAAGAAAATAAAGTGAGCCAGGAACTGTGGTCTGGCCTTGGGGCTACGTGGCACAGCACAGCTCACTATCATCAGCTGAAACCACTGGAACAGGTTAGCAGTATCCAAACTCCCTTTTGTTAAAGGTGTTTGGCCCAGGTGATTCCCCAGACCTTTCCCAGCTGCTATCTGTGAAAGTACTAACTTGCACACACTAAAATCACAGCTAATTTGCACTAACAACACAAAAATATGGACAGTACTTACACAGTGCTGAAGCTCATGCCCTGCCTTCATTGCACAAGCACAGGCTACAGACAGCTGTATAGCTAACTAGTCCACATCATACCTAAAAGTGGAACTTTCTCTGGTAGGGTCAGCATACAGACAGAACAAGAAGGCTTTTCCTTCTTGTTAGCAGTTCTGTCAGTGTAATGACTATCTGTCCTCAGCTGTCCTGGCACAGATGTTGTCACTGTAACTAACAGGCCTTTCAGCATTGTGAAAATAGAGAGATTTTTTTCAACAGTGGAGACTGAGTGACTGAGTACAACAACTAAGTACAACCTTTGGTTTACATCTCTGCAGCTTTCCAGGGAGGCAGTTCTGTAAATTGTGTCATACTTACAGACACTCCAGATGTTATGTACCCAGAACTGTTCCTTTATCAGCACAGCCAGGGGTGATAATATGGTAGTCTCTGCTTGCAGGCTTTGGAGGCAGTGGGAAACTTTCAACCCTGGCAAGCAGCAGAGGCAGAAAACTGTGCTGATCATCCCAACAGCTTGTGCAGATCTCTGTGCTTGTGTTCATCACCTTCTGCCCCAAATGGAGGCCTCCTCCTCACCTAGCAGGATAGCAATACCAAGCAGTGATGATGGTAGTAATTAATGGATGGATGTTCCTTTCTCTGTAGTCACGTAAGAGGCAGAATCTGATTAAACTTTATAGTCAGACAAGACTAGTGAAAGGAAGCAGGTTAAGCATATCAGTCAGATAGATTGTGCCAAGCCATGATGTGCAGCTTTCTCAGCCTTCTAAGCATGACACTGACAAGCTTAGTACCATATTTACCTGAAATACTCAGTATTTCTCCAGTACAAAATATGTACCCAGTATTTGAAGGAAAAGACCAATTATTCCTCCTGAGCTACATCTAATAAATGAAATATGCTGTCTTTGGTTCTGAACTGTCACTGAACATTCCTTGTGCACACTATCAAACTCACTTTTTGCCAAAATGGAGTTGCTGCATGCTCACTTCTGGAGCCTAATAACTGGCGTGAGAGAACTGCATTAAGGCTATTTTAATGATACCACTGCAGATAGTAAAGATACAGCATACAGGCACATTCTCTGCCACTAATTTACTAACACTAACATGATTGTAACATCTTTCAGCAGATGATCCATTTCACTGTTTTCTGACAACTCATGTTCTAAGGTCATATTCAAAAGAGAAGATCTGATCTCACTTCTGCTACAATACTAAACACTGGTTTAATGCCCTTATTCTGGATTGACAGTCATAAAAAAAAAAAGTTAGTGGAATTAAAGAAATAAAGGAGGTGATGGAATTGAAAAAACATAGGAGATGGGCTTTTCCATCAATTTAAGTGCAAATACAGTGGTGGCTGGAATTCTGTGCAAGATTCTGTGCCAAGGTGAGGACATGGCAAAACAGCATTGTGTTGTGTCTGAGGCCCTCCCAGGGAGGGCTGTAATACAATTTATATAACCATTCCCTGTAACAGCAGCTCTGCAAGGTTTGCATAAAGATATTCTGAAATACCTGCCTCAGCACAGTCTTCCTGGCTGTCTTCTGTGCTGGGACATCTGGGATGCATAATAATATCTTTCAAGGCAACTTCCACTGTCCTGTAAAAGGGCTTTTAGGGCCCCTTTGCTCCATCCTGAGCTTTATGTGTATTATCGAGGCCTGGAGCAGGGAATGAGGCAAAGGCATGCATTTTGAATTATAGTTTATTTTATTTATAATTTTGTCTTTTTCTATTAGCATAGTTCAGTTTTCATAGGAACAAAAGAAATCCATAAATCTGTTTAATGGGAAAGAAATTTGTTTCTTTTGGCTTCTGGGCATCTGTTCAAAGCTGGCCCCACTGAGTGCATGGAGTCTGTGATTATCTAGGTGATGATGCTGCACTTCCAGCTGGTTCATCTATCTGTACAGGCCTCAGACATTTGTAGGCTGTAAGGTTTCCACCCTCACATTTCAGCATATGTTCAGTCATCTGATTATAGCTGAGCAAATAGTTTATAATGAATAACTCAACTCATTAAACTTGCTTTCTTCTTATGGCATATCCTCCCAAAGACTGGGGTTTCTTCAAATGTGTTTCTGAATCAGAATGATTTAACCAGTTTCTTTAAACAGTGTGGGTAGATTCAGAACAGTGCTTTGGATGAATTCACTGTTCAAAGACTGTTGATTAGTTTATTGTTCAAATAAATTATGCACTATTGTCTCTGCTCCCTGCCTGTTTAGATGCTTGTGTAAGTCTTCTTTATTAACTTAAGAGAGTCATTCTGGAATCAGTGCCACTGAAGCTTCATCTTCAAGGTATCCTGCTTTAGTACAAACACAGCTGTTGGCCTGTTCTTTTGGTTGTCCTTTATAGTCAAGCCTTTGTCAGCACAGGGGAATGTATAAAGGCATCTTCATGCCTTGTTTTGGAATCAGTTATTATCTTTAGAATATCATAGTTAGTTAGAATATCATAGTAGTTAATATTGAACTACTCTAGAAACATTTTAAGAAGGAAAGAAGTGTAATAAGAGGGCAAAAATTCTACAGAACTTCAGTAATCCAGTCTAATCTTAATAAAACAGGAGTATTTAACAGCTCCATCTGCTGAGTACATTAACTGAAACAGCAGGAAGAAAATCCTCAAATTTCTTTCTAAGAGGCAAGAGTTCTTCAGATTAATAAATTTTTTTGAGAACAGTAGGCATTGTGCCAACAATATTACAAATCGGAATCTAGTGATGATTAAATTATGAAGTTGGTCCAGGAGATTTGTGGAAGACAAACAAAGTAAATCAATGAGAAGCTGCATGTGTTCTGGTAAGAGGGGACTGCTATGTGTGGGAGCCAGAACAATGGCTTGGGTTCTGCCAGCAAATGCAGAAAAGCTGAAGTGGTTCTGCCAGCTAATTTTTCACATGAATAATCAGTCAAAAATGTAGTGACATGCCAAGAATTGTGCACAAATATGTTGATTTAATGGGAAATTAATATCTCTGTAATTTATAGGTATGCTTTTCTAAAATTCTTCACAATATTTAACGTGCCCACTAGAATACAAGACTAAAGCAACTGATCCCAGTAACTAGTGTTTTACTTAAGCATAACTTGATAAAGCATTAACTGTCCTCTTTGGGATTTTCTGTAATATAATGAGTAATATTGTTGTATTGTGAAAGGGATTCATTCAGACAAAAGAGGAGCACTGATATGAATTAGCTTTACGTGTTATCTGTAACAGACCTGCTACCACAATGGTTTAAAAGCAGAGAAGGATTGAGGTAGCTGAGGATGATAGGGTTGGAAGAAAGTGACTCTGCCTTGAATGATGGCTGTTTGTAGTATTTAACGAAAATTCTTGGGTAAAGCTGACTATGCTGGACAGGCCTGTGTCCTATATTATGGTCAAGCCTAAAGTGATGGCCATTTAAAGGCATTTTTTATTCTGGACCTTTCCTACTGAGATTTGGGATTCTAATGCACACTGAAATCCTAGAAAACAAATAGAGGTATGATCATGGGCCTTTTTGGCCTGATCCTCAGCCTCATCTGCTGAGGAAAATAAAATCAAAAAGGGTCATAAAGATTTTTAATGGTTTACAGTTAGGTCGCTTTCTCCCTTTTAGAAAATTTCCATTGGCACCTGTACTCAGATAGAATGTGACTGGTTTCCAGTCCCTTTTTATACTATACAATGCAACTGACAGACTGTATGAAGTTATGTTTAAACCTGTCAACAAGTCATTCTGAGTCCCCAAAGTTAACACTTTCCTGCCTGTGTCCTGGTAAAGTTGTCGCAGGGAGGTGACTCAGCTGTCGTTTCATTTTTGGGTTCCTGACAAGTGAGGTGTTTGCCAGTTTTGTAGTTGTTCACTGGTTGTTTTTCTTGGCCACTGTCCCCTGTGTACAGATATGAGACACCATGTCTTGACAGTTTCTCTTGGGATTGCTGGACAGGCTCCAACCAAGTGTGAGGTGCTGAGCATGATGCTTGTTCCTCCCTGCTCGGACTCCCTGAGGCTGCATCTCTCAGAGAGAATGGGGATGACCTTTAAAAATATGAGGGAATCAAAAATTTTTCTCCAGTTAATAAATGAATATGTCTTGTTGAGACTGGAAGTAGGACTTAGTTGATCTTCCTGCTTCCTTCATTTGATTAAAGGTTTAGTGAGCATCATGGCAAGTTTCTGCCCTTTATCACACAATGTTTCAGGTTTGGCACAGTCACCAGTGATGGCAGAAGGCACCAGTTGTCACACAAGCTTACAAAATCCCATGTCTCTTTCAGTGTCATCACCTTAACTTTTTATGGTGATTTTTATCTCAGAAAATAGACTTCTTGCACCAGACAGCATCTTTCAACCCTTCTCTTCAGAGCAAAGTAAATGTGAAGTATTTGAAATAAGCATTAGGATTGTTTAACTTTGTGCAGTGCCCCTTGACTTCAGTTAAATATGTCCCAAAGACACTTGTTTTAGCATTAAGCTCTGTGAACTCCACCAGTTGGGACTTTACTGTATACAAACCACAAAAATGTGTGTTAAAAATGGAAGCTAAAAATTCCAGTGGAGTCACTCCATGCTTGTTTTCTTCATTTTTGCAATGTGGTTGTGACCCCACAGCTCATTTATTCCTCAAAAGCAATGAGGCAGAAGCATATGGGTGCTGCTACCAGCCCTTCCTTACAGATCCTGGCTTCTCTGCAGGTGAGCAGCTGAAAGACAATCTTCTCAAAAAGACACTGGAGGCAAAGTGGTCATTTAACTAAACCAGTCATCATCTCAGAAACATGAAATATGAGAAAGGAACTGAAGGAGATTTTTTGATCCTTATACGTCTCTGTTTTTGTGTTTTAATCACATTTTAATCTGAGCTTGAAAAAAATGCCTCAATACAAAGGAGTAAAGGTTTTCATAGGCTTTTGTTCAGGCTCTCTTTGGAAGGGTTCTTAGGAGTTAAGCTGGATTGTTTAAGCTGGCTTCTTGTGCTCTGTAATTGCTTGTTAAAACCTTGTTTTTCAGCTAGTGACCTTTGCATCAGTGACATTGCATGTGTAGCGTTAAAAAGAATTAATAAAGAAAACTCCTATTTTTAGGAGGGGAAAGTTGCCAAAATACAGATAATTTAGACATCTCATGCATTTTTTTAAATAGAAATGATTAGTAACTTTTCTTCTATGGAACACTCAACAAATTCCAAACTTCTGCTTATAAGAGTGCACTGATGATGTGTATTCAAATCTCATTCATTTGTAGCAACATCAAAAATGATTTTTTCCAATTATGGGTATAGGAGTTGCACCCCACAAACCAATGAAAGAAGGAAGAGTGAAATTACTGCTCTGTAACAGAACAAAACAAAGCAAAGAAAAACCCCCAATTAATCTTCTTGTGAATGTTCTGCTTGAATATATTATCATTTTGTCCTTCCACTAAACTGTAGAAGTTACTACTGGCTATAAATATGGGATGGGTTTTTGCATATTCATTCATAATTCCACTTTCTCTACTCGGTAGTTTCACTCATTCAGGCTCTTTGGATCAAGAATAAGCATGACTTAGACCAGAAAGCAAATGACATGTCAGGGTAAAAGAGCCTCCAAAAAAGATCAGGGTGAACACAGTCCTGGCTGCCCTTGAAGTAGTCTCAAATGGGGCTTTTGTGGTGGTGCCATGATTGAGGATCCTCCTCCTATTTGCTGTGTGTCCAAACCTGGCTGAAGTGGCAATGCAGAGAGTCTGCTCTTGGAAAACCTGTTTTTTGGTGGCTGAGGCCTGTATTTGCTCCTCTAGACCCATTTGCTCTGTCTTCAAAAAACCAGGATTTAACCATTAAGCAGATGTACAAAATCCTCTTTAATATTAAAGTGGGGATGCTGAGATTGAGGGGACCTTTGCACAGCAGTGCATACTGTAATTGCATTCACTCACACAAGTGAGGCCAGCTCTATCTGACAGGCTCATTCTTCTCACCTCCAGGTTCTAACAGGCTACATTTTATTAAGCTTACCCAAGTTGTGTGTTTAACCTTTATTTTTTAATGAAAAAGCATATTATGAAATCGTCACTAGGCCAAGATCTGAATAAGTCTTGGATATCTACCTGTGTTGTCTCTTACAACATAACCCTTGTGACTTATCAGGTCTGGTATGAACCAGTACATATCCTAAGTCAAGTCTGTTATAGAATTCACAGAGTGTCCAGCTGAGAAGAGCAGAACAGAAATGCTTTCCATCTTGTCTTTCACTTTCTGTTCATAACATAATGTTTCTTTTTCCTTAAGAAACAACGAACAGAGGGAAACCCCACCAAACGTAAAATTCCCCAAATAACCTCCAAACAAAGCAAAATAAAAATCATCAAAATATTAAATCTTTTGGGGAATTACTGTGGGTGCCACTATAAGTGAGCTGTCAGGAAAAGTTCTGGTTTTGTGTGGTGCAGCCTTCACGGTGATGGATTTGTCTCAGTTGCTTATTTAAGAGGAAAACATCTTTAGGTTTTGGTACTGTGGGCAAGTTGTCTATAAAAGCTACTAAAGAATACAATGCACAAATGTCCCAAAAAGGAAATAAAAGGACTTATTTTCTTCTGCTATTTAAAGTCTTCTTGACCCTGAAACATATTTCTTTAAGGCAAATGAAATTAGAAAAATGTAAATGTTGTACAAAAAGAGGATCAGACCAATAAACTGTCCATGTCTGCTCCTATTAGGACATTAATTAATGGAATTCAGTGAAGAACTGGCTGTTGCCCATGTGAAGTATTTGTTTAAGCTTTTTTGTGAAATCCTGACCATCTGAAAGACGGAGGAGCACTAGAACGTACACTGCCAGCCCTGGACCAAACCCATCCAGATAATCAAAGCTTGGTATTTGCATCATGCTCCATGACTTCAGGGCTTCTTAAGCAAACCGCTGCTCCAACTCTAGAAACAGCAAGTAAGGGTTTGTTTACAAGCCTAAGTACTCATTTAATTAACTTATTTAGATAATTTTAGGTTGCCAGTCTGTACCACTGCAAAATCTGTTGTTAAGGCTCAGCCTTCTGAATTGGATGTGTCAGTCATGCTGAATGATAGCAGCAGTGGGGTGAAAGCTGTGCCCAGATGGACTCTGGGGGCTTTGAAAATGAAGCAAAGCTCTTTCAAAGGCAGAGGCAGCAAGAAATTTGATGCTTTTTCCTCATGGCTTGGCTCCAGTTTTTCTCCAGTAGGCCTGAATGGATCCAGCAAGCCAGTCTGGATCTTTCCAGAGAGCACTGTGTGGGGACTCCGGGCAAAAAGAGGAAAATTCTGGCCCAGGCCAATGACAATTGACAAAGACGTGCCCAAGTTGCAGTGTAGGGCTTGTGTTGTGCTATTGTCAGAGAAAATGACAGCTTTAGATGGATAACTGTTGTAAGCCTTAGCACATATTGTTACAACATTAGAAGCTGTCAGATCAGCCTTCCTCTGACCTTGAATTGTATTTATTTGCCCAGGGATGTGATGCATAAATTAAAGAACAAATTACTTAAAACACAAAGCAGAATGGAGGGATTGTCAGGAAGGAACACCACAAAGTTTCAACATGACTTATATGAAACTGGCAAGAAATTGTTTTGCAGCTTTATATTTAATGGACATTTAAGGATTTGGAATACAATACATAGAGTTTAATGGCATTTTTGCCCTATGATACAAGCTGAAGAGAAGTGAGATCGTGGTGTGGGAGACCTCATGTTAAATAGTTTGGTATTTACTGGTTAAATGGGGACATTTATGACACCATCTCTGACATGTGAAATGTTTTCTTTCAGGTACACTTGTGAAGAAAAGTGCTTAGAAAGGAATTATCATATTTGTTTTGTGTTACTGCAATGTTAATGTAAATAATCACATTTATGATGAAAAAAAAAAGTGTGAGAGGTTTCTGGATAGCTATTCTGAAGCCATTTTGTTTTTTCCAGATTTAATTGTGGGTGCATTTGGAGCTGGAAAAGCAGTTGTTTACAGGTATGTGATAAATACAATGGATTTGATATTTTACAGCTTTGGTGCGAGATACTAAAATTAAAAAATGTCACATACCTGTTTCCTTGTTGCAGTGTGTAAAAGGTAGTCATTAGAGATGATAAATTAAACATCTTGTGAGAAACAAATGCTTTTTTCCCATGCTCAAACTCTGTAATTTTCAATTAAAATTTCCATGCTTAGGCTTAGTTCAAGCAGCTTCTGGAATGTTTGACTCTTTAATTAATTTTAAATAAGAAATTTAAAAGGCATGGCATTGAAAATTAATTTCTTTCCTGGGGAACTGGTTCTAGTAAGAAATTTTAAAATGGCCAGTCTTCAGAGATTGTGTATGTTAAGACATGAACCATTTATTGAAAATAGACTGCTACTTTTAGCCTCAGTTAAAAAAATGCACAAGATCCCATTTTACAAAACAACAAGTCGTTGCTGACAATGGAGTTTCACTAAATGCGCTTTTTGATTAGGTGTAAAGTTTAAAACTATCACATACATAAACATTTACATAAAATCTGCTAATGCTCTCGTAGTCCAGCCATGCTAACAGCTCATTTCATTTAAGTAGCCACCATCCATTGCTACAACAATGTAGTCATATTTCTGATTCCTGTCTGGCTTCTTGTTGTCTGTATTCCCAACAGCACCTGGGTGAGAAAAGACATGTTCTACTTCCCAACTGAATGTTTGTGACAGCCTAAGTATTTTGTAAAATGGGAATGTTAGCTCAACTCATCTAACACTGTAGGTGCAGTGAGCAGACCTGATTTTCCTACTGTGCTATGTAAGAATCATGCAAATACTTTGCAATGCCATGAGTGACTTCACAGGATGAAACACTGAAGAATTAGATCCACTCTGTATTTCAGTAACAATAAAATGTGTTCTATTTCATTTAAGAAAGTGAATAGCAGGAGGCCATTTCCTGGCCAGAATGTATCAAATGTGCAACTTGTCATACTGTTAAAATAGAATTTTATTACTGAAATTTTCTGGGCAAAAAAGGATTTCCCTGTTGCACAAAAGTGAAGAGAGTTATTTTTTAATGTCTTCCTGAAGTAATACAAAGAAGTAATCATAAAAGCTCAGATGTGGATCAAAATATCAGGAAAGTTAGAAAACTGGGGATTATGTAAGTTACTGTAAATAGTATTGCTGTCTTAGAATCTGAGCACATACTTGTTATTATTTGTCTTCTAAACTGCTTGCAATAATAGATTATTTCATCACTTAATAACAGCTTCAAAGGGATGGTTTCCACCTCCAAAACTATGTATTTCTGTACTCAGTACAATCTACTGATGATTGTTCCTGGTTTACAAAGTCAATTGTCTCAAGAAATGTCAGACAATTTACTTCATTATTGGCCCAAGATAGTCTACAACAACTTCTACTTTAACCAAATCGTGTTTATTTTTTTAAGTCTTAAAACAGACATAGTAAGTCTGAATGTATCATTATTAATGGAGACAATACAAAAGAAATCTGCAAGATGGCCAGAGGACTGCTGTAAAACCCAAAAAGGCAAACTCTGTCCCTTTGAGAAAATTCAGTGTGATGAAATGTGTCTGATGTGCCTCAGTCCTGGGACACATCTGTTGTTTAACCATAGGATGCTGTTTCCATGATGTGTTAACATATTTTTTTGTGACTCTCTGTAGGATTCTGGTAGGTATAGAAAAGAGGTTCCTTTGGCTATGAGCAGCCTATGAAATTGTGTTCTCCCAAGTAACCCTACATCTCTGGCTTCTTTGCAGTCAACTCAGTTTTCTCTTTGCTGCAGCTTAGGCACTAATGTGCTCCTTCTGAACATGGTGAACCTTATTTCTATCCCCCAGAGCCAGACCTGTTGTGACAGTGAATGCTCATCTTATCCTGAACCCCATGATTGTGAATCCAGACAATAAAACCTGTCAGCTCCCTAGCTCTCAGCTTTTAGTGGCCTGGTAAGTCCATGATTATTCCATATCATCTTTTCCAAATAACTTCCTGTTCCTTTGTTTTATTGCAACTCTCTGTTGAACATGTTCAAAGTTCAAAATGTTGAAACGTACTCTGAGCACAACAAAATCCCCCTACATCAAAATCTTTTTGGTATTTGCCAGTACTTAGCAGATTGTCTAACTAACTCTAGCAGCTAAAAATTGAGTCCTTTGATACTCTGAATCTCCTTCTGCATAGGAGGATGCTCGGTGTCTGCTAGGGGCAAGCTGCAAAGTTATATGCAATGTTTAGATGAATGAAACAGCTAAAACAGATAAAACATGTAAACAGTTTGTTGACAACATGTAACAGTGAAGGTGATGCAGAGCTGGTGGACCCACCATTTTCTGTTGGAGAAAGACAGATCTTAGTCCTTTCTAGAAGAGAGAAGGTATCTGGCTGGCCAGCCTGAGACAAGTGCACAGGATGTTGTTTCTGGCTGTCTTTGGTCAGAAGATAGGTTTTTTTAGCACATCACTCAGGACAATGTTTCAAGCATCCCTAAAAGAGAAACCTTTAACCACAGTAGCATTTAACTTTGAACAGAAAAAAAAAAATCCTAACATAAAAAAATCTTGGAGCTAATTAAAATAATTTAAGATCAGTTACAAGTACAAAATGCTTGCAGGACATTTGGAAGCTATCTAATAAAGGCACATTTACTGCTCTAGAAAAAAGTCACTTTGAAAGGACCCCAGGAACAGCTGACAACAGAGGCTATTACAAATACATAAGATACTGTTTAAAAGTGGAAATCATAACAAATGAGGAAACTAAAATCAAAACAGAGCATAAACACGTGCAAGTTAAATAAAAATGGTAGTAAGTCTTGCCAGAGAGACTGTGAGCAACAGATTTCTAAGATGTAAAAACATTAGAAGCAGGAAGCCTGCCAGGATGTGGGCTGGACAAAAACAATATTAAGGTGTAAAGAAGAAGTCCAGAAGATAACATGAATGCAGAAATTTTGCACTGCTTTTAAACCAAAGATGATCAGAGGATTTCCTTACATTGAAGACATTCTTTACAGGAGATGAGTCCTAAAAATCATCTCAAATGCAAGATTCAGCAAAAGAATCTTAAGAATTAATTGATAAATATGACCTGTAAAACATAATAATGAGAATCAGCTCATTTAAGAGCCATGGAGGCTCTGATAAACTCTGATACACTTAAACCAATAAATATGTGGGCATCCAAAGCATCTGGGATGGGATTGTCGAGAGATTTTCACTCTTGCCTTGTTCTTTTACACTTTATGGAACTTCTCATATTTTTAATCATGTTCCTCCTTTCTACATCTAGTGTAGAAAACTGCCCATCTACATAGAAATGTAGAAGACACTTGGTGGAACTATGCCATCCCAAGACTTTACAAAGCTTCGGCCTTTCTGGACTTTTTTGATTCAATTAGCTTTTGTTTTAACAATTGATGTAGAAAAAAATTGAAATACACACACTTGGCTGAAGCACGTTCATTGATCCAAATTACGTTGTTTCACGACTCCAGATTTTAAGAATTTTAAAAAATGCTTAATGTCATAATGGAAAATATTTTGGAGCCGTAACAGGTATTGAAAGAAAAAAGGTGGGTTTTTTGCACAAAAGGAAAAACATCTCTCTTAAAATATATTCTTGCTCTGAGATATTGTTTAGAAAAAGAAGGAAGAAATGCATACTCCTTTAACATATATTTTTTTGTTTCTTTTCATTTCTCCATTATAACAAGCCAGAAGAAGTTTGGCTCATATCTACAAGAGCTTTAATAGGAGCATAATTTAATTTCTGTCTGCTTTATTCTAAAATACTGTTCCCTAAAGATTTAGTTCATGTTATGAAATGACTGAAGAGCAGCTGCTATTTTCCACACTAGTTTTTTTCCTTCGTTGATATAAGCTTGTATTGTACATATGAAAACAATTAGTAGGGAAACTCCAACAGGCAAAGAATTCCTCAGTCCCATGGGACAGATTTCTGTACCTCTTAGCCAGCTGTGCAACTTGTATAAAACTCTACTGACTGACACTGCAAAATTAGAATGAAAGGAAACCTCCTACTAGAAAAGTTTCAGGAAGTGTGTGTGCATGAATAATGTGGATTATTGTACGTTTCCAAGTATTAGGAAAATATTATTTCTGCCATGATATAAATTGCAGAGCTGAAGCAGCAGAGGAAACATGCACAAAAAGTCATTTTTATGCACGGCTCAAAGAGAATTGTCCTGAACTTCCAGAAGCACATAATTTGTTCTCTGCTGTGTGCAAAATGTGGCTGTTTCTGAGTTCCCACTACTAGGAAATCTATGACAAATTCTGCAACTTTGAAGGTATTACAGAACATGGGAAAAGACTTTTTTTCCCCCTAACTGTGAAAGATGCAAGTTAATATCTGTAAAAAGAGGTAAATAAATTAAAGATTTAAATTTTTCAAAACCTCTTTCCACCATGTGATTTATTATGTTCAAGATTGGGGTCTAGCTGTCAGGAGTTTTAATTTATTGGTATTTTTATTCCCATTTGAAGTTTGATTATCCACTACCTACCTCATGTATTTGTTCTTAAATTGCATCTAAAAAAGTTTTTACTCACCTCTCACTAATTCAAGGTGAATATTGTTAATTCTGTTTTGTAGAGGGGCAGTAAGTCAGAGAAGTTACCTGACTTACCAAAAAGTTGCATAGAAATGTCCAATCATGGTTTAAAAATCGAACTGTAGAATATATTTTGTATATATATTTTATGTTTCTATTTTCATATTTGCAGGCTATATTTGTATATATTTATGTAATATTTGTATATATTTGTATATATTTTTTATTTGTAAGTGCTTTTCAGGTTCGAATGTCAGATTTGAGATGTGCCTTGTAGGCTATCCACCTTCTGTAAACCCACTAAAACCAGAAGCAGAGTGCTTAAAATTTCTGATCTTCAAGTTCCTACTATAAAAAATACTTTGGAAAAAAAAAATGTAACTCATCTCCAAATTTCTTCCTATTAAAGTGGTAATAAAATATTCATGATCTTGACTCAGCTAGATTCAGTAAATGGGATATTTCTATATACACTTTAAAGAAAGCTGAATATGAATATCCTACCAAAGATATAAACCCACAAAATAACATTTCAATCTTTCCTAGCTATATAGGTTAGACTGTTTCTGCTTTTGCTCCTTTAGAGTTAACTCCTTTAGAGTTAACTTTTGAAGAGACTGCTCCCATCTGTGCCAAGAGTAGTTTTGAAGAAAAGAATATTTTCAAGCTTCTTGTTCTTATAAAATATTTCTATCTACCTGAAGAACATAAAATTATTTTAAACAAAACTGCTTTATTGCCCCGAGATTGTCAGGAAAAGCTAGTGTGTTCAGTTTTAAGGCTTTCCCTCTGTTTTGTAACTACAGTCAAATACTATTCAAAGCATAATCTCATAGTGATCACAGACACTGCAGAATAAATGTGATGTGGGGGTCTCTTCAGAGAGGCAAGATTGATAGTACATAAAAAGTTCATATGCCTTAGGATGATGCACTATTTCCCATTTGTTTCTTACTTGCTGAAGTTTTCTTCCTTTGATTGTTAATTGTGTTGCTTGGTTGATTGCTCCTACAAGCAAGCTCAAAAGCTCAGCTATTTTATTTCTTATGGTGCCTAGGAGTCAGATCTCAAATCTCTATAAATTCTTTAGACTCTTGTCATCTTTTGTCATCTGTCTTTCCCTCTGCTTTTCTTTTTCTTGATGCTAAAACATCCCACAACCTCTCCCCAGCATCTTCTTGTTGAAGTGATGAGCGAATCTAAATTCATCTGGGTTTACAATTGAAATCTTTGATGTCTTTAGCACTATTTCTGAACTAAATAATAAAATCACAAATGTGTGGCAGAATTCTGCTAAAACCATAGTCTTTCCTCTTGTATGGCCAGAGTGTGGGAGATTATTCACTGCAAATTTTTGCCTTTTTGCTCTGCCATTCCCTTTTTGACATGCTCTGCCTGGGGAGGAAGGAGTAAATCTTGACTCTTACAGTAATATATGACAACATGACTTCAGTTATCAAATATGATGAATTATTCTGTCCATTGCAGTAAATAAAGCATACACTGAAATTGTTCTGTTTAACAAGTAAAGCAGTTCCAGTTGCATTTTTGAACACAACCTTTTTTCAAACATGATAGGGTGCAATTTATACGATTCCTCCAAAGCAAGATAACTGAGTTTAATACAATGGCAGCTCTTGAGTTTACATTTGAGGAAACACACTCTTATACTCTCACATGTGAGACTGGCCTGTGAAGTCTGATGTCTAAATTGCATTTATGCAACTACACAAGATTTCCTTGTTTTTGTTGTTATGTCCTTGGGTATTTGGAAATAATTGATTCTTCATGTATTAACTCATAATTGTAAAGAAATAGGAATATGAATAAATTTGCAATTTCTGCATGAACTGGAAAGTCATTTGAAGGCTACAGTTTAACAGAGATTAATGGCATTATGCCAGTCTTGTTCCTCAATAAATAAATGGCTTTTTTTTTCCAAGAAAAGAATTTTTCATTGAGGTCATGAGAGTGACACATATCCCAGATGTGGCAGTTTCATTACATCTGTCAGAGGAAACAAACATGCAATTAGAATGTGATTACAGGTTGATTTAAAGGTTATGTTAGTAGTTTTGTATCCACTGCATGGGAACATTAGTATACAGTATAACAGTAGTGAGGAGATCAAGATCAATGAATAATGTAAATTTTTTTATTTAACTCAAGCTGATTTTAATGATGACCTACAATTTGTTGTCCATATACAAAGTAAAACATTTTCTGGAGCCAGAAAAAAAATTTTTAAGAATGCTTGGTAACCAGAGACACTTGCAAGAATCTTTCACCTGAGCAATTTTGTTACATTACACAGGATTTCATTAGGAATTATGGTATGCAGAACTAAGTCTATGTGGCAGATGACAGCAGAAATAAAAAATCAAGAACATCATTCCAGTTGCAAATTTCTTGTTTTGCCACTTGTCAGGGAAGTACACTCTGCTAATTGCATCAACAGGCATAATAAATACTATTTCTCATACCATCCAGAGTAATTTGTGAAAGCTTTTTCAAAATGCAATTCAGTTAAATATTTATAAAACTTGCATAAATTCTGTACAAAGTGAAACTTTTCTATAATCATTACTTTTTTAGGTTTTTAAAATTAATTTTTGTTTAAGTTAAAAGTTCTGATTAGAAGGTATCAGCCAATAAAACTATAAAAGGCTTCTTGTATCAGTTGTTGAATATAGCTGCAAATCTGTTGCCAGTCTTACACAAATATTTTTTATGGGAAAGGACTCACCTACGGCTGAGGTGATGTTTACATCATTATAGTTATGATGTGAGTATTTCTAGGCTCAAAAGAGCTTGCTATACATTCAGAACAGGCAAAATAAAAACAATTAACTTATGATGTATTGCTTTTTGTAGAATGCAATGCTTTAGAGTACTAGATAAAGAACATGAACTACCAGTTTCTCTGTGCCTTGATTTAGGTCATGTAAGGGCCACTTTCTGCAAAACTTAGCAAATTAAATGCAATACAGTTTGGTTAGTCTAATGCCACAAAAATCAAACAATTTAGGTTTCATGTTTGGAATTAATTATAGCCTGTTGAAATAATGAAAATCTTACAGTAATGCCAATGGAACACACTGGTATCCTGAGTGTTTTAATTTGCTGGAAAACAGCTTGAGCACTGACAACATGCTCTAAGATTTTTCTGATTTGACCATGATGAACCAGAAAGGATATCTGCAGACAGCCTGCTCCAAAGGTGGTCTGCTGAACTTCAGCATAAAGAATCCAGCTTTGGCAATATGATCAGAAGGGTCATCTCCATGGGCTCTCCTAAGAACTGCTGGGACCATCTGGGAGAATCTTCTCCATACCTTTGCCAGGAAGTATTCAGAGACTCTCTTCTGTTATTACTGGTGAAGCCTAGGAGACTTCCTGACTTAATTAGGGAATATCATAGGTAGCTAGATACAATCTCAGCTAACACCTTTTTAAGGAAAATGAAAATAAAACTTAAAAAATATGACTTGGAAACTGCTGATTCCCAGGTCAGTCCATTTTCTAATAATGAATTACTTCCACTTTTTTTATATGTAGCTTCACAGTAAGAGTCTGCGCAGATTTTGAAGGTCAAAGTATTTCAGATGAGATAGGTAAGAAACGTTTTCTATTCCTAAAATCTACCCTGTCCTGCTCCATTTCAGATGTATTTTTTTCTTACACTTGGAGAGACATTAGGAGTGAGATCCTCCTAAGGCAAGAAAATGCAATTTAAAAAACAGTATTTGTGTGTATATATACATATATATATATATATGTATGTAAACACAAACATTTTATTACTCTCTAAAAGGATTTTTGTTTTGGATTTAGTCATTTTCTAAATAAAATGAAGAATGTACCTCGTTGCAGAAGGTTCTGTTTTGGAAAAAAAAGTAAATTAAAGAGACAGAAGTCCTGTACCCATATGATCTGTCAATGAAATGAGAACGCTTAAATTAGACATCCTGCATAATTTGAATCAAAACCTAGTCGCCTTTTAGACAGGCACTTAAAGAATGGATTAGTTATTCTTGGAAGTCCCACTTAGGTTCATTAATTGTAATACATAATTAATTCTTTACTATTTTCTTTCTGTTAAATCAATAATTAATTAATTTATTTGTATCCTTTAGTGCTGAAAGGTGAATTACAATTAGATTCCTTGAAACAGAAAGGAGCTGTTAGGAGGACCCTCTTCTTTGATTACCATCAGTCACATCACTACTTCTCCATTGTGATAGAAAGACAGAAACAACTCCATTGCCAGGACTTCCTTGTTTATCTCAGAGTAAGTTGTTTAAAATATTTTTGGTTCTCCTCATCGTTTGAGTGGTACCAGGGATTTAAAGATAATAACAAAAAAGGAGTCACTGGAAAAGGAAGAACAATGTCCAAAATTGCAGAAATGGGATACAATATTGACCTCATCTGTATGTTCAGTATGTCCAGAGCATACTGCTACCTTGAAAAAATTCCCCCTTTAAATCTTTGGCTTTAGTCAATATAAGTATGAAAGAAAGACTGATTTTGAAGAGGGTAGAATTTCTCTGTGTAAAAATACATTCATTTCACACTCTTCTGATACAAAATGCAAGATTGCTTTCCTTTTTTGGTATCCCTTTATTTTTTAGTATTCACTGTGCAGTAATAAACTAATCATGTTTAATATCATACCAATTCAGGTTCAAAAGATTTTAAAGGGCATCTACCAGAAATATTGGCCTAAAATTCATGCATTTTTAAAAGTATTTTAAAATGTTTTTAGAAAAACTAAAACTATGGAATTGAAGTTGTAAAGGAGAAAGGGTCAACACTTGCTCACTTGCAGGTGGAGTTACCTCATGCAATGGAAGTAGATTCCAAGTCTAATCCAAGAAATGCAGTGGGAGGTGAAATGGAGAAGTTCCAAGCACTATATAAGGACATATCTAGACAATAAAGATGGTTGAATTTTACCATTTCTAATTCTTATAAATTCTTGGTTATGGTACAAACCAGCAATATTACCTCCACAAATCCACACATGCCCTACCTCCATTTCAAAAGGAAGGGGGGCAGTAGCTGATAGGAGTTGGTTCTGTGTGTCTCTCTTAAACAGCTTCATTTTAGGCTAATGCTTTGAAAAATTTCTGAGTCTACTCAGCTCAGCCAGCTTCTTCCAGAGGTGGAGCTGTGGAGGCAATGTGTTCTGGGCATTCCAAGTACTGGTGAGTCACTTTGCTTTCCTAATGACACCACTTGCAGCCAGAATTTGGCCAGCATCTGTCAAAGAACCATGTTTTTACCATTCATAAAGACCATACCTTTACCTTCAGAAGTCTGAATCTGTTGTCATACCATACCAACTGAAATAAACATAGTAAACCATTGGTTTTTGTTATGTGATTGTCACTCACAGGATGAAACAGAATTTAGAGATAAATTATCTCCTATCAATATAAACTTCAATTATAGTTTGGATGAGTCCAGTTTTGAAGATAGTTTGATGGTGAAGCCAATACTGAACTATTACCAGAAAAACTCACTAGCAGAGCAGGTATGAATTTTGCATGCCACATTTTCTGTATATAAACATGAAAGCGTTTACAGATATTATGTGTGTCATCTTCCTTAAAAGAGAATATCACAGCCAGAAACTACACAACAGGGATTTAATTAATACAAAATTTATATTGAATATAAATATAGAATCAACAGGCTTTTCAAGTATTTCCAAAGCTTTCTTGTGCTCATAGCTTTGATTGCCTTCTAGAATATGTAAGCCAAGTGTGGAAAAGGATCTGAAGATTATATTGTCCTGCTAAGGACATATTTGATCATCTAAATAGTCTCCAACCTCCAAATACCATGTGAAAAGGAACTTATAGAAAGGAGAAAAAAAAAATTCATTCACTAAGGCAGTGCTAGTGGTATTTAAGACACTTGCATTAGCAATATTTAGACTTTGAGGCACATACTAACTGTATTACAATTTTTACTTTGCAATGATACAGGCTTTCATTCTGGTGGACTGTGGGGAGGACAACTTATGTATTCCTGACTTGCAACTTTCTGCAGTGCCGTAAGTTAAATAAAATAAATTATTCTGTATATAAGAACATTCAGACACTGCTAACTGTTGGAACAGAAAGAAGTATGTAGAACACAGTTCTGTTGTTTATTGCAGCTAGTCATTCTTACCTGATTTCCAGATTTTGATTTGTGCATCCATTTCAGCTATAAAGCCAAGAAATGGAGAAATATACACTTGCAAACCACATTCATGATGTTTAATGGTTATCATAGAAAATATAGTTTGCAGGTGTTTGTTAGGAGTGGTTCTAGTTCTCTAAAAACCAAGAGATGAGACAAATTGTTGTTCATAGGAGGTTTCAGGTTTTTTTATTTCAGTGCGCCAGTGACTTTGAACTTGGATCCAATTCTCCTGAACTCAACATACAGTGAATTAAATTGATCTCAAAATAAAATTTTCAGAACATGTCAACTCTTTCTCCTATGGAGGGAGAAGTATGCCAAGCAGGACAAGTGGGGAATGTCTGAGAGGTCCCTGATTCTCATCAGGGTCAGTCTGTAGCTGTGAAACAAATGGCACACTGCCATTGCAGACCTCAGGAGAACTTCTGTCATTGTTTGTATTACAATGGACATGGGGAGAAAACTACCACCTCTGTGTCCTCCAGAAAACAATGCTGATGAGATCCCTGTGGCAAGTGATTCCTCCACTAAATACTTCTTGCTGTTTAGAAAGTAGTCAGGCTCTGAAATTTTATACCTGTTTCTTTCAAGTCTTGTGGTAGTCCATTTTGGCCAGGATGGTGTTTCTCTTGACCTCTTTTCTACCCAGATGCTGGTATACTTTTTCATTTGGGTCATTTTTATAGAAAATGTTTTATTTTGTGTTCACAGAATATTTTCCAGAACAGATGCTCTGAGAGCCAAATGTTCTTCTGCTTTATTAATATGTAAATCCTAATTGTGCATGTTTTAACTCCTGACAAGTAGTATGTTCTGTACAGGGATACAGATCAGCTAATAATTGGAGAAGAAAACTGTGTCATGCTCATAATAAATCCAAGGAATGATGGGGAAGGAGCCTATGAAGCTGAGCTACATATAAAAATTCCACCTGAAGCAGATTACACTGGGGTTGAACGCAACAACAAGGTAAAATTAAAATGTTAGCAATAATGAAGCAGACAACTGAGAGCAAGGATAACCTACATAGGTTGTACCAGCTGAAAGCAGCACACAAAGAGGTTCCTTTCAGGAAGGGGGATTCCATCCACTCTCAGCTGTCCTTACTTGCACAGCCCAGGTTAAAGATAAACCATGCCTCCAAAAGATAGGAAGGACATGACCATTCTGTTCAGATCCAACACAAGTTCAGCTCCTTCCCATTAACTTATTTATAACACTACACAAATGCTGTCACATTTCTTCTAGGAATAGAGGTTCTCACATCATTCAGATTTTGAACCAGTAAACAATACCAGTAGTAGAAAGTAATGCTACCAAATTTCTTAGTGCTTCCAACTTGGTACCAACTCCCAGCCAGAGTTAATGAGCCCTGCTGACCTCCAGACACTTGGACACTGCTGTCTCCTCTCACAGCACACCAGTCTTTTACCATCATTAAGGGTGTCCCAGTCTCCAATATCCTGAATAGTTGGACATTAAATGCACTATAAATTTGACAAAGTTGCTTTCCCTTGTTGTCAATTCTTTTATGTTACAAATTGACCAAGAATGGAAATTAAAATGTAAAATGTGCCAGTGTTCACAGAAGGAGTGACTGAAGTCCTGCTGAGCTGTACTGAACATGCAGTGTTTTTCCCTTTTGGATCTGTTTGTTTTTTTAAGAGCAAAGATGAAACACTATCCTGCAAACAAGCACAGTGTTCGTGTATTCTCTGTTGGACAGCAGGTCTGAATTGTCTCATCTGCACAAATATCTCCCAAGCTGTTGCAACATGAGCCTGCTTTTTTTGCTGTTAGTGCCTGGAATGTTCAAAAGGGCCTCAAGGGTGAGAGTGGGAGAAGGCAAGTTAATTTCCTTTCTGAAGGCAAATGTTTTTAAGGAAGTTGAAAGTAACTTACAAGGTATTTCCTTATTCTCCTTCTGTCAGTGACTTTATTAATGGGCTTCTAACATAGTTTGAAAAAAAATTACAAGAAATAATGCTATTATCAATGATAGAAATTTTCGGTAACCTCTCATCTCAGGAGCAGATTATAAAGACACCAGCCTGTTCCTTTTGTTCTCTTAGCAAAGCCTCTGATTTTTTGGACTGTAGGCTACAAAACTAGACTTCTCTTTAATATGCTACAAATGGTTATCTTTTTCCTTCGTTCCTCTTTAGAAATCTTTTGCTATTCTTTTGGACTTACCAAGGCATCAGAGGAGGCACTAATTCCAACACTCAAGCATGTATTAGCACATTTCAAGGATGTGAGGGTGGGAGTGGGCAAGAGGCTGGACATGAGTTGGCATTGTACACTCACAGCCCAGAAAGCCAAACGTGTCCTGGGCTGCATCAGGCTTTCCAGTACCTCAAGGGAGCCTAAAAGAAAGACAGAGAGGGACTTCTTACACTAACATGTTGTGACAGGACAAGGGAGACTAAATTCAAACTGAGAGTAGGATTAGATTAGATTAGATTAGATTAGATTAGATTAGATTAGATTAGATTAGATTAGATACTAAGAAAATTTCTTGGCTGTGAAGGTGGTGAGGCACTGGAACAGGTTGTTCAGGGAAGCTGTGGATGCCCCATCCCTCGAAATGTTTAAGGCCTGGTTGGATGGAGCAACCTGGTCTAGTGGAAGGTGTCCCTGCCCACAAGAGGAGAGGGTGGAACTAGATGATCTTTAAGGCCCCTTCCAGTCCAAACTATTCTATGGTTTGGACCGGAGAGAAATAATTCAGAGCTTTTTATGATTTTAGGAAACATTTAATTTTATAGTGCCACATGATAGACTCATGGAGAAAGGAAGGAAAGAATACATGGGAGATCCTGGTGCTTTGGAAGACTAAAGATAAGCTAGAATGGATTGGGGAAGGAGTTTTAAAGTTAGCATACTTTTTCTTGTGAAGACAGGATTTTAAAAACCCAGGAAACACAATACAACTACTTCATTCTTTCCAGATTTGGGAGAAGATAAAATGCCTTTCTGACAAATTTAATTCTGAATCCTTGTAGATTTATAAAAAACTGCCTTCCTTTTGTTCCACATTTACTTAGCTCACTCCCACACATAATTTATTTCATATTCTTTGCTTTTCATACTAACTCCATTCAAAAAGATGTCATCATGTTCTTTCTGAGAAGGATCAAAACATTAGTCCTACTTTCTACGTCATTTTTAGTGTCTGTCTTTCTGCATTTCAAGGAAAATTTTCACAAGGATTAAAAATGGCACTGAAAGTAAGTTTATTCTTTCTATTGTTTTTAAATTGTAAATGTATATTTCTTAAAACTATGGTTTTTTGCAATATTATGGTTCCATTAAGTAAACTAAAATATTAACTTCTAAGTAAATTTGAAAAAAAAATTGATACTGTAAATTTCTCCTGAAATTTTCTAAATGAAAATTCTTCTGTTATCAGATGGCCAAATTCTTAGGGGTCATATTATAAATGAGTATAAGTGAGTATAAATGAGAGGGACCCAATTGAATCAACTTACAGGGCTTTGAAAAAATACTGTAATTTGAACTGACAAGAAAACAGAAGAAATTATCACACTGGATGCCATAAACACTGAGGTATATGGAGGAAAAGTCTCTCAATCTGCAGGCACTTTTTGAGGAATGGATTAGACATGAAAATTACACTTTTTCATGTCAGTTGCAGTGGAGTCAGGATTTCAGTTCTTTTATTTGTGTTTTTGTTGTATCCTGACAATGGAGCATCTGTGACTGCTGGTGAAATATACTTAACTTAATGCAAACCAATTTCAGCAGACAGGTAGATTATGGTAGACCCCATTGTAATCATGTTCTTAAAGCTCTGCCCCGAGGATTGCATTTCCTCCTGGTTGCATCTGTGTTTACAGTCCTCTGTGTAGCTGTTTTTCTCCAAACTGCAGAATTCCTGCTATTAAGGCAGAGATAAGATTCTCCTCAGAGCCAATAAAATAGGCAGACTGAGACCAGAATAAATGAAATGTAATCAACTGAATAAATTGCTTGATACATTTTGATGGAACTGAAATATCTGTACAATCAGATAATTCAATTATGCTGTCAAAATTTCAAAGTGACTGTATTCATAGAGGATGTTTGTCTATTGTGGGGCTATTCTGGATTTTGTCTGTCAAATAAAGAAGCACATTAAGTGCTTAATAGAGAAACACATTGAGTGCCTCCAGTGTTCAGCCCTGCTTTTTTTTTTTTTAAATGCATGTTATCAATGTATTGAGTTATTCTGTATCATTTGAACACTTGGAAGCTGTTGAAGTCAAAAACTTAACTAAAAATTCATTTGCCTTCTATTTCCTCCCTTCAGCTTTATGCAGTATAGTGTTTGCCCTGCCTCAGTTGGCATTATCCTTTCCTCTTGGACCTGATTCTGTAGAATATTGCACACATGTGTGCAACTGCATAAAAAATGAACAACATTTTGCAGAAATGTGATCATATGCAAGTGGAGATGCAAGTGAATGTCTGTGATCTTAAAGTTTGAGGTCAGGGACATGATTTTGGAGCTTCATTGATTCCTGCAGATGGTGACACTTCCTTCAGCCAAAAACTGAGGATTAAAATATAATGACTTTAAATGAAATCAAGTGTGTTTTTCATCAGTTGTGTTGTGGAAGGTCCTTAGAAGGTCCAGAGACCAGGTAAATGAGAAAATTATCACAGTTTCACTAGTTACTGGAAACCCTTTGGCTTGCAATAACTGTTCATATGCAGTAGGTGTGAATTTACTGAAATTATCTGCACTGAAGAAAGTATAACCATGTTATATTACCTCATATTTCCAGCAGTAGATCCAGAGACAATATATAGTGCTATATGGTACATTCTTACACTACAACAGCCAGTGGCATGACTGTGTGTTTGAACCCTCAGCAATTGCCTGAATACTGTGCACTAATCCTTTGCTCCATGACAGAATTGCCCATGTTGAACAGCTCAATCCTGCCTTAGTAGCAAGAGCTGGGACCCAAATTCTTATGGAATAATTAGCAAAACAGGCAAATACAAAGCACTAACAGATATTTGTTACACACCAGAAACATTATGTATTTTGGCACAGCTGCCTCTGCTCAGGCTGGAAACTGCAGAGTGGTAAAGATCACATCCAGATAGGGATTGCAGTGGATAAGCTCTGAGCCATTTCCCCCCAAGCCTTTCTGAACTAAAGCATGGCACTCTTAAAATAAGAAAAGACCTGGAACATTCTTGTCTTACGTGGAAATTCTTAGACTAGGTACATTGTGGCTGGCTAGATGAGATGTGATTTGATCTTGGTGAAGGCAAAGACTACTCTTCATACATCAACTAGGTACATACATATATATATATCAACTAGAAGATGATACCTAATCCATCCCCTTTCCCTCAGAAAATAAAATTCGAATGTGATGGTAAAGGAAAGAAGAAGCTTTTTACTTGCCAGCCTGTTGTGTTTAAGTGTTGTGGCATCAATTAGTAATTCATCACTACAACCACAAAAAAGAGTTTCAAGTTTGTAGACTGCCTGGATTACTTGAAGCATCCAATCACTTTCTAGTTAAAATGCACCCGGGGAGCACACGTGTTTACTGTTGGGGTTTTACTTCTGCTCAAGACTGCCAAAAAAACCATGTGTTGCTACAGAAATGTGAATTGCTACCAATGTCAGGTAGAAGGGCTTTGTGGCAAATCCTTCCACCTGGCTAAGTTACATGTGAATGCACTGGTTCTGGCAATAGTAGAATTCTCAAGTCTCAGCTCTTGCTAGCTTCCTGCCTGCTTTTAATTTTCTTGTTTTGTACTTAACCACCTCAAAAAGGTGATCAATGCAAAAAAAAAAAAAAAAAAGACAGTAAATCTCATTATGGAAGGAATTCTACCACAGTTGACCCTTTGTCACATCTTCCTACTGCACAAGTTAGCTTTTGTAATGCTGGTCATATAAATTCTGCACCATTAATCATTTTTAGTCTAGGAACATAGCCTCCAGATTGCAGAAGAACTACTTGAAAAATTCCTCTATTTTCTCAGCCTTTGAGGGACAAAAAAAGAAGTGTGAAAAGGGCTGACTTACTCTGTGCTGGTTTATGATACAGCATCCTTAAAGAAACTGACAAATATCTAATATAAATGAGTATTTATTTCTAACTTTTAGACCTCAATTTCAACCCCCTTCCCCCAACGAAAGCAAAACTATAAACCCACACATCAAGATCAAATGGACAATTTTCCAGACAAGTTTGATTCCAACTGTGTTAACACCCTCTTTTCTCCCATGTGTTGCTTCCCAGTTCTAATTAACCAGCTGGAAAGAGTGTAAAAAAGCTTCCCTCCCAACCCTGGAGAGGCTTGGGAAGGCTATTAGTGCACTGGACATGCTGTGTAACAAACTTTGTTTCCTCCTAGCAAACTATAAAAATGTCAGCATACAATGAGGTGTGTGCTGAGGGCATGCTTCACATGGGCTCTGTTTAGGACATGCCCTGTCCTTTCTTTTAATCTCAGGAAATTATGAGGACAGCATGTCCATACTGGCTTTTACAGATAGGGCAAATTGGACCAGAGATTTCCCAGGTCTTTTTATGTAAAGGGCATGAACTTGTTAACACTGCTTCATCTCTGAGAATCACAAGTGAGCAGAAAGCTAATGCAACTTGCTGCATCCTGCTTTTACAAAGCTGATGTACTTCTGCACATGTATGGAAACGCCTTCATTTACTGAAAATGTCAGAGAGGAAAACAGAAAAAAATCTCCCCACATTTTATTGAAAACCTCCCACATTTTATTACTTTGCCTTATTCTGTATCTCCTAGCTTGCACTATTTTACAGCTGTTCCCCCTCTTGTAGAATTTTTGTTTATAGATGATATTACTAGTGATAAAAATTGCTATAAACAACAAAAGCCTTTATATCTGATAATGTGAAAGTCTATCTCCTTTGTTGCTAATTTATAAACATATATAACAGTTTATGTTTTTACAGAAGTATTTAACATTCTAAGTACTTTACCACAGATTGGAAAACTAAGATCTAGAATTGATCCATACTCAAGTTTTGCCAGTGTCAGAAATTCATTATAGAGACTTTTGGTGATGGATAACCCTGTAATTACTGTGAGACCTGTTCTTCTCACTTATTTTTGCCTACTCTTTGTTTCTCTGTTGAGTCATTATGGTTATATGGTTGATTCACAACAACAAAGCAGTATGGTAAAACTAGACATAGAGTGATCTCATGATTCTTAAGGGAAACGATCCTGTTTGTATCAGTTTTCTCCCATTGTCTGACAATAACCAACTAAATGTTTTGATAGTGCACTAAGCAGGTGTCCATAATCAAAAGAAAGGTCACAGTCAAAAAGGCATCACTTTCCCAACTGGATGCATTTCTCTGTGATCTCTGACCTCTCTATTGGTGTCCTTTTGTTGCAGGCACTGCGTGTATTGAGCTGTGATTACAAGATGGAAAATGAAACTAGAATGGTGGTTTGTGATCTTGGGAACCCCATGGTGGCTGGCGCAAATGTAAGGGAAAACCAGATGCATTTACTGATTGTTATCTAATTTATTTTTAAAGGGGAACAAATGAAAATTTATTCAAGTACCAGAATGTGTCCCAATAAGCAGCACATAAACCAAATTATTTACAAGACAAGAATTTGTTGCTGTAATAAGAGGCAGAACTGTGCTTCTGAAAAATTACCAATTTTTTTTACTAAAAGATTAATAATGCTAGAACTTGGGGTTTGTGTCACCCAAAGAAAATGAGAGTGAATCAATTTATCACTATCATTTCATTGGAAGTTGCACTAGTATAATGAGAATTCCTATCTATAACATGATCAATTTATTTCTCCCTTTTAGTATTCCCTTTATTTAAAATATATAGATATATGTGTAGTAAATAACAACTCTTCAGCCTGATTCTCATTTTGAGTGCATAGGGGTTGTCTTACCAGTTTATATCACAATTTATATCAAGGAAAGTATGTTTGCAATAAACTTTTGCTTTAAAATTATTATTTTAATTCTAAAGATTTTCCTAAGACAGCCTCTCATAAATCTTATTACACGTTAGATGGAATGATGGTAGCCTTGTTTTTGGACAAAAGCAGAACTGTGTAATAACTGATGATGAACACTAGATAAGGATAAAAATAGGTTTGGAGGTAAAAAAAATTCTACAATTATCATTCTTTTGTCCCTTTTTCATGACAAAACAACCCAGGAAATCTTAGAAGTGTTAAATCCAGGAATGTTCAGCTATGGATGCTCTCGCAGAGGAATTTAATGTTTCTCATAAATTCATAAGTTCTATGAATATTTAACTAAAAGAAAATAATCCAAATATTGATACCTAGATAAAAAACTGTCCTAATAAAAATGAAGCAGTCAACAGCATAAACATGTATCAGGAATAAACAACAGCTTTTAATTAAAAACTATTACTGTTTGAATTTCATATTGAACCTATGGCTTTGCAAAGAAACCAAAGCAAATTTCTTTTGTATTTTCAAAATCCCTACTAAGTTAAGGTTTATCCCATGGAAGATCAGTATTTCAATCTTCAGCCTCTCTACAGAGAGAGGCTTTCCTGGCCTCTTTTAATCTTGAAGCAGTACATGTCTGACCCTTGACAGAAGAACAAAATGGGTCATTGGAGATTGGGAGTAGAATAAGTTTCTTTGGGTCTTAGGGATATCCTAGAACTTTAGAAAGTGAATGAGGGCAGGTGTTTCATACAGTGATCTGCTTGCATGGTCACAGGCAGTCCCAGTGATTCTTTGGGACTACAGGGAGGTGGAAACCATTGAAAATTGAACTCTAGGTGATGGATCTCCTGGGAAGAGGAATCTTGGTGAGGATCCTTCTCCATTAAACTACTTTGAACTAGAAGTCTGAAGAGATTACTATAAACATTTTCTGGGAAGGACATAGACAAGAAAGCCAAAAAGTTTTGTAGGTTTTGTTTTATTCTACTTAATGAAAATCCTAAAAAGTAAAAGTAATTGAAAACATTTTTGAGGAATGGAATTTTCATCATGAGACCAGGGATGCAGTGATGGGCCAAAGCATGAGATAAATTCCAGTTCAAGGCAAATAATTTCTTGTGTTGAGAAGACAGCAGTTTTACTTATCTGCTTAGTAGTTTCCTAGTTAGTCTCAAGGCAGAAGCAAGAACTCAGGATACAGACAGAAGTGGACAAGAATATTGTGGGTGATAGGGATGCAGCAGAGTGGGGCAGGAGAGCATAAAACCCTTTGGGCTGGAAGAGAAAAGGAAGACCAGACACAGAAGAAAAGAGACACTAACTTGTAAAAATAGAAGAAAATCTTTGTAGTTGGCATATTTTCATAATCATAAGTGATGGAAAGGTCTAAACGTAGAGGTGTTAGACTACAGACCCTCATACTCCTCCCTTTGAATCCAAAGCCCTGTTTCCACATCATCCTCCACCCACAATGTGTGAGGACATCAGGAATGCCATTTGGTGGCCACTAAAACATTGCACTCTCACCTGTCTCTTTATGAATTTTCACAGCATAACTAATCGTTCTTTTCTTCAGAATCAACTCTAGGGCTGCTATAAGTTCCATTACCAGATACTCCTAAGCAAACTAGTTCATAAAGAGAGAAGTAGCAGAATAAAACAGCAGGGTTTATAACATATTCAAGGGTTTTTCTACTTTATAACAAAATAATCCAGCCCTTTGAAATTGAGGCATATGAATGTAGAGCATTACAAAGCCAGATGGCAACATTGTTTGATTAGAGTAAGTGAAATCTTAAATCCTAAATTTATCTTTGAAGCCAGCTCTCCTGGACACTCAGTAAAGGTGAAAGGACTTGTGTTTTTTCAGTCCAAACATATTTACCATGGCAAATGTACTTCCAAAAGCAAAATACCAGCCCTCTGTACAAATTCAATAAATCTCCAAAGGTTGCTCTGATCCATTTCCAGTTTTGCAAAACAATTCTGCTCTGGCAGGAGATCAGTTATTCACAAAATAGTCAGAAAGGGACTCTTTGTGGAAGCTGTGAGTGGGAAGGAAGGGTTAGGTCAAAATTGAACATTCCTAAAACTCTTTAACTATTGAGTCACCTTAATGATTTGCCAGCACCCTGAAGTCCTAGAATTCTTGAGCTCTTGATGATCAACTTCTGAGTATGAGGGTTATGTCGGGATTTTGTAATATAATCCATGGGATATTACTGCAGCAGACTACGGGGTTGGAGACTTTAGATCCTCAAAATGCATTATGTCATCTGTGTCCTTAAAATTGTTTACTGACCACAAAAAAATACTTCACCTTTTCAGTAATATCTTTGAAGTAAAAAAAAAAAAAAAAAAAAAAAAAAATAAAAAAGAAAAAAGGAAGAANAAAAAGATGAAAGAGTAAAAATGAAGATAAAAAGAATTGGTAATGAAAACCTCAAGGCCAAATGGCCCAGAATGCAAACTAAATGTCTGACAACATCTCACTGGCAAATATTGCTCAACATGCTTATTTATGACACTGAAATGGGTCAAACTCACAAACTTCCTAATGCCTGTTCAGTGGCATTAGCAAGTGAGAAAATTCTAGCAGAAAAACTTGGACATTTAATAGAAATAAAGTTAGAAGACTGGAGGCTTGGAAGATCTTGCCAAGTAGTATGTACCAACCTGATTGTTCAAGAGCTCCAGGTTTTATCTTTCTTATGCACTGTAAGACACTTCAAAAAAAGCTACATCTCTGTCTCCTAGCACACTCCTAAATCCTGTCAAACATAATAGATTAAAACCTGTAACTAATAGCAGAAATGTCATGTGTTTCAAAGATACATGACGTTACAAACATGGAAATAATGCAATTTTAATTAAACTAACTTCAAAAATTTTAAGTAAAAATAAACTGTTCTGATAAAATTTATGTCCCACTAAAATAGGGATGTTGAGTAATTGCTAAGTTATAAGTTCAAGCAAGTTAAACTCCTTTGGGCTCCGTGGGTTTTCAGCCAGGGCATGTGAGCATCTTTGCCCCCTTATTAGTAGCAATGTCAAGGGTTAACAAAATTAACAAAATCATATGACTATACAAAGACAACATCTGCAACTTATTAGAGTTGTACAGTAGGAGTGTGTTTCACTATTAAATAGGGGATTAAGCCTCAGGGGTGCAATAGATCATCAAAACTGCAGTTCATGTCTGCTCTGTCTGATGAAAATTTTATCTTTGATTCATCAAATCTTTTTTCTGCTATAAGTGGAAACAAAATTATTTAGACTGGTTAGTAAAAACAGTAAGAGAAATAGTGAGTTTAATATTTGGAAATTTTTGTCTAAAAGACTAAAGAAAGTTACTATATTTTTAAAGATTAATGGACTATCAATAGAGTTGCTAATATCATCTCCAAAAAGTGAGCTTAAAATTAAAAAGAGCTCACATCTATTCCAAGTCAGCTATTCAACTTCTGAGTAATTTAGTGAGCACTGTCTTTTTATCTGAAAGATTTTGCTTCCAAAAGGAGAGATCAACTGTAACAATGATATTCAGATAATCAGAATTCAAAGATTTGAACTCACCATTCCATTTATGATGGCAGTATTGCTTCAGCATGAGTCAGCTGAAAGTAGTTGAAACATGTTAGGTAAGTTTTGCTCTGGATTGTTTCACCACTGCAAATGATGAAATAGGAGAATTGAATGAAAAAAAAATTGGTGGGAAAAAGGAATTGCTTTAACACATGAAATGACATCCATGGAGGAAAATTCCTCATCTTCAATGATGTTGAATGTAAGTCCCTACATTGGTGTGTCCTGTCCCATTGTTGACAAGGTTTCCTTAAATATTCTAAGGAAATAATGCCAAGCAGACAACTTTTCTTTTTCTTCACCCCTCCCAACCCAGTCCCCTAGTCAGACATTGGCCAAAATGAGGGAATGATGTCCTCATTTCCTGATGCCTTTTGATGAATTTCTCAGGAAGATTGTTTCTCCACATGGGGGATATATCTATGTGTTACCATCCTTTTTTAAAAAATGGAAGTACAATGTTCATGTTATCCTGAAAAAAATTCTGCCATCAGGCCAGATAGAAGCTGGAGGGGGAGTGAGAAGTTGTAGGAATTGCAAAATTCACATTTTGAAAATTACCAGATTTAAAATGTGCAGTTGAAATAATGAAAACAATAATTTAAACATTGCAGTAGAATTTAGTTAATTTAACATCGAGGGCTGATGGCATCTCCTGTTACTTACATGCCACTTACACACTGGGGTTGTAAATATGTCCAGCGAGGCTTAGAGAGACCCCACCATGGGCTATTGTATATGCCTTCTCTAGTTAGCCCTTCTCTCTTCTCAGTAAACTTGATCTGCTTATCCCTGCTCTTCTTGCAAAGCAAATGAAAATTGTCAAAGGGAGGAAGCCAGGTCTGCTTAAACGCAAGGCAGCACCAGTGGAAGAACTTACCCTCCCTCAGTTTTGGGAACTGTGTTTTACTCTCTCCTCTGGTCACTCAGTCCAAGTTGAACTCCAAATACAACTCTGAAGCTGTATTCCTCTTAGCAGAACTGCAATGGAAAAAAGAATCAAACTAGAAGTAAATTAAAACTGCTGCTAATTTAGCCTCAGATGCTCAGACAGCCCCACAACACCTAAAGCAACACAGAGCTCCCAGGTGCAGAGACAATGCAGGGACCAGGAAGTCCTGCAGACCTGGACAAAGGCTTGCATGGATGGAGGCAGGGATAGGAACTGCCAGACAACTGTTATTTTCTTCTGCCTTGGCAAAGCAAAGCAAAGCAAAGTCTTGCCGAAGAAGGGCCCACTGCTGTGTTCTTGGGAGCGTGCTTCTCTATTCCTCTGATCTTTCCTCTCTCCAGCCAAGTTTTCCATCTGGTGACATACACAGGCAGGATGGTATTTTTTCCTGAGAACAACTAGATGATGTTATTTCATACTAATTTTAAAAACAACAGTATCCAGTATAAGTCTGTGAAATGCAATGTTGAACTGTACTGCTTTATTGATCTGGAGACATCAACTGCTTCTAGTAACCTGTTGTTTTGTTTCTTTCTCAGTTCTCCACAGGCATTCGATTTTCTGTTCAGCATTTTGAAAATGCAGATTTCAGCATCAATTTTGAGCTGCAAATAAAAAGGTTAGATATTTTATTAGGAGCATGGTTATTTAAATTATTAATTCCTATTAGCATATGGAGTTTATTTTATAAATAAGGTCCCTCTTGAGTATCAGTAATTATTTCAGGGGCTTTCCAATGGTAGCTTATGTCAGGAGGATTTTTGAGGTTGTAGCCTTGTTAGCTGTTAGGAAAATCTGTCTTATTTATTTAAAATTCAGCTTAACTGATTTTGGTCAATAACCCAAGGATCTTCTACAGATTTGCCAAATCAGAACTTTATTCTCTACTTCAGAATTAACAAACTAATCACTTTGTAACAAAGGTGAATATGTACAAACATATCATGCTCTGAATTAAACCAGACATGCTTCTTCTTCACAAAAAAAGTTAAAAATTAAAGGAAAGCAGTTAAAATCTGCTCAGCAGATTTACTGGCATGGAGAGAACTGTTTCAGTTTGATGCAGGTGAACCTTTGTAATTTATCCATTAGATTCCTCCCCATTTGTGGGCCTCACAGTACTGTAGAATCTTGTGGTTTATGCTGAGGAGTATTTCTTCCACAGGGACAAAAAACCACAGAGTGGGCTAGGTTAGGATAACAGCAAAAACAAACCTGGGACTTTTTCAGTAGGTGGCAGGGCTTCTGCTCCATCTGTGCTCATCAAATGCACACTGGAGTTCTGCATGGGGCCCTCTCTGCCCCACATGCAGAGACTTAATTGCTAATGTCTGGCCTTTAATGAGGGCCTTGATCATGTTCATTATGGTAAATAACTGAGACATTTAAAATGTTTAAGTCATGTCTCCATAATGTAACCCTTGAAAGGAAAGGACATGCAGAAACTCAGCAAGGGCACAGCAATGCCACAGAAGTCCATTAGGCACTTGGTCAGGCTCAGCCCTGTCCCTGGAATCTGCCTGGGATCATGCAAATCTGGACATGAGCTCCCCTGGAGAGAGACAAAACATTGACCTTGTAGGTCCCCTGTCCATGCCATTACTCATTTAATGCAAGCAATAGTTTTAAATGGTTATCCAAGGCCCATGTCACTACCAGTCTCATGCTGTGAAACTGGGGAGGTCCAGAGCTTTTTGGGTAGTTAAATCTGTCTAGGTGATAAGAGTTGGATGTAGGTAGCTGTTTTAAAAAAAGTGAGAAGAATTTCCTGAGGAGTAAGTCTGAACTTCAGGAGACAACAACATCTCATGCTTCCTCCATGAGTGTGACTCACTAAAATGTAAAGGAAGGAAATGTGTTGGACTACAAACTGGCATGAAAATGCTGAAGAGCACACAGCTATTTAAAAAAAACAACAAAACAAGGAAAGAGTAAAAGAGTAAAAATTCTTGCATAGGGAATGTACCCTACAGTTAAAACTCATGGCTTTGCACATTCATTCACAAGCAGCAGGACAGTTTGTATGGTTCTATGTCCTTAGTGAACAAGGACAAGGTAAAACAATCCTAAAAGAAAAAGGGAACAGAATTCCGTGAGGCAAAAAGAGGAAAATGCCTAAATGGAGGCAAGAATACATCTGAATTTGAGTCCTACTTTAATTTATTCAAAATAGAGAACTTTCATTTGCTTAAAACATCAAGTGGAAAATAAGTATTTTGATTTGCAAGACTGAAGATCATTACTTATAAAAAACAAGCCTGAGGCTGAGTAGTGTCTTGAAATCTGATTCCTTTTCTGATGTGGATGTTGCTATGCAGTTATGTGCCCCTTAGAGAGAGAGATGTCTTGGCACTTTTATTTAAAATATTTTCTTCTCTAAAAATGCCATAAAGCATGAACAAGGTTTGAATACCAGATATATATGACCAAAATCTGTATTTTAACTCTATGGAAAGTAGGACGAATATGAAAATTGGAAAGCAGCTTATTCTAACAAAGTAGTGGTATAAAAAATTTTTGTACTTCAAACTATTTCTGTACATCTATACTCAAAACAATGCTCATAGAGGGTTACATGAAAGTTCAAATAATGTTTGATGAGAATCTGCACCAGTTTACAAACAAATTAGAGCTGTTCCTAATTTTAGCAATCTGTGACCAGAGAGCCTGGATCAAAGCAGGGTTGCTCTTTACTTCTCAGGAGTCAGTCACAGGGAATGCTGACCTCCTCTGAATGTTTCCAATTGACTGATGCTACCCAGATGTGATAACAGCAAACTGGAACAGCAATAGAAACTTAGTGTTCATGGAGCAAGGAAAGCCACATTTGATTGAAAAATAATTCCAAATTTAGTGTCTTTAATCCCATAATTAAATAAATTCTAAATCTGTAATTACTTCACTATCATCATGAATTTGAACCTGCAAACCTTTCTTTTTATGATTGGGCTATAATCACAGGACTAGCTTTTTGAAGTAAGAGAAACTACCTTTATTACTAGGGATTTGCAATAAGAAAAGACAATAAGATGAGTGAGAGCTCTAGATTTTAGACACAGAGATCTGTTTTCACTACTAAGTGATTTTAAAAATGTAAACTCTCTGGATAAGGGAGGGAAGAAAATAAGAAAATGAAAGAAACAGTTGATCTTGGTTCTTCTTCCCCAAAGATTCTGTCATACAAAAGTCACAAGTTGTGAGAATCATAAAAATAAATTTTATTCTAACAAAGCCTGACTTGTTCATTAACACTGCCTTCCTGAAATGCACAAAACAAACTTCTATTCTATAAAGATACTTTTATCTATACAGATAGCCAATTTGTACAAAGGAACTTACACAATATTCTGAGCCAACTAAATTTGTATCATCTTATTAATCATCACAGGATTCTTTAAAGGAAGCTTGTGTTGAAGATATTATTAAATATGTGATGAGTTCAAATAATATGCAACTTAAATACCAGTGTCCTACAAGAGTGGCAATAGGAATCCCATTTTGTAATATCTCCACTGAGCCTTGTGTATTGAGTGATATGATAATCTAGAGTTCTGATTTAAAACCTTTGTTAATACTTGTACATATTTTTTCCAGTTCTAACAAGATAAATCCCACCAGCAACTTAGTGAACCTCCATATCAACATCAGTGCTATGGCTCAAGTACAGATCAGAGGGTAAGTATTCAACTATTTCAACTCATTATGATATGTCTTTTATCAATCTTTCTGCATATGATAATCCCATGTAGTGAATCTTTTGGCATATTATAAACCTCAATGCCTTATCCATCTAGGATGCCTGGGTCTCGCCCCTGCAAGCCTTGCAGGATGGAGCTACTACAGACTTATTGAGTGTCTGTGCAAAGACAGCAACCTAAAGAATCTCACATTGTGGTAACACCTGTCACAGACAACATTTTATTTGGGCATTCAAATTGTGCATGGATGTTACTAATATAAAATGCCTGCTCATATGTGTAGGTCTTCTTGTGCAACCACTTGGACACTTAATGCTGAATACCAAACAGAATCTACTGCTTTAATGGCTGGAAATGTGAAACACATTATGGCAAGGCATGTACTAATAGAGAGCAGAGTGAGGCCTTTGGAGAAAGGATGAGTAAGAACTGAGTTATGATAAACTGTTCACTGACACAAAGTATACCAAAATTAAACAAGCACAAGACAGGATCAAAGCTGATCGTTTCTATCTCTGTTTTCATATACAGCTTAGTTTTGGAAATTATAAAATGCAGTTAGGTGATAAGTGCCAGCTGAACATGAGCCAGCACTGTGCCTATGTGGCCAAGAAGGCCAAGAGCATCCTGGCTTGTATCAGACACAGTGTGGCCAGCAGGCATTGCTCAACCCTCTGTACTTGGCACTGGTGAGGCCATACCTGGAATACTGGGATCAGGTCTGTGCCCCTCACTGCAAGAAGGACATTGAGGTGGTGGAGCAAGTTCAGCAAAGAGCAACGAAGCTGGTGAAGGGCCTGGAGCAGCTGAAGGAGCTGGGGGTGCTCAGCCTGGAGAAGAGGAGGCTCAGAAAGACCTTACTGCTCTCTACAATTAACTGAAAGGAGGTTGTAGTATGGTGGGAATCAGTCTCCTCTCCCAGATAACAAGTGACAGGACAAGATGAAATGGCCTCTAGTGGCAGCAGGAGAGGTTCAGTTTAGATGTTAGGAAAATTTCCTTCACAGAAGGAGTTGTCAAGCACTGGAAGAAGCTCCTCAGGGAAGTGGTACAATTACTATCCTCAGAGATACTGAAAAGACATGTAGATCTGGCACTGAGAACATGATTTAATAGTGAACTTGACATAACTAGTTTTATAGTTGGACTCAATGATCTTTGAGGTTTTTTCCAACCTAAATGATTCTAAGATTTTATAAGAATATTGGAGTACCCTGTAAAATCTCAGAACTAGACTCCTATTCTGGCATCTTGGAGGAAGTCAGAAGGATGTCTTTTAAAAGCAAATGCTTTAAAAAGACATCGCCCCCAATGCTTTTTGTCTGGGATATTTGGTTTCCTACATCTCCCCTTATGAAACTACAGCTCAAAAAATCCCTTAAACAATATCAGATCTGCAAGGGTTGAACAGGAGCTACAAGGCCCAGATTCACTTCCACAGTCAGGCCATGAGGCTTGGCTGAGGCAAGATGGGGAGATGTCTCTTATGTGATGCACCCCAAGGGGCTGCCTTAGATGTAAACAAATAAAAATGCATTTATTTATGAGCTTTTTAATTTACAAAAATTATTTATTGTTGTCACTTCTGAGACAATATGACTACCTAGTGCTAGCAATAAGTCTAATAATTTTGCAGATCACATGTTTTCTGCTCTAACATATCTGCTCTAATCTGGTCTAATACTCAGTCTAAATCAGAGAAGTTTTAAAGGATTTTGATCATATTTTGTGAGTGCATTCCAAGTTAAGAAGACCCTAAAACTAGTCAGGTGGAAAAAAAAGGCTGGCACTCAAAGACTGTGTGGATATATGTTAATTATTTCTGAAAGAGCATTTGACATGTTTAATAAGAAAAGAAGGGAGAATATTGTTTTATTTTCTGTAGCTAGTGGTGATCTAAGGAAATGAGCTGGATAAAAAGAATGCTGAAAAATACAAAAGGTGTAATACAAACATAGAGGCTGAGGAAAAAAGAATCAAAGGTGTTATTTAATGGGCTAGAGATGTGTGAGAAAGTATTGGGAGCCAGTGGCTGCCAGGTGTTGCCATGGGTGAACATCCAGGCTGAGGACTGTCTGGAATTTCAGACTGGAACAGTTATGGTCACATACACAGGACTTCCCAGTAAGGGTTGCTTCCAGTGCTGTGGATTCTATTTTTTTTAGTGAAGTCTCTCCTCACTTTAATAAAAAACTCTTACAAACTTTTTATTTTTCGAAGACTCTTTGGAAACTTTGCCTCCATCATGCTTTTTCTGTGCTATATTGAGTTCTTTTTAATGAAACAGGTAAATATATGGACCAAAAAATGACCACAAAATCCTCAGTTCTTATGAGCTTGGTGATAAGTGGAAAAAGTTACTTGAATTGCTTCCTGCAGTTCTAAGAAACAGGTTATTAAATAGAGTGGAATTACTTAATTGAATGACTTCCAGTTTCTTTCCTCTTAAGTATTTTAGTTATAGCATTCCCAAGTGCTTTGTTGACAGATTTTGCTAATTACTCAGAGATGCTAAAACATGCAGTTCCAAGGGAATTGCTCACTGTTTCCTAGATAAAAATAAAAGAGAAACTGTGTCCACATTTGGACTGGAAAATATCTTGCATTAGTTTCTTTACTTCTCTTCTGAGAGTTGCACAGATTGGAACAGGATGCATTGTACATTTTACTGAGGAAAAGGAAGTAGTTGTGGAATTATCCTTATGCATACATGCAGATATACTTGCACAGTGGAACCACGTAAATACTTCTGTGAGAAAGGAAAAAATCATCTTCAATATCCTCCTTAAAAGAAAATTAACATAACTCCTTAAATAGTTCCATAAGCCGTTGCTTTGATAACTAAGAATTGATTATTCTGCTTACCTTTTCTTACCTAAAAAAATGTAGGAGCTTAAGTATTGTCACTGTTATCTCCCACTGCTGGAAAAGCACTGGAGGAATGAGGGATTTAGGAAGGAAGTAATTTGGATTGAGAGGATTTGGAGCTGGCAGAATTTTTATTGTATATCCCCATATAACTCTTTTCTGAGGGCTCTACTTCATTTATCTTATTTTAAAGTACTCTTGTTTCATGATAATTGTCACCTAAAAGTCTAGGAAAAATCCTTGTCTAATAAATCATTCAAATGTTAAAAATATTCTCAATTTAATGCAAAATAAAATAGTGAAAAGAGCAGATTTGTTTTTCATTTGACCTAATTTTGCTACTTTCATGTCAATAGCAGAAGTCCTCAAAATAACAGTAAATTCTGTTAAAATAAATGTTCTTATATACGCTACAATAATTTTAATTTAATGTCCAAATTTATACTTTGCATTTTGTAGTTCCATGGATAAGATTACTTCCCTGGCAGTGCAATAGAAAACACTGAGTTTTGAAACTGAAGAAGAATGTCTTCTTCTTTTTATCTCTGTACAGTTTCTCATTTGCAATTTCTTGTGGTAGATTAAGGGTCTATGTGTCTCAGCTTTTGTAAAAACACCCTGAAGTTCCTATTCTCCAACAGCAATCAATGATTAAAATTCATATTGGAAACAAGATGATTTGTGAAACAGGCTAAGTATCCAATCAGAAATTACTTTTTAAATGACTACGTTGTAGTTTCTTTTATTATTAGGGTTGGCTTGTGAATTTGTCCTCTGGCATACTTGTTATACATACTGCTGGCATTTTGAAGTCTGAGGAAGTATTAAGAGTTAGCAGGATACTCCAGAATACACCAAACTTCACAAGGAGTTGTATTTCAGCTGGCTGGTATTAAGCTGTTCTTCTCTGGGATTTCTTGCTGCTTTGAGAGGCTGTATACTGTAGAAAATTTTCTTTCAGTCATTTCATTTGTTTCATATGACATAAGAGCTCTAATTGAAAACAGTTTTTTTCTTCCACTAGTAGTTTTTCAGCATTTGCAACAAAACCATCCAATCTCTAAGGGGCAGTCTGCAGCAGGGCACTGCAAAGTGATTAACATCAGTGCCTAGAAGCCCATCATGTTATTCAAATTTTACACTCTAAAAAATTTAAAGATTGTTTTTAACAATTTTCTGTTAGCAAAACTCCAGCTTTGCAGAACCAACACTGAAATTTTATGGATTTTCTTTCAGCTAAAGACTCCATAAACCAGCAAAAGTGAGTGAGAGTTGACCCTGGCAAAGAAAGGGTAATACCATTTTAGCACCAAGAGCTACATGCAGTACTTGTAGATGACAGATGTCTGTGCCAGAACTGACCTATCATGCTTAAAAGAAATTCTTGGGATCTGATTTCCCAACTTCTGAACACCTGAGTGAGGTTTAGTTGGCCTCTGAATGGGACTGGTACAATGAAATCCCAATTTTTATAGGAAATAAAATGCTTGTGATTCAAATAAAAATGTTAACAGAAGACTACTTTCTTAAGGTCAGATAAAGAAAAGGAAAAATAAAAAACAGCTGGAAAGATGTCAAATATTAAGCCACAGTTTTCTTTGTTTATGTTATATATATGTGTTGCAAGTTGCAACAATATTTTAGGGAATGTTTTAACTGCCATTTTGTTTGCAAAGCAGTTGGAAAGCCTGGAGCACTCTGTTAGACTCTAGTCTTGAATTCTGTTTCTCAGTACACCAATTTCCATTATGACTTTATGAAACACAAAATATCTCTATTTCCCATCTATAAGATGAGATAGGCTACTTTGCAAGGTTTTTTAAAGGAATGCTAACAGATGTTATAGAAATATCTAAAAATGTATTATCATTAAACACCTACAGGCTTTAAATGGAAATAGAAAAATACATTTATTTACTCTGCTTTTGTGGATAATGTATTCAGGTATCTCATCAGTGAGAATGATATAAATGCCCCACAGACTGGATTCCTCTCTCCAAACAGAGCTTCTCTGGAAAGGACAATCCATCACAGGAAGTATGACACTAAATGCACACCCTCAGTCATTTGCAAGGATTGGGTAGTATTTTATGGACGTATTGAAGCACTTACCTCACCTAATTCTACATAATGTGCCCAAATAACAAGCCTTTGAGGTCTCATTTCTCTTATATTAGTCATCATTTTTTTAAATACTAATGCAATCAGTCACTGGTAACAGTTACTGTTTTAACCTGCTTTGTATATTACAGAGTGTCTCACCCCCCAACAATTATTTTGCCACTTCACAACTGGGAACCCAAAGATCAACCTACAAAAGAAGAAGAAGTTGGTCCTTTAGTAGAACACATCTATGAGGTAAAGATTACATATGTTGCCACAGGACCTCACACTGCCCCCATTGAATTCCTGATGAAATTGGTTTATTGTCTTTATCTGCAGCTAGATAAAGCCCCAAATGTAAATACTCTGACTTTAGCACATGACCCAAATTTAATCTGGGAATTTGCAACCTCGTTATCTGTTCATGTGAGTGGAGGAGATATTAGTTTATGCTAGGAGTCTGTCTTAGATATTTAAGGGATTTATAAACATTTTGGGTGTTTGACAAGAATTAAAAACAGTCCTTAAAGTTCCTTATAATCACTGTCAAATATCTTCTCATTAGAAGCTGTGCATGCTGTGCACTGGAAAAAATGCTTTCTTTGACATTTAGCTAACTGAAAAAAATAATGTAGGCATACATGTAATTTGTTACATCAGAAAATGTTCTGTTGAAAATAACTCGCAATGTTTTAAGTACACATATTTTTACCTTGTGTTTTTGTTGGGTTTTTCCCATGGATGATTCATCAATTAAAAGAGTTCAGCCCAGAAAAAAGGCATTGAGTGAACGCTATGGAATAGAAGCCATCCTTAAAATCTGATGGATGGCCTTTATTCTAGAGGGTAAAACAGAGGGCTTCACATATGGTTATAATTCACAAACTAGCACTCAAGAAAACATAAGCAACTGAATTTAATCAGCAGTGTAAGATTACAATTTCCATGACAAACTAAAGTGTAGTGAATACAACTGTATAATACAAATTATTATTTGTGAAGTCCTCATCTTAACACATTTCTCTAAACTGAAAAATACTTAACAAATCATCCTGTCTCAAGCATTTGGGTTGTTTGTGAAACTGTATTTGTGACTTAATATATTTGTGAATATATTAAAATTATTACAGTGATTAGTTACAAAGAAAACCACTTACATGGTTTATATCAGCAAAGCATAAAAAAGACCAAACAGTCTCCCAGAAGATGTAAGAATGAAAGTTATTTAGTTGTAACTAAAGGTCATCAGTCACAAAAATTCTGCAAATTTTAAAAAAGGAGATTCTCACATCTTTAGAAACTTTGCATAAAGGTCCATGGTATTCAGCTTCTTTAACTCTTCATGCCCAGTGACAACACATCCAGACTTCTTTTGTCATCAGTTATTTTCAAACTGTAAACTGATACAAGGAAACTATTTTAATAGCCTAGATTCCTATTTTTTTTTTATTTCTGTCTTTTTTCATTTTCCCCAGTAAAAAATAATGTCCTGGGATATTAATTTAGGAAAACTAATTCCTTTACTTCTTTTAAGGAAATTTAGATTGAGAGTGTTGAAAATATAGTTCTTAACCAAAGAAGCTAGTTTAAGTACTGCTCTGTTTTCTATTCTTGTGCCCTAAAATGTGATTCTTCTGTATTTTGAAGTTTTGGCTACTCTTTTCAAGTATGATCTGTTAATGTTCATTGTTTATGTTTCTATGGGGTGTATTTGCTAGTATGTTTTGGGATTTTTTATGCTTTTTTAGATAATTTCAACTCTTTATATGTAGGAAAAAATGGGAAAGGTGATGGATTTCTTGAATACTGACTCAGAACAGACTGTTCTCTCAGATTTGCCATTGGCTTTGTGACTACCACGGAGAGGTTCTCTGTCCCTACCTGCCACAGATTCTCCATCAATAAAGTGAGAATGGGATACTTCCTAAATTCTTCAAGGCTGTGTCCACTAAGAATTTGAAAATATCTGAGTGGTTGTTGCAGTGTTTTTTGTTGCTACTTAGTGCCTTGGAAAGTACTGATCATATTTCTTCGACAGCTGCACAATATAGGACCAAGTGCCATCAACAATACAGTTCTCCATGTTGGTTGGCCCATATCCAGTAGAGAAGAATTTCTTCTTTATATTCTTCACATTCAAACACATGGACCACTGAACTGTCAAACAAGCTCTCCCATTAATACAATGCAAATAAAGGTAAGTATTTTATTTTTGTCCCTTTATGCATTTTGATTGGGGTTTTTTGCCTCCACTTCACAATGGATGAACATTCTTGGGAATTTTTAACAGTCCAAAATCATTTTCCTGGGTAAGAAGCAAGATATAGATAGTCTACAATATTTCTGATGAGTGTTGTGTTGCTTGGTACGTGTTGGTTTCTGTACTCTTTATATGAGAAGGGTGTGCTCAACAGAGATGTTAAAAAGGGCCCTGTCCCAATACCAAGCACTGAGGAACACCACACATCCCTGGTCTCCAACTGGACATTAATCCAATTAAATTGGAATTGACCACAATTCCTTGAGTGTGTTCATTATCCCCTGAGTGCTCCATCAAATCCATGTCTTTCCAGCACAGAGACCAGGATGTCATCTGGGACCGTGACAGACGCTTTGTCTAGGTGCAAGTAGATGATGTTAGCTGTTCTTCCCTTATCCACCAACATTGTGAACCCACCATAGAAGGCCACCAAATCTGCCAGGCACAATATGCCTTTAGTGAAGCCATATTGGCTGTCACCAATCACCTCCTCGTTTTCCATTTTCCTCCTCATTTCCTCCTTGGCAAAGTTTCCAGGAAGTTCTGCCCTGTGATTGGGCTGAGCAAAGAAGTGAGACCAGCTGGTCTATAGCTCTGCAGGTTTTCCTTTTTCAGTCTTTTTAGAAATGGGGGTTATGTTTCCCCTTTTCCAGTCAGTGAGAACTTCACCAGACTACCACAACTTTTCAGATATAGATAATGGCTTATCTGGTTCATCTGCCAGTTCCCTCAGGTCCCATGGATGCACCTCATCAAGTGTCATGGACATGTGCACCTCCAGATCCTTTAGATGTTTTCAAACCTGACCTCGTACAGCAGGCAGTTCTTCATTCTCTTTCTGTGATTTGGGCAGTGTGCCTGGAGGTTTTGCCAGTGAAGACTGGGGTAAAAAAGTCATTGAGTACCTCAGCCTTCTTAACATCCTGGGTAACCAGGTTTCCTGTTTCCTTCTGGAGAGAACTTATATTTTCCCTCGTTTTCCTTTGAGTATCCATAGAAGCATTTTTGTATTGTTTTTAACATCCTTGCATTTAATTCTCTTAGGGCTTTAGCTTTCCTAACCCGATCCCTGGCTGCTTGGACAATTTCCTGTTTTAAGATCTATGTTTGTGATGGCAGATCCCCTCAAAAGAGCTTGGTTTGGCTCAAAGTCAGAAGATTAGGCAAAACACAGCTCTACATATTATCCCATCAAAAACAAGGTATCCAATTGATTAAGCATGACTGATTCCAGACATTTCTGGAGTAAACAACAACACTTCTCAATCTCAAGCAGTAGCCTGTTAAACATCTTTCAGGGAGAGCTGCATTCCAAGTGCTAAAAATGCTCTTTGTCTTTTGCATGCCAGAAGGGGTTTGAATTTGGTATATTTGATGAAAGGGGAGACAACTTTCTAATGGTGAGGAGTGTTCACAACCTAAGGAGATACAAGTCAAGTCTTTACCTTGAAAAGACAGAACTACAATACATACTTAAAAAGAGTAAAGGAAAATTGATGTCTTCCAAATACAGTATGGCTAGAGTTTTGTGTTTCACCTAGGAAATGAAAGAGCTGTTGGAATTCAATCTTTTTATTTAGTTTCTTTAGAGAAAGAAAAAGCAAATGTGTGGTAGGAAACAGGAGATAGAAAATATCTGTCCATTTTATACCCAAAGCACTGCAAGACTGGAGACAGGGAATTTTTTTCTACATATCTTTTCTATTTAATTTTCACCTCTTTTTCAAAAGCGGTGAGGAGGAAGAAACTAAGGGGCTGCATTTTGCATTTGCACTTGCAAGGTTTTCTTCTCAAACTCACTGATCAGATGAGGTTGCAAGTACGTGACAAGGAGTTCAGCATCCTCCCACCCTAGCCACTGTGTTCTGTTTAAGGTTGAATTAAGAAGTTGGGTAGAATACTGCCACAGTTCTTACTGACATTTTCAGGCAATTTATATACACATATATATATTTTTCCCTTTTTATTATTATTTTTTTCTTTTTTTTCTTTTTTTTTCTTTTTTTTTGCATTTGCTCTGCCTTTTCCTACTTGATAGTGATTGCATCTGTTTACATAAAAAAAGATTGAGTTCTAGTGAAGCTTGTGAGAAGTTTTCCTGTAATGATGGTCCATCTGTTGTGGCAGAATATGGCTTTAGATGCACAGTCGTTATGGCAAGAAATTAAATATCCTTTCCTTATTTCAGTTTTTCAAAGCATTGAATAGCATGAACACACAAATCAGGTTTCAAATATGTAATACTTATCTATTGCTTCAGATGGCAAGAAGACACAGGGACAGGCTCATTCAAGTTTCATATAAACAACAGCAAATTTCCAAATAAGGCTAAGGACACTAAATGCCTGACTTCTCTTGGATATCCAAACCTATCTCTCTTAGGGCACTGAGGCATTTCCCCCTTGAAATTACTCAGACTGTTCTGTTTCACTCAAAGCAGTATATTCCTCCCCACGGCCGAATTTCTTGTAAAAAGGTTTTCTTTGGGCTTTGTTGTCTAGTCCACAAAGATGAGTCACACCTATGCACACATGGGAAGACTTCTATTTAGGGACTTTTCTGTAGGTTATCTTTTTATGAAGTGAGGGATGTGAAAGGATAATGAAATTATTAATCTTGAAAAAGTTGTAAAAAGGAGCAAAAGTACTTATCAAAGATATGGAATAAATTGCAGTGCAGAAGAACTTTGTACACTAGGACACTTCAGTCTGGAAAAGAGGTGACTATGCACAAATATGATCCCCAAAATGAGTAGTGGCAGGAAGAGCATGGGTGTGGATTGACTGTTCTCTGCCTCTTCCTGCACAGGAACTGGAACATCTAATGAAGCCTGGGGAGCCAGATTCAAAACAAGCAAAAGGAAGTTATTGCTCATGGTGGCAGGTCTCAGGTGTCTGGAACTTGTGGCCAAAGGGAAGTAGTCAGGGTTAAAAGTTTACGCGATTCTAAGAGGAAAGTAAACAAATTCCCAAAAGAGAAGTCCAGTGAAGATTAGTAAATGAACAAAAACTTCATATAGATAAGGAAGTCCCTGATCTGAAAACATTTGGAAGCTGAAAGTTGATAGGAGAGTATTGTGTATGCATGCCCCATTCTTATTTCCTACTGTGTTTAGAGCTTGGTCTTGGGACAAAGTAATACCATCCAATGTATTGCTCTTGAATGGTCACCAACCCTTCTTGTATAATTTTGTGTATAATCTATTAATATAATATATTTCTATTCTATTTTTATATATGATATATATAATTTTTAAATATGTAGAATGTAATATAATTAATACAGTGTAATATAATATAATGTAATACAATGTAATATAAGGTAATATAATGTGATGTAAGTAACATAAAAATAATGTGTATAATATTTGTGTAAAAAAGTCCTCTTCCAGAACATTTCTGATGGAGTTACACAGAAATTTTTTTCTCTAGAAAACGAGAAAAGCAAAACAGGGGTTTGAAATGAGAAGTGGGGATCTGGTGAGGTCTGGAAACCTGCTCCAAGTAATAATGCTCAGGAGAAGAAAGCAGTACAGTTTTTCATGGTGGGGAAACTGAGACAATACACTGTAGTTAAAGGGAAGAAGGGATCCTCTAAGATATAGTGTGCTAAATATGTGGCATATAAAATAGCTACAGAGACAGATTGTACTGTTGAGCATTTCAATGTGAACAGCTCAAGAATGATAAAATAATATCTTTAACCTGGACATCTAGGCCACTGGGCAAATTCTGCTTTTAAATGGTTGCAGGAGACACATGTTTTCTCTTAACCACAGAGGACTGTTTTCAAACCTTTGCTATAGCAATTCACTACTAAGATGCTAACACTCTAGCATCTATGAAAAAATAAAAATGTCAATATGAAAACCCTCTGGTATTCAAATGGATCTACATATCTATCCATTGTGATTATATATTGAGGGCTTCTTCACAGGCATTTTACTGTATTGTGGGGTTTTTCAAATTTGTCATTAAAGAAGTCTATATGCTGGTGAAAGAATTCTGAAAGGAGAGTTCACACATGTTACCACATTGAAAGAGAGATTTACTAGCTACTTAAAGGTTCTCTCACTGCAAATAGACAATGCTAACATCATGAAGCAACAGAAAAAAGGGAAAAAGAGATTTCTTATTTTTTATGGGTTTTCATCTGTTAATGAGCTATAATATCTTTCACTTTGTAGTTTTTTGCTTTTGACTGAAGATATCAGACAATGTCAAATGTTTATGTTCTGTTTACAGCATTATAATTTTAATCAGATAAATGACACAAATTTGCCAAATCTAGTACTACACAGCATTAGTGTGTGGAAGGGTTTGTGTTTTTATAGCTATTCTCTTTCCTTTAGTGCTACAGCGTTTTTTACAATTACAAACAATTTCTTTAGGATTTTTTTTAAGATATTTTGTTCAGAGGTTAGAGGAACCAATAAGAAGGATCTGATATAGCACTTTATAATCTGATGTCCTTAGGGAATAGCTTTGGCTATGTTTAGTTGAGTTCCTGCTGAGATCTTACTGTAAACTTCCATGTATATTTTATTGTGATTTAACATGATTGTCTTGTCATGAATTACAGTGTATCTTTCCTTCTGCAGCAGTTAGCTCCAGGAGTTGTTTGAGATTTCATAAAAGAAGCCATAAATGCCCTGTATTTAAATTAAAGACAAACTGCCAACAAAAGGTAGTTTCTAATTGGAGAGCAAGAATCTGTAAATATAAAGCTGAAGAGAATGCATTTTAATGTGAGATTAAAGATGAAGAAACTGTTCCATTATATGAAGTTGAGCTGTTACCAAAACAAATCTGTAATATATTTGTAATATGATCAAAAATTGTGGTGTTTGAAGTCAGACTTTCTTTTTTTTCTAAAACTGGAAAAATCATTATATTTCATTAGGCAGATTCTGATCTGAACTAATGACTAAACTACTGTGCAACAACTCTGAATTTATCCTGTTTTATATATCAGAATTTTCCCCCGAGAGTCTAACAGAATTAAGTAAAGCAACGAAATTGACACCAGTAAAAAGTGGAGAAAAATGTTGTCTACTGTAATTCCTATAACTGGGCAATATTTTGCAGTGTTATTACTCATCATGCTCCTAGTTGAAGACAGCATATTCTCATGATTGTGCTGTTCAATTGAAAAAAACAGTGTTAATCCAAAATTCAAGACCTCTGAGACAGGAACAAATCTGTTAGAATCGTTCTTTGTGTATGTCATTACCATTCCCATTTCTCTCTTTGCAGTTTGCTGTTCCAGAAGACACTCCTGAACTTGCTGCTTTTTTATATAATTCCACAATTTCTCACTACATCAGGAAAAGGGATGTTGCAGTGGCAGAACCTCACAGGAAAAACTCTGCAAAAATATTGGTGAGCTATCTAAAAGCTATACACTGGGACTATATGCAGGGAAAGGTGAGACTCTACAGGCAAGGCAAGTGGGACAGGTGACTGTATTTTTAACAATCCAGACAATTCTGGAGCAATAGCAATGCTGTCTCTCCTAGGAAAATAGTTCTTATTAGACAGTCTGATACCTGAGTATTTGGACTTGGCTGTATTTTCAGAAGTTTTTTTTCCACTCCTGCATTCAGAGTGCCATCCTTAGCATACTTCAGCACTGTAGGTGTCAGCTGCCCTTGCAGTTGTGCAAACTCAGTGACCTTGAGATCAGTCAAGGGATTCACAAAATCAGTGCTTTCCATACATTTTTATGAACCTTAGGCAGAGTTGCTTTCATGCTGCCCAGTCTCTTACTAAGCTGTTTACTGCAAACTCATGCTTGAATTCCTTCACCTCACTAGAATTTGCAAGCAAAGAACCACCTAAGTCTGTTGGAGTAATAGAGTAATTATTGCTTCTGAAAGTTAATTTGGCAATTTTTATAACAGGAAGAAGATAGAATCTGAAAGTAATGAAAACTGTAATGTTATTAAGAACAAAATCACAGATTAACCTATTTAACCTGTTGATTCCTGTGCCATTCTTTAAACAACCCAATACCCTAGGAAGAATCCAATTCCACTGGTCTGAAAGTAAAATGCCAGGACTTTCAAAGACATGCCAGTCAATAATATCACAGAACACTTAATCCATTCTTTGGTGATACCTTAATTTTCAGTCATCTTTCTGAGTGACTGGGCTCATAGGCTGCTAACACAAAAATGACTGCAGCAACTGGAAGTGGTTAACAAAGTTCTGAAGCATGCACTGTGTCTGCAACTTAAAATATGAAGCAGAGAATTTTCAGCTGCTTGATGTAGAGGGATCAAACATATTTAGTGGGGTGCTCAGTAATATGAAATTTGCACTTTGATGAACAGTCTTCCAGTAAAAAATGCTTTTGATCAGCACAAATTAGGATAGGATTGGGTGCAGGGCTTACCACTGCATATATAGCAAGACTTTTCCAGGGTGAGCATGGAAAAGCAGTGTCATTAGTTCAGTTAGAAGGTGTCCCAATTTTGGGTGCCTTCAGCATTAGTTACTGCTGATGCATAATTTATTTTTTTTATTTGACACATTGGAAGTATACATGGAAAATGAATGTTGCTCTGGAAAAGACTGATTGGCCAAAGATAATTCTTTGTTAAAAATTGTAATTTTTTTAGAAATTTTAAATTATTTTCATTTTCATCGAAGCATTTTCACAGAGAGACAAAATGTCCTGAGAACCTCTTATTCTATTTATACTGTTGATTAAACATTTGGTTTCTTTTCCATTTGTTCCAATGTTACATTGTTCTGAAAATCACTACAGGCTAAATGCATTACTAAGAAAAACAGAAATATGTGTTCAGGTCCTAAAATGTCAGCCAAAAAGTAGAATATTTGCATACTAATGATTTATTTTGCTAATGTGTGGTTTTGACCACTGTGATTAATGAAAACAAGTCTTCTCCTTCCTGCAAAATAAACAAATCTTGTTTGGAGGATGTTTAAAGCCAAATAAACAGATACTTTAAAGTATTCATTAAAAAAAAAGTTTATAGTTGCAGGGTTTACAGTTTCATTTTCAGGCAGATATAGAAAGCAATTAATCATTCAGCTTCTGCTTATCCTCCAGCAAGACAGAGATTTGTGGGGAAAGCTGTCTATAAAGATACAGGATTCCTTAAGGGTGTTTTCAGATCTGTTACATGCATCATCATCTCATTTCCTGAAGATTAGGTATTGGTAGTGCATTCTCACTCTCACTAGGGAATATAGTTACTTGTGAAAACTTAGCTTTGCTTTTGAGGTCACAAGGGCTTCTGTCATGGGAGGGATTCTCTGCTTTGTTATAAAAATAGGAATCAATTAAAACCTCAGCCTTCCCATGAGTCAAACAAAACTTTTCAGATAAAATCCATTTGTATATACAAAATATTTCATTTTTTCCACAAACATTTAATCATTTTTTATGAGATCTTTTTTCCCTTTTATGCCCTAAGCAACCTCATAATTTTTGTGGTTACCCCACGAGACTTTGCTTATTCCCTTCAGTGGCTTCCAGTCAGCTTTTAACCTTCAGTGTGACATTCTTCTGGCAGACTTTAGGAGTATATAGTTTTGAGTTGCAATGCTTGGCTTTTGCCTCCAACCTTGTGTATGAGCCAGAATCACTGCTCATCAGGAATGTTTCATGGACAGTAAGTTTCAAGTAAAGCAACTAAGGAATCTCAGCAAATGTTCTGGCTGCTGTCATGTAAATATCAGTGGGAAAACCAGGAGAGTTAGTAAAGGGGAAAGATTTAGGAATATAAATAAATACTTAATGCATAGGTGAGGAATAAGCACTTGCTTCAAAGGATTGGTAAGTGCCTGGATGTTTTAAGAATTCTTCAAAGCAGACATTGTTGAAAATTATTACTTTTATTTTCTTTACTATAGGTAGGTGTTTGTATTCATTGGTGATTCAAAAAGAATCTGCTCCTTGGTTTAGAGTTATCACAATGACTCATGGGGTATCTCATGTATATTAGATGAAATTACTGATTTTAGACTATTTAGCTCTTTAAGGAAAAATTGATTTGTTTTTGCTTATTTATAGCATTTGAAAATTACTTTGTTATCAAAGCATAATATGACTTCCCTTTATTTTTTGCTCAGAACTGTACAAATGTGAAGTGTATCCTAATTTCATGCACTGTGGGACAGCTGGAAAAAGGAAAGAGTGCTGCACTAAAAATCAGGTCCCGGCTCTGGGCACAAACATTCCTGGAGGTAATGCACACAAAAATCTCTTTCTATACACATGTAATTTTTTTTTTTAACCAGTCATTTAAAAATAAGAATTATAAAATTAAATGGGGCAAATGTAACTACTTTTTGCTACCTCTTTCTTTGAAGATAACATCTCACTGATTCATGTCAAGGTTGTTTGTATGCTGCTACTTTTCTTTGTTTGCTATCACACCTTCTCAAATTTATGTCCTGAATCCTACTTGAAGATTCCAAGATTATTTTTAAGTACCCATCCTGGTTTTGTTTCTACTTTCCCAGACTGGCCCAAATGATCTGCATTTATAACCTCTTTCCCAATGGAAGGTTTTTCTTGGAGCCAAACAGTGTATTGTGTACACTATGTCCAGCTTAAAAATTCATTCTCTATTAATCTAAGGAAGAGTAGTATGCATCAAGCTCAGATGATACATGACACTCATAGTGACAATCTGTCTTACTACTAAAACAAGGGACAGTGTAGACGATGGAAAAAAACAAAACTTGTCTTTGCAAATTCTTGCATTTCCAACTTCTGCTCTCAGGATTATATTCACACTGCCTAAAGGGGCCTGTTGGGGTGGACACAGAGGAGGGCCACAAAGATGACTGGAAGAATAAAACACTTCTGTGAGGAAAGGCTGAGAGAGATGGGATTGTTCAGCCTGAAAAAGAGAAGGCTACAGGAAGAGCTTATAGCACCTTCCAGTACCTAAAGGGGTCTTCAGAGAAAGATGGGAACAAATCTTTTAGCAGGGCACGTTGCAACAGGACAAGGGGTAATGGTTTTCAATAAAAGATCTATTCAGATTAGATGGAAGAAAGAAGTTCTTCACAATGAGGGTGGTGAAATGCTCAAACAGGTTGCCCAGAGAGGTGGCAGATGCCCCATCCCTGGAAACATTCAAGGTCAGATTGGACAGGGCTCTGAGCAGCCTGGTATAATAGAAGATGTCCAGGCTTATGGCAGGTGACTTTTCAAGTTCCCTTCCAACTCAAATTATTCTATGATTTTGTAAGGCAGAGGGATTTTACTGTGAGCTATTATGTCAGAGCTGGCCATGTGTCTGTATTTACTGTGTAGTTGTCATACCTTTAACACTGGAAAACACATTGAGAAATTTAAAATTCCATTTGTTGTTATTAAGAAATACCTGCATCTCCTATCTTGATCAAGCTGATTTATTATCGACTTCTTTCTCAAGGCATTTAGAATTCCCCAGTCCTTCCATCTGGAATGCAAGAACCTTCCTGTGTTCCCTATAGCTGTGGAAGAAGAATTCTTTACATGCAGGGTACCTCTTACTCTAGTAAGAGAAGAATTGAGGATCTTCAGTTTACAGCTTTAAATCAAGCTCCTCACATCTTTTAAGTTAATTTCTCCATTTCCTCAAATATGAAAGTAGACAAGAAATTCATCCTCACTTGCCTTCTTGGAGAAATGAGTGCACATAGGATAATATTTCCAGAAAACTGAATACCAGCTCAGCAGCTAACCACCTTTGCTCCAAATCCATAATGGGTGCAAACTTTTGGGAGGTCATTGGTCTCTCTTGGTGTACAGGACTATGGCAGTGGTTACTTGAAAGGATGACTTGAAAGGATGACTTAAAAGGATTTTCTACCTCTCTGTCAGGACACCAGGTCACATTCTGTGTTTCTTCTCCAAAAGCTGTTATAGGACCACTATGACTGAAGAGCACTTAAGTTCTGTCCTCACTATCTGGCCTTGCTTGAAGAAAAGACATTTCTGTCTCACTCAGTAACAAAGGACATCCTTTCAGATATTAAGTGAACTAATTCCTGATTAGTCAGTGTGTTTTCTTTCTATGTACAATCAGTTCCAAGAAACTTTCATATAGTTTCTTCAGTTCCATTAATACAAATAAAATGCTTTTAAGACGAAGCATATTTAACAAATGTTAGATATGTCTTGTTACTCTTGACTGGATGTACCTCATTTAGGTTTGCTGAGTGAGTCACCTGCTAGTAAAATAAATAAATAAATAAATAAAAATAATAATAAAAAAGCAAGGTCTGGTTCAAATTTAAGCCCAGAAGCATGACAGCTTGGATGTCTCTGTCCTTTCAAATCTGGGAACTGGGCTGGACATTGTCTGGTGCAAGCTTTTGCAAAGAACAGAAAATACCAGTATGTAAGCATCACTACAGCTATAGAAAAAACATATCTATTGGGAAATAGAATGGGAATTTTATTCCAGTTTTTTCCAATTCCATTAAGAGACTGCTGGACAAGCTCACACAGGCTAGTCCGTGTTAAGTTCAGGTAAGAACTTCACTGCACTGATTCTCTGTTCCTAACACACAGAGACAGGCAGAGAGGCAGAGATACTATCCTTGACTGTAACAATGTGTGACAATTTTGAGCACTGCAGTGGGCAAGCAATAACACAGAGGATCTTCATCATTTTCTTCACCAAGCAAAAGAAAAAGCTCCCTTAGCTACCTTCCTTATTGGGAACTGAGCCTGATGTATTCCAGATCCAGTCAAGTCTTTCTCCTCATCATTCTGCTGGTGAAATATAATTAAATCCATAAGGGCCAAAAAGATCTTGGAAAAAATCCTGTGCACAGATCTTTAGATGAAATTTCTAGGGTATTTACAGCTATTTCAGTGGAAATTAGCCTCATTAGGATTTTCCTAAGTCTAGGTTAGTATATATCAAGAAATATCTGTAAGAGAATAAAGTTAAACAAAATTAATGAGAAACAGTTTATCTGAGTTTTTGGCTGTGGCAGAAGATAAGTAACAACTGAAATAAACTTGCTACAGAAGAGACAAAATCTCCTTTTTTGGTGACTCTTAGTAAAGACAAAATCTTTTTCTGAAGTGTAACCTTAGTTAGCCTGACTTGGGTTCAGAACAAGTATAGCTGTGAAATTCAGTGGCACATTTAATACAAGAGTGGAACTCATTTTATGTAATTTTAGTAATCTGGAAGTTAGATGCCAAAGCTGGTTGCTAACTCTGTAGACAGTGACAAGACAAAAAGGTATCTTTAGAGGATGCATTATCCAGCTGATTTGAAACTTCTCTCTGTCTGATCTGGAGGGGAGAAGGGTCCAAGCTGGGCCTTGGGATATGGGTGTGTGCAAAACACACCAGGCAATGCCAGTGCTGCAGTGCCTTTAGCTCCTCCTTGCTCCTTAACAGATCCTGGTTGCTTTGCCTGCTCCTCCTTTCACTGGGTGAGCTCCAGGCAGAGGCGAAATGTTACACCAGCTTGTGGGCAGGAACAAGGGTGAGCCATTCTGCACATTCACTGGGTGGAAAGACCTCATGGGAAACCTTCAGAACATCTTCTGCTTCCTCCACTGGCCTTACATACCTCTGCTATCAAACAAGACTTTTTATGGGCTGTGATTTTACCTTTTCTCTGTAAACATTTCTGTGTCCTTTGAATAGTAACGTGGAAGTCTTGTTAAGAATCAGAAAAACTCCACTCAAAGCAACAGAAATTTTTCCTAAGTAGAAACAGGTAGTTCCCAGAGAACTGTTACATCCCCCCATTTATGTCTAATTAGCTGCCAGAACAACATGATCCCTATTTCACATGCAAACTTGGAAACAGTAAATAGTGTCCTAGGGTCTGGTTATCTTCCTTGCACTCATCTCAAAACATTTTCCTTTTTCACAGCCCCTTTTAAAATTAACAGTTATGCAGCCATCACCATAAAGGACTGTAGAACATAATTAGTTTCCTAAAAAGGGCGTAATCTCTTAGTAAATCTGTAACTGTTGTTAACTAGGCTGAAATGTGCAGATTCAAACTGAGGATTAAAATGCGGTCAAAATAATCAGGATGAGATGATTGTGAACCAGGAAGGACTGTTCAAGGGCCAGACTGAGCCCAACTGCCATGCTCTTCTAAAGAAACAGGGTAAAAGTCTCTAGAGAAGCATTGTAACTTCTTTTGCACATTCAGTTAATGTAAAAATTTTCATGTGCCAAAGAAATCAGAATAATGATGACATACAACATTCCTCAGCTGCATTATAATCTAAATGAAGACGTGATGATTTGCAGAAGAAATTGTTTGTGCTCATTAAAGCCGAGAACACAGTGTCATGATGTGTTTTCTTCTCATGGATATGCTAATGCAAACCTGAGAAGGATTTTATTGAAAGTGATTGATTTATGCTAGGATAAAATAAGTAATATTTTTCATCAAAGTTATATGGGCCAACATGTGTATTTTGTTGCTGCAAAAGACCTGTCATGTAGTGAGTGACTCCTTCCTCTTCCACTTAGTTTAAGTGACAACAGCTGACCCTTTTGTCTCTTGACAGTTGTAACCTGTCACCTTAAAACCCAAACTCCCATAACAAATAACAGTTAAATGACATGCAGTGATTAGACATGTTTGAATAAATAAAGCAGCCCAAATTTCCCAACCAGCCAACAAAGATAGAGACAGACATTGTGCAAAGGCCAAGAAGAATCACATACTCTTTTGGATTAACTTCAAAGTCTGGCTGTAAATATGAACCCTCTAATAAAGCTGACTTTTGGATTCAGACTTGCTGATCAGGCAAGTAATAGCCTGATTCATTCAAAACAGAAACAACCTTACATGGTTATGTTACACTGTGTTCTGATGGGGCTCCATTATGTTCCCATTTGTCTAATCATATTTCTGAGTTATCTGAGGGAGACCCAAGGGGGTCTGGTCCTATTCTTTGAATGGATGGGTACTTTTTAATATAAGACTCAGGAGTTGTCTAATAAAATATCTGTTTTGAAAATGCATTTCTAAGTGATAAATCTGTATAATCTGTCTGATTTGTGGCAACCTTCAGGCTCCAAGCTCTTTGGAACTTACAACATTGTGGGATATGGAACTCAGCACATTCGTAGCTATTATTTCATCCTGTACTGAAAATTGCTCATAATGATACAAATCTCCTTCTGGGAGGGCTAGGGGAGGCAGTAATGTAAAAAAACCACAGAGGGTGTGTGAGGTTCCCAAAAAGGTTGAAGTTTATTGTATTTTCTTTTAATGTTACCGAATATAATTGTATTGCTTCTCTCTTGACTTTTTGACAGCTCCATATATGTGAATTTGACACTCCTGATTGCATGAACTTTGTTAGAAGAGAGAAAAATCTAGTTTTAATCAGAAAAAGTTGAAAAGCAAGAGAAACACCACTGCATTTGGGTGCTCTCTTGGTACCCAAAGTCATATTTAGGCTTCTTTGTTAGGTACTCATTATTTCAGTGTTTCTGAATGTGTGCTGATCCTGTTTCTTTTTAGATGCCTAAAAATAGAAATATATGCTTGACATATTAATGGTGATGTGTGCTGCAACCTTAACTGCCTGACCCCAGACTGGTATCCAAAACCTGAAACTAAATACCTAGGCTCCCTGTTCAGCACATGGAGAAAGTGAGATACCTCAGACAAAGTGACTTGCTTTAACCATCAGCTTCATGTGTGAGGGCTATTCCTTATCAGGAAGAATGGCACCCAAATCAGGATTTAGTGGGAATATTCACCCTCTCTGAACACAGAATCCAAAAATGGTTTAGAAGGTACCTATAGAATTAGTTGAAAGACTTTAAGAGGACTTGGTTTATTCCATATTAATTGCCAGCAGCAAGAACTGGCAGTCCAATGATTAGAGAATTCAGGACTGGAAGACACAAATTCAATTCAAACTCAGCTTGAGAGGCCCCACATCCCTGCTTTATAAAACAATGGTGTTCCCTTCTGCACCAAGGATATAAAAAGAAATTGAGAGGTCTGGAAGGGTATAGAAAACGAGGAAGACCATGATGTAATACCTTGTTGGTTTGGACCGTCAGCAAGTTCTCCCAGTCCTGGCATCCACCCTTGCCTTCATTGCCTGGAATGTGGAGCTGTCACCACTGTTAGAGTGCATATTCTAATGAGAAATTTTGTTGACAATCTCCATATTTTATTATTGGTGAACTCAGAGACTTTTTAGTGTGGTAGAAGTTCTCTAGGCCAGGTAATGCTTTTGTGGTAAGGTTTCAGTTCAGGTACACAAAGGCCATTGGAAGAAGAATGCAGACAGTCTGTGCAGTGGGGCCACACGTAAGCTACTGCAGCACATATATGTTGGCAGAGACCTGGAGCTCAGAACAGAGCTAGAGGTGATGTGAGACAGGTGAGAGATCCTCTTGCATAAGGTTCCTTTATTTTTTCACTTTTCTTCCTATCATTTTTACTATGGGAGCAATTATTTGATCCGTAAGTGGAATACGACCCCAAGGAACAATAATTTCTATCCTCAGCATCCTCCAGCACAGAACTTCTTTCTGTGTCCAGTGGAAAACATCTCAGTCAAGGGAATATTGCTTAGTATTTTCAAAGAATAATTCTGCAGCCAACCTAAATTCCCTGTGTGTGGTTGCAAGTGGGGAAACAGAAAAGTTAGTGAGACACCTTGTGCCTTCATTCATTGCCATATATAAGCCATATATGGAAGTTTAAGTAGATTGTTTTAATTCAGACTGAGAATTAAAAGCCAAAAATTTGATGCCCTTCAAGGAATGTTTATTAACAAAAGGAGGAAGTCATCAACAAAATTTTCAGTTGCATCAAAAAACTGTTGTTATTTGAAAAAAAATAAGTAAAACCCAAAACTTTGGTTGTGGCCAAAAATACTATATTTTACTGGATTTTATTGTGTATGTGAAATGAAGGCTAGAAAGAAAGAGACATTTGCATGAGGCTGAACTAACTGGATGTCTTTTGGGTGTGGGCTAGTTTTGTTTTCACTCATTTTTATATAAAATATTTTCAGTGTTAACAAGAGCAGAACATGAGACTCTTCCTAGATGTGCTACAGTATAGGTAATGTTAGGTATATGAAGAAATAAATAGATTGATAACCATTATAATCTGTATATTGAAGTCTTCTGGAATCACAAAATAGCTCCCTCTATTGTAACTTAAAATAGGCTGTTAAAATGGATGTAAAAAATACAATATGTGAAGTGTAAGAATATAACGATAAAAAGAAGGATGTGTTGATTTTCAGAGTATTGTCTTTGGTCACAGCTATATTTGGGTGGACATATCCTCTTGCTACAAATAACACAAATACTTTTTGACCATGTGTACAGAATCACATTTTTAAACAAATTATTAAGAAGTAGTTGTATGAGCTCTACTCTCAGCATTTACGTAAGCTACTTTATTGGCAGCAGTTCAGATTTTGGGAGGTATTGGTCAAAGAAAGCAAGCTAATGAATTCCCAAAGCATGTATTTAAAAGATATTGCTTACCCTCCTGTCTTTAAACTGTGCCAGACTCCAGCAGACACAAAAGGAAACAAATTTTAATCCAGCAGTGACAATATTGTTGTAACAGCACTGAACTCCATGTGCAAAAGTCATAAGTTCTTGGGTTGAAAATACCACCACAGCATGCAGCTTGACATAGGGGTAGTACATGCATTTCAGCTAGGGAGACTTCACTGGGCTACATCTCAGCAGGAAAAAAAAAGGATTCCCAAGAGCCTGAACAATTCTCCATAGAGGCAATGGAGCAGAGTAGTTCTGGACACTCTCTCCAGCAGCCGAACTCTTCAAACCTGCAGAACAACAATGATCTGCCAGTTTTTAAGCTGCTAAAAATTTTGAATTTTGTTCTGTCTATCCTCAGTCTAGCTCCCTGAGATCCACACATTTCAGTGTGCTCTCTGACCAGGATGCCCACATACCTCAGAGATCCTTTGGTGGGGGGTCAGCAGGTCTGTGCTTGAGCTTCCTGCAGAAAGCACCAGCATTCCACTGGAGCCTGGAGAGCTGTCTTTCACATGGTCAAAGATTTTCCATCACTTCTCACATTTCAGTCTCAATTGTCTGTAGCAAAACACTGCACTGAATATTTATTGGAACACTTTCCTTCATTTCTGACTGCTTTATTGTCTTGCAACTTTTAAAGAAAACAAAAGCTTCATTTCAAAAATCTACTTGTAAAACAAAAGCGTGTAGAGAGAGAGAAGCTTTAATAAATACATCATCAGGATCTGCCACCCAGGCAACACAGGGGATGGCCATGTTTTGCCTGCTTCCCAGAATACTGCAAACTACTGTCTCAGCAACAAGCACAAGATCAGGTTCTGCTTGTTCTAACACAAGGGCAACCACAAAAGGCCAATGTAGTGCAGGCTGGGCTCTCTACTGTTGGTCATTAAGCACTGGCACAAATACCAGATTCTTTCTTCTCCTTCCTCTGAGCCATGACTAAGTCCTCAGCTTGAATTTCAAACCACAAGTCCTGCAGCTTCCAGTAAATACTGAATATTTGAACATACACTATTTAAAAATGATATGGTAAAGAAATGCTGTTTCTTGCAATTGGCTTGAGAATTATAAAAAAGGCTGTAGGAAAGACAGCTGCTTGTATCTCAAAGGTGTTAATACGAGTAAGAATCCTGCTTGCAACCAATGTTGACCACAGTCATTGTTTTCAAGTCCTTTTCCACAAACTCATAATTCTGTAAATGCAGGAAAATACTCTCTAGTCTTTTATGGTCTCCATTCCTGTATTCCAGCATTTCCAGGAGCCTAATCAAGGGTTGAGGCAAGTTGTTAGCTTTGTTCACAACCCAAGATTATTAACCCAAGCCAAGCATTAATCCTCAGGAAGTATCCTCCTCTGATGTTCTTGTTGCTGATACAAGCTGAAAATGAAATAAGCCATGTATAGTAGGTGAAAGGCTTTATTTTTCCATTACTGCTGTGTTTCCTTTATAGGAGGTTTCAAGGGAGTTAATGCCTTTATTGTACCTTAGCCAATCCAGCTGAATGACTAATGTCTACTTCTTCAAAAATATATATTTATATATATGTAACATATTCTGCTCTGTCCATTACAGATTACATTTATAAATCATATCATCATATCCAGAATCCTGCTTAATATGAATTGCTTAGGACTGAAAATATAAGGCTTTTTTCAGGCTTTTTTATGAATGCACAGCCACAGAAATATGATAGGATTTTGTGTGAGGAGGAATCTAGTGCTGAAGAATAAAATATGAGGAATATCCTGAGTCTGGAAATGGGAGATAATTAATGTGATAAGGAAAAGTTATTTTTCTGAGTATCACCTCATAGATGATCAGCACCATGAAAGTGTATAAAACCAGTGTATATTTACACTGCTAAAGTATAAAATGTATATTTACCAAGTCTAATTTTTCATTTCAAACACTATTAATAGAAATAGTTATTGACAGTTCCCTTTCATTTAATGCTGTGTTAAGTGGCTGATTTGACTATCCCTGTGTAGTTGTTTGAGGCAGATTATTTAGCATTGCTCTTTCCTAGTATAAGCCCCAAAAAGAGGTTGAATTTTCTGATAATAACCATTCAGCTGGTCTCAATATTTTTAAAGAACAAAATTATGGCATAGCCAAATGAGTTCCAGAAGGCAATAAATGTGCTGGCTTTTTATCACCCTTTATTTGCAGAGAAAATTAGTTTTTTAAAAGGAGACGGAACGGACAAGGCAAATACCAGAACTACAACCCTGCAGCTCAGGAGAACACCCTTTACAGGGATCAGTTTGGAAGAAGTGCATGGGAGATGATCCTGGAAAAAAGAGAAGTCCAGAAGAAATATTGATTCTCCAGAATCATCATCATCCTTTAGGCTCAAGAACTGTCCATCCTGACAAATGTGGTTTTACCATCTTAGTACAACACAGACATACAAAGATGGCGACAGGTTAAAGGTTGGGGTCAATCATCTTGGAGGTCTTTTCTAATCTTTATGATACTATGATTCTGTGAAACATAAAAGAAGTGGAAGCAGAATCAGTTGACCCAGTGCAGGCATTGGATAAGGAATGTAGAGAGTTGGATAAGGAATGCAGGGACAGAGTTGGGAAGGTAGAAGCACCTGAGCCTAGCAAGGGACTTAAAGGGCATTAAGGAGTCTTCTATAAATATATCAACAGCCAAAAGAAGACTAAGGAAAATATGGGTCTTCTGCTGAATGGGACATAGAAAAGGTTGTGTTACCCAATGCCTCCATCACTTTTGTCTTTACTGGGAAAACCAGCATACAGTAATTCAAGGTCTCTGCAACCAGAGAGGAAACTTGCAGCAATCACCCTTTATCTTCACCAGAGAGATATCAGGATAGGGTACCAACATTTACCAAATTGGACATTTACCAAATACCAACATTTAAACAAACTGGATGCACAAAAGTCCAAGGAACCTGACAGAATACATGTACAAGTCCTGAGGGAAGGGCAATGAGAATGTGAGACCTTTCTCAGTTTGAAAGTTCATGGTGATTGGGGCAAGTTCCTGAAAACTGCAAGAAAGCAAATGGCAACACCTGTCTTCAGGGAGGATTCAGAGAACTATAGGTCAGTCAGCCTTATTTCAGTCCTTGAGAAGAGAAGGTGATGGAGAAGAAAACATTTGCAAACATCTCAAGGACAGGAAGATGGTTGGAAGCTGTCAGCATGGATTTACAAAAGGGATATCATGCTTACCAACCTGATAGCCTGATAATGTGTGGATGGTAGTGAAGTGGAAGGAGTGGTTGATACACCAGTTGTTTGTACTGCCCTTCAGAGGAACCTCAACAGGCTGGAGAAGTGAGTTGGCAGGAATTTCATAAAGTGTGACGAAGGGAAATGCAAAGTGCTGTACCACAAGAGGAATAATCCTATGCACCAGTACATAGGATTATTCCAACCAACCAACTGCAAAGCAGTGTTCTAGCAAAGGATCTTGGAGTCCTGTGGGATGCAAAGTTGAGCACTGTGTGTGCTCTTGCAGAAAAGAAAGTCAACAACCTCTTGGGCTGCATTAGGAAGAGCGTTGCCAGCAGGCCAAGGGAATTGATTGTTCCTCTGAGAAAGCTCACCATGAAGCAGATCTGGAGTTCAGTCCTGGCCTCGCTGAGACAAACGAGTCGTGGACATACTGGAGCAAGTCCAGCTAAAAGCCAAAATGAAGATTAAGTGCTTGGAGCATTCAATATACCAGGAGAGACTGAGAGAGATGGGAATGTTCAGTCTGGAGAAGAGAAAGCTCAGGAGGGATCTCATCAGCATGTGTAAACATCTGATTGGAGGAAGTAAGGAATACACTGCAGAGTCTTCTCAATATCAAGGAACAAAGAAGAAGCAAAATTGAACTACAGGAAATTCTATTTAAACATTAAGACCCCCCCTTTTTTTACTTGGAAGGTAGTAAAAAACTGGAATTTTTTCAACAAAGTTGCTTCTTGAGATTCTGGAGTTTCCTTTCTTAGAGATATTCAAACCCTAACTGGATATGATCTTGAGCATACTGCTCTAGTTGATTCTACTGTGTCTGTGCTTGGAGCAAACAGACTCCAAATATGCTCTCCAACCACAGCTGTTCTGTGAAAACTTTGATTTGGGCCATGGTCATTCAAACGCATCCAAGCTGGCTCTCAGGCTTATATTGAGCCTATTTCAGGTCATTTTCACAAACAAGCCTTTCTCCATCAGTGAAGGAAAGAAATTGTAGCCCAAATTATCAAAGGGTCTTCTTACCTCAGTCATTGCTCAACAAAACAGCTGAAAGAGGAAAAGCAGTTCTTTGAGAAGGTTTTTGCCTTTGATGCAATAGGAAACTACAGAGAAAAACTGAGGAAAAGATGTTGAACAATAACAAAGAAACCAAATCTTGTCAATGGAGGAGAACTCCTAAATGTGTGAGAAATAGAAGGAATAAGAAGGTTTTGCAGAAGGCAATTTAGGAATGATGTTCCAAATATGCTGGACTGAAAGAAGCTAGTGACAAAGGAAAGACTGATTCACTTACAAGGCACTGTCTTTCTGTAAATCATCAGCCAAATATTGTGTTGAAATCTGATCATCATACTCATAAAGGATTAAGACAGGTAGCAAAAATAGGATAATAATAATAATGAAAAAGCATATAACAGTCATAACTCCTAGCCCTCTGGATTCCATTGACCATATTAGCACTTAACAATCTAATGCTTCTCAGAGAATATTGAAGAACTTTCAAAGGAGATCTATATCACTACTCCAGATTTACATGGGAAGGTATATACAAGACATGTTGCATGTAATGTCACACAGAAAATCAATTGCAAGTTTTGTCTGCATATCTTTGGGTTTGTTGAAATGCTTAATGACAGCTACATAAACATTTTACTAGGTGGCCTGTTAAAAAATAGCTGCTGTACATTCCTCTCACATTGACACAACTTAGTAAACAAGCAAGGTGAGTAGCATTTTTGAGCTCTACTGCAATAGGAAATCAATCTCATTCTAGGTGTAGCTTGGTCTAGGTGACTCTGCCTTGGCAGAGGAGTTGGACTAGTTGATCTCCAGAGGGCCCTTCCAACCCAAATATTCTGTGATTCTGTGTAAGTGAAATTCAAAGCCAGTTGTTCCTTCTATTGTTTGTTGGGAAGGCACAGGCATTTCATTGATGTTATCAGGAAGCTCTGCCAACCTGGTCCCAACATAAGCCTGTAAATCTTCTCAATATACCCGTGTTAGTTGTTGAGCTTGGTCAGCGGAGGTGAGGGTTTAAAACATACACATCCCATAAACTTCACCCATGCTTTAAACTCAACTATTTCAGACAGAAATATGAGAAACAACTGTATGTATCTTTCTGCTTGCAGGTTTATGCTGTATTTATCTCATGGACACATAGAGGTCTCAATATTCCTGCACTCTTCACCAAAAGAAACTACCTTTGACTTATGAAATCAGTGCTCTGGAGTTTTTTTGTCTGCTTATCTTTCATAATGCTTTTAAATATAAACATGGGTTTTAATAACTTCTTTTTTTCTATCATTTCAGAGAAAGAATTATCTCTATAGTCTTTCTTCCAATGTTTCCTTTGAAGTTAAGAGCATGCCATACAAAGTGCAACCAGCAAAACTGCCTGAGGGAAGCATAGCAGTAAGTAACTGAAAATGATGTCTTTGTGTGAAGCACATCAGTCTGATCACAGCTGTGAACATTCTTATAGATGAAAATATTGAGATTGGTCTTTGCTCTGTTTCTAGTGTAAATTCCTGAGGTAGTACCTAAAGGAAATAACTTCATTGTTTTCTGTAGAAGTTGATGGTACATGATTCTAATTACATTTTAAAAGAATTTCTTGCTGAACTAATGTGCAGACTGCTTTATGGCAATTAGGATGGATTTTTCACCCAAAAGAAAACAGAACTGTGAAAGCAAGTATCTTGTTACTTTGGGGTAAAAAAAAATGTGGAGGAAATTTTTATGCAAAATCCAGAATCATGTTTCTGTCAGGTTTAGAGATCTCACTCTTCTCTCAGTCAGCAGTTCTCTCACACAAGCTTGTGTATTGTCTACAGCAACTTCTCTCGTCTGTATTAAGCTTCTTTGATACCCTAATTTTCAGGAAGGTCTGTGTGCCTTTCTAGGATTTCCATCTCACAGCACATCAAGTGCAAGATACAAATTTACTTGGTAATCCTTACAGAAATGATAGACAGATGCTGAAGTACTTGCCTTATTTGCAGACAGAGATTTGTATGGCTCTGGAGTACTATATGAAAAATTAATTTTAGAGATATAAGTTTGATTTGTTTGCTGATGCCAAAGGATTGGGTTTGGGGAGCACTTTAAAGTAATTTGCTTCCTCTTATGTTGCATACCTTGGTTAAAAATCACTCTATTTTGTCATTACTGATAGAAATAAATAAAATATGAGGGCAAAAATTGATTCTAGTGTAAGAATAATCTGAAAGTTTAAGGCTTAATGTTCTCATCTTTATAAAGATTCATCAGTTACATTCCTTCTTTTAAAAGGTAAACTAAGTTCTAACTTTGCCCAGTTGAATTGTGGTGGAAATACATCATATCATTCTCTTTAGATGTAGTAGTAGGGACACAATACTTCCTTAGAAAACCAACAGAATAATACACTTTATAGCTTATTTTGAGTATATTTTAGAGGATACAGGCTACAAAGTTTCATTTTGTTCATACATGGATTGAATGGTTGATTGATACTTGCTCTGGGAGGACACAAGGTAAAATCTTGGTTCTTGTGTGCACAGTGACTCCAACCTCCATCATCAGTAGAACTGTGATTTCACTAGAGAGGATTGGTGCTTAATGCAGTATTCATCCAGAAGGGTTCAAAGGCACCAAGCTGACAGATATACTCAGGCTCTTTTTTATTTTCTTGCAGCATGTGTTCCATACCAGAAACACATGTGCTAGAATTCTGTTGATAGTGGGGCCTTCATTTGGAGTGCTTTACCCCAGGTGATAGCCTGCTGTTCTCAACAAGTGTCAGATGATCTACCAAATGATCAGATAAGCATTTCATTCTCATACTCCAGCCAGTATAATGCTTGTTATTTGCAGCAGATGATTTACAGCAAAATGCCTGTAAATGGCAACTGTAAAATGTTGAAAAATGATAACGCTTTTATGTCGTTTCATATCTGGACATGGCAGTGGATGCTTGCCAGCTCTACAGCTTGATGTGTTATATGCACCAGTTCTTTGATGTTCCACTCGCAAGAAGAAATATTTCCTTGAAGTTGGGCAAAGCTTAATATTTCTGCTCCTCTGAAAATGATCGCTAGTTGTGTTTCAAAAGCTTCCAAAGATTTATTTCAAGGTTTATGGTTTTCCTTCAGATAATGAAAGGGTGGAAGTGGAAGAAAGATTTAAAATTTTTTAAATTCAATTTTCAGAAGTGTATATCTAATAATCATCTAGCACTTCAAAGTTTATCTAAAGAAGATACTATATTTTAAACAATAGAGCATATGTCCTTCATTTAATAATTCATACAGTGCTGGATTCCAATTATGCAGGCTGATATTTACTTTTAGTTTTAATGGCATGAATAGTCCATACACATTAGTAACCTACAGAGTCATTTAGTCCTGTTTGTTGCTCTGACTATGGATCTTGACACATGGATCTTGAGGACAGGGTCATGATACAAAGGTGTGTGAAACGTTAGATAAATGTAAGAAAATCTGGATCTTGTACAGTAAAACATTAGGATGAAAATGCATCAAACAGAAAATTAGCATGGATCTTAAACCACAATCAACTGACAACTATAATAGTATTTCCATTAATTTTGATAGTCCTGGAATTGCAACCGTATATTATACAACTGGTTGAATTTTCTTGCTAACAGCTATTTCATTCAAGAGAAAATTTTCATTTTTTTGCTACAAGTTAATATTTGGTAAATAACTGTCTTACTTGGTGAATTTCATGTGCAACAAAAGTACTTGTTATTGCAAAAAGTACAAAATTAGAATAAGTAGCAATTTGCTCTATTTTAATTTATGATTCTTGAGCCAGTTTTGAAGTTTAATAAAATTTGGTTACTTTTCTTAAATGTTTGATAGGATTTTCACTGTGGATGCCTTTAGTCTGAAGTGTTTGACCAGTGAGCAACATTGGTTTCAGACTAAGGCCTATAATTTTTTTTAGCTATTACATGATGATAGTACTTCAAACAAGCTTATATTCCTCATGAAATATATTTGCATAATCATTGGTAATGTGTAAACACAAATGTGACTTCAAGCTTGAGGGAGCTTTTACATTCTATTTTGAGCGTTTTTTGAGAACATATAAGAACATCATGCTGTAATGGTTGGATGGGGACATGTAGGAGTAAAAAGAATTCCTTTTTTCTCAGCCTCTGTAAAGAAAATTTCTGAAGACTAAAGGAAGGTCATCATGGGCAGAAAGAGCAGTAGCACTAGAATAATAATTAATTTAGCTGCTGTTTCTTAAAGTAGCAGAATAAATTATGGATAAGTTATTTTTATTTTTTTAAAGTGTGTCTATTAAAGAACCAGGGAGGAAAAAAAAAAAAACTTTGTTAGAATCCCACTAGCATGCACTGAATTGTGACCACAGATGCTGGAAGTTTGCACCAGTCAGACCTAACTCCCATCTACACACAAGGAAGTTCCAGTGAACCAGCAGATAACTACATGTGCTTCTCTCTGCTTTGTGCTCCCTTCCAGAGGAATGAAAGACTATTTTGAAAACACACTAACACCAAAATCAGAAACAAAGTCCAAACTGGATGAAATACAGTGGCAAAACCACTAATAATTATTTTCATCCACTTACAGTGATCTTAACTATGGCACATATTCTAAAAGGCACATTTTAAAAGCCTCCCCAGAAAGAACACTTTAATAAGCAACAAATTACTTTCATGGAACCACAAGAGGGGTTATGAAGTTAAGGCCATCTGAGAGCATCTGTGCTAAGATCAGCATGGATTTTATTTCCAATAGCAAACAAAGGCTCTCTCCATAACTCTTGGGTTGACTTCACCCTCATCTCAGTGCCTGAGGCAGATGGCATTCCTTGGCACTCTTTGGGTACAAAAGGTGAGATGTTCAGCAGTGTCAGAAATCAAATGGCTCCTCTCAAGTCTATGAGATGTGCTTTTCACCCACCTGACAGAGAAGCAAGCATTGTTTTCAGTGTTCAGCATAAAGTCTTGTCCTGAACAGAGAGGAAAGCTAACACACATCTAAAGTACAGTGTCAACATGCAGCACTTGTGAAAAAAATTCCACTTCATATTGGCCACCTTAGATGGAAACATTCCCTGGCTCTGATCCTGCAGTACTAAACCTACCACATGGAGAAGAACAGAAATCCAAGCTGAAAATACAAACTTGTTTTAAATCAAAAACATATGTAAAACTGTTGTGGACAGCATGGGGGTGAAGAAGTGACAGTCCTCTGAAAAAATGGTGAAACAAGGCAGACGAAACTGAAGGAATGTTTTGTTTCTGTCTTCCCCTCCAGCTTCTGCCTCAACTCTGGGGGTGTCCAGGACTTGCAGTGTCAAACTGTTCACCAGCAGTTGCATTAGTAGCCTTGCAAGTCTTTGTGTAGAGTATAAAAGGTGGCAGCCCAGGGGCATTATATCCTACTGTAATGCACACAGGCAGGAGTGAGACTGATGCCTACGTATAATCCCCTGCTCAGGAAATAAATCTCAAGTACTTAGCACAACTATCCCCTTGCTTTTAAAACCTAAGACAAAGAAGGATTCGTGGGAAAAGGGTATGGGTGTGACAGGATGGTTTCAAGATTTTAGCAGGCAAATATTTCATTAGCATTGGCTGCACTCAGGCTCAAAGGGAAGAGAATGTGGCAGCTTTGCAGCAGCATTCTACTTGATACAGGTTAGACCTAATTTCTGCTGTCTGTTTTGCTCATTGATGATAATCTAAGGATTATGAACATTATACCCTGCTCTTCTGTAAGATTACAATTTCTGGTTTATGTTTCAACATTTGTCAAGCTCCAGCTGAGCTACTGAAATTAAACCACAAGTTGCACTTGTCTGTCTGTAAAGGCAGAATGACAGAATGAGGAAGGGAGAAATGATTCTGAACAACAGCAGCACAAGCAAGGCTGAGTGCTGCCACACCACTCATAATTGTTTAGCATCCCCAGGAAGATCCACGTGTCCTTGTCTGGATCCATGCTGGTCTGTAGATATCAGAAGATGAGCTAGCTTGTCTTACTGTTTTCACAGCCTAAGACGAAAGAAAACAGCACACAAATACAGAAAACATGTAGAAGTGGCACATTAAAGAAGGCATGCAAAGGTATACTTGTAGTTACATGCACTACTGTCAGCTTTATCCAAAACCTAATGAAATCTACCATCCTTAATGAAACAGTCTGTTTCCACTGATTTCAGGAGGATTTCAAACATGCTTTGAAGTCTGGATTGACCCTACCTAATTTTGAAGAGTGAAATGACACACATTCAGAGTCTAGTTGTTGCTCTGCTCCTGTGAAATCATTTGCTGGCCTATGAGCTATTCAAACCTAAACACCACACAGCAGCTTATTTCACCCCTGTCTCAGAGCACCTGTGGTGCTGAAGTAGTGACCTTAGATTGGGTTAAAGTGGACTTGGTGCCCAAGGAGCCAGATGTGGTTCAGTCAAATACTATCTGAAGAAGTCTATAAACCAAACTTTCTTCCTACTCCAGGAAGGAAGTAGTTGCCCACTCAGATAATTTCCATATTCAGGATGTACAATTTCAGTAGACTGTTGTCATGGTTTAGGAATGGTACCCCCAATTTAGTTCTCCTACTGTGACTCTCCAAACCATGCACTGCTTGCTCGCTTCCCTGCTTTCCCCTCCCTCTCACCCTGCAACAGGATGGAAATAAGAATTGAAGGTACAAAATGTAAAGATCACGAGTTGAGATAAGAACAATTTACAGGAAAGGCAGTGAGATATGAAAATTAACAGTAACAGCAGTAATACTAATGACAGAGGGTACAAGAAAGGAAAGATTGACCGGGAAGCTCCCTAACCAAAGACAACTCCCAACAGCTCCCTCTGCCAGGCTCACTCCAGTGGGAGGAACTTTGGAAGAGACTCCCTTCTCCCACCTAAGGTAGTAATGTGAGCTGTTATAGAGTAATCTCCAGATCCTGGCCATGCCCCCTCCAGACTACTCCAAAAATTAACCCTTTCCTGGCCAGACCCAGGATGACTGTCCATCTATCTGTCCATCCATATCTAGCCAGCAGCTTGTCAGAACCATTTTGTTCTGTTTTACTGATGTTCTACAATCCACCCTAAAGCAGCAGGGCTGGCTCCCATTTCCTCTTGTATTTATCTCAGTCACATTATGCCAGCTAGGAATTTGGCTGAAGCCATCAGTAGCAGAAATGGCAAAATAAAGTCTTTGCATATAAATAGGTCTTCCCTGAGGTTTGGTCTTGCTGTAAAATGGAGTCAGGCATTTTATTAACTTGAGACAACAGAAAGCACTGCTTGCCTTTTATTTTTTCTGCTGTTTTACAAGTATTTTTTTAAGATGGTTTTGGTAAATGGTCTTTCACATTAGTGCTCCAGATTCACAGCAACATGCTCAGGCAAGTGATAGCATTACAAATAGAAACCATAGGGAAGCTCAAATCTTAGATATGCAGTCTTAGATATGTATGTTGACAGTGGCACGTCCTTTCCAAACAATAATTAAAATTTGTAACTTCCTGTGTGTAGTACCTCAGAGTTTGCCAACAGAGGAAGTGCACATTGTGAATTAGTTGGGGTTTTTTGAATCAGTCCATTTTTGCTGTCTTGGGGCCCATGAATTTTCATCAGCACTTCCCAGTTCTTGTGCTGTATGTGATCAGGCTTGCTTCAGGGCAGCTTTCTTGATTTTCAAGCAGTAGAATGGAGATGCTTTCTTCCTTGGACAGCTGAGCTCATTGCTTTCTACAGGCTTCAACCAGTCCCTTGTAACTGCATCCTTTCTGCCTTCCCTGGTCAGTTAACCTTTTACTTGAATTCATCTTTTTCCTTAATTGGCTTTTCTTGGGAAGAATCTCTGCAGACAGTTCAGATGACCCTTCTCTCATTTTCTCTGCCCTTGCATTTTAATGCCACTCAGAGACACAAGCAGAGCCATTCAAGAACATTTTGTCTTTACTAAATGAGCTCTGCTCTAGCTGAATTTAGTGGTGTAGAGAGCCTATGAAATTTTGCAGTGGTTAAGAAGCAACCCAAAGAGGCTGGCAAAAGGAATGGTAATCCTGCAATGGCATGGTTGATCACTTCATCACACCATCAGGATATCTATTGGGACATAAGGGTGACATTTCATGAGTCATTTTATTAATGCTATTTGCTTTAAAATAATTTTTTCTTCTTTAATTAGCTCTCATATTTATTCTTTGTAGATGTTATCTTTTTGTAATATTTTAGACTTATGACTGCTGCTCAGAAGATGTATATTAGCTGTGTTTTTTAGATCAACAATGGTACAGCAGAAAGTTTGTCCCTACATTTTGTTTCCTGGTGAGGAATACTATAAAAAATATGTTCATCAGTAGATCTCACCAGACTGCCACCTCTGTAAGCACTGTGTCAGAGTAGGGAGCAGGTGGCTGCACAGATGAACTAAGTGAAAAGGACTATTCAGAAGTGTCTTCCAGTTAAGTGTGACAGTAGCTGAAATACAGATCCACTGGTGCTTTCAGAATGACAAGTCTATGAAAGAATGCTGATCACAAGAAAAAGTGAGAGTGGAAAGGACTGGATGTTGCAGAAAGGATTAAATCATTAAATCTTCAAGGAGAGGAGTGAGAAGCACGGGAATGGAAACAGTTGTGTCCATTCTTAAAACTTGGGCTGCTGTTCTTCAATGAACAAATTAGAAATTAGTATTTTGTTAACTTTCTGGTGCATCAGTCACTAAGGTAATAGAGGAAAAAAAAACCATAGAAAATTTACAATGAGTGCAGCTTAGGGACTGGACAATAGCCAAGGAATTGATTAAAAAGAGTAGATTTCCTAGCCCTACCTTGACTACAGAAGAGGAATATCATTTGAGAGTTTATGTCATCAGTCTCTTTGCAAACTGATTTCATCATGTCATAAAGCAAACAACTTCCATCTGTCACATACTTATATCCTGTTTAAGGGAGACTAGGAGTAAACAAGAGAGGTCCAAGAGAAAACCCCAGAGAGAAATCACTTCCTAGGCTAACAACAAAGAGAAAATAAACTCAGACTGAAGGGATAATAATTGTGTCAGACAAGCTAGGGAAAGCCCAAACTCATTCCTTCCCACTTGGGAGTAGCAGGGACAGAGAAATATTCAGTGAGACTGATGACGAGCCTTCCAAGCAGAGCCTGAGAGCATAGAATAGATTTTGTACAAGGTATGGAAAGGAGAGTAAGGAGCAGAGTGTGGATGTCCCCAAAAGGAGAAATACAAAAGGGTTATTACTGCTCTTTGTCCACCTGAAGGTCTAAAGAGAGAAGTTTGCCAAGTCAGTTAAAACCTTTGATAACTGATGTTAACATCTGCTCCTTTGTAGAGCCTCAGACAATGGGAGAGCTTGTTTCCCATTTAGGTAAGAGTCTGTATACTTGGCTTCTTTTAAAGAAGATAACACCATACTGTGTGTTAGGCTTTATCACAAGGACAATACAATCTGCTTGAGCTTCATTTCTGGACTGCTTAGCTGAAACGCAAATCATCAGAAAAATGTATACTGGTATGTCAGCAGAAATGAAAATAAGAAAAATGTAGCTGGTAACTACTATGGTTTGAATTAAGAGTTTGGGCCAAAGTCAGCCATTGTTTTGGAGTAATTCAGTGCAGTTCAGTGTACTAGCCTAAGCTGTACCAGCATGTGAGCAGAACTTTGCTCCTTGAATGTTCATGAAGCACCTGCACAAAAGGGCACTTTTTTGCCACTCTGTATTATGGGAGAATTATTCGTATGTCTGACATGACAAGACTTCTATATATGTGTGAATTCCATTTCTACTAATTATCATAAACAAGTAGAAGGGAAATTACAATAAATGAAGACAACGTGGGGAAATTTCAGTCAACATGTATTTCTAATCTGCAAAATGCTGTTGAAGTCAATGCTTCTAACCTCTGTATTCTACTGTGGAACTTACTTTACTTGTTTCATTTTTGTTCATGAAATGTATTCCTTTCATTGCAGATCAGAACATCTGTCATTTGGTCCACTCCAAATGTCTCCTTTGAGATCCCTTTATGGGTTATAATACTAGCCATACTCCTTGGACTACTAGTACTAGCTCTGCTGACCCTTGCTTTATGGAAGGTATGTTCCATTATTTCTGTTACTTTTGCCTTAAAAAAAGCCCTGAAAATATTGAAAGATTCTAAGAGATAAAAAGAGAGGCTAGAATTTTGTGATCTTTGACAGTTTGGAGCAAAAGTGACAGTACACATGTCTTTTTTGTTTTGACATTTCTGACATGCTGGTGTCATTGACCTTTATGCAGGGAACTTGTTTTCCAAGTCCTCCTTTATTCTTGAAACCTGGTTACAAATGGGCATACAGAGTTTGGCTCTGTTTCCCAAGACCTATGATCCTCTATTTCAGGATGTTTAAGTTCAAAAAGAAGTTACTCCAACTTTGTTTTCTCTGAATAATTCAGGAATTTCCAGTTTTTGTCAGCATGGAACAACACTCCCAGTTCTGAGAATTAATTTTTAGAAGATTTCCTTTTATATTAATAGATCATACATTTTTCTTTCTAAAGTTTTCTATTTTTGTGTTGGTTGTTACACTCCCTTCACAAGTTTTAAGACGAATTACTGGAAACTGCTATATTACAGGGAGCCAGTGTAGCCTTTGTCCATCCTCTCAGTTCACATTAAAAATAAGATTGAAATAATTCCTTAAGTTATGTTTCACCTGTCTTTAGCTGCCTAAAGGTTATGGTTAGGTGTGCAGGCTATGCTAACTTCCCACCTTCACCTGGTCAGGTAGCAGCAACAAAAAGCTGTGTCTAAACCTGCGAGGAGGAGAGAAATTACCTTTTGGTGGTACCTTCCTTTAACCACTTGTGAACTTTCAACCTTTCAACTAAAAGAGTGACTTTTAGGCAGTTTAACTGAGGTGGAGGAATCTCATCTTTAGTGATCTTTAGACTAGGTCACAAAACTGTCCTGTGGTTTCCCAGCCCATGTTACACTTCTCTTATTACTACTGGTCAGTCTAAATCTCTTTTCTGAAAAAGCACATTGCTGAACTGAGAGGAGCAGATTTATCATTAGCAGAAGTCCATACCAGCATTCAGGCCAGCTTTACATCTCCTGCAAAGACATCTTTCATATAATTTGGATTTTTAAAGCTGTGCTTTGGAACTCAATGCCTTGCATCTAAAACTTTCATAGGGAATAATTTGGATAGAAATAAAATATCTTTACAGTCTCTCAGCCTGCCATACATTGTACTCAACATTTCAGGTTGCCTGAGTGAAGAATCAAACTGAGTCTTCCTGTGGTTGTCTTACCATGACATCTTTGTTTCTGTTGATTGTTTTCTGCAGTGTGGCTTCTTTGACAGAGCTAGACCTCCTCAAGATGACATGGCTGACAGGCAACAGCTGACAAATAACAAGACTACTGATGCATAAAGGAAAAGAGTGACAGTTCAAGTCAGAATCCTGCCTGAGAGACTAGAAACACGATGAGGATTAAATGCAAGATTCCTTTCAGTCTTCCATTGTACCTGCAAGTGACATGGTGTCAATCTGATCTATGCAATGTTCTGAGAACATGCCACATGATGGTCATCCTTGCCAAACAAAGCTACCTATCACTGCCTTACAAACATATTCACCACTGAACAGAACGTTATCCCATATTCCATTCAGTCTACGTTTCAGCAAATGCTTCAGAGCACGTGTGGTATACTGAGATGCTTCCAGAACAAGCCCAAATCTCTCAAGGAGAGAATGCCTTCATTGCTGTATTGTCTAGAAGATGAAGCAGGACAAACCTTCTGAATGCTACTGTATCATGCAGAGTACCTTTGAAACCTCCCTAAGAACTTCTATGAAATTCTGGCTCAGGGAGACAGGCAATATATCAGTACTGTGAAAGTACTTCTGAAACACAAAGGTAGTCTATAAATAACTTTATAGATGGGGCACAATTATTTATTTTTCCACATTTTTGGAATAAGTATCTGATATAATCATCAACATAGATTTTGAGAGAAGAAAAAAAAATAATAGAAATCACGTACTTACTTTGCATGTAAATAGAAGAGTAAACCCATTGTACACCCAGAACACAACTCCCTTGGCTACAAGGTGTTCTGCAAAGCAGAAGATTTATGGAACACTTTACAAGATGAGACATATGATAAGCAAGTACACGTTGTATCTCTCTCAGCCCAGAGCTGGCAGCATCACACCCAGATAACTAAATCCATGCACAGTATAGAGCAGGGATGAGTTACCCTGTCCTTGCTTTGCTGATGGCTGGCAGCTGTACACTGAACAGGATACAGTCATTTCTGAAACACTGTTTTAAATTATCACACCCACAGTGGTGATATTGAAAAGGCTTGGGGGGGTTGGGGCTGGGGCAAATTTTCTTGGCCTTTGCCCTGTTACTTTGTTGAAATTGCTTCTTAAAATGGAACAGCTACTGCCATAATTGTTCACCTAAAGAAATCTTTGCCTTTTTCATTTCTCAATCTACAAGCTGGCAGCATCTTAAAAGTAATGCTTTTGGCCAGGCTTAGGGCTTAATAAAATTATTTTTTAAGTAAAGTCTTGCAGGAAAGGGTGACAGGATTTGTATTTATTCAGAAAATAGGATGCCAGCCAACCAAGCATGAGCAAAAAGAAAGAAAGATTTTGAGGTAAAGACTAAAAATATACACTTAGTATTTATTATTTTTTCTGGGTTTAGGATTCCAAAAAATGTATGTTTCATTCTTTCCCTTCTATCAGGTCTTTATCTCAGAAGGGGCTCTAAGCCCTGATCTGTGCAAATTTTTCTTGTGAACACTTGAGTTTTTCACTACTGCCTGTAAGTGTGAAATTAGCAATATTGTGCAAACTTCAGGAGAGATTGTTCATTTTATGAAACATACATACCACATGCCTTCTCCTGAGTTCCTTTTCTTTCCAGTCCACCTCAGCTACTCAACTGGTAAATGGCCTCATCCATTCTGCCACTTTTTGGCTCCTTTTAAACAGCTGCCCTTCTGCTTCCTAATACTTCAGGATTGGAGTAGTCATGAGACATTGTCAGTTCTGCCAGTCTGACATGAGATTTTACAGTTTTATCATTTCTTGTATGCAGGCTGACCTGGGAAATCCAAGCAGGAAGGAGCTGTGTTATACCTTCATATCTGAGGCAAATTTGCAAGAAGACCTTTACAGAGTCTTTAGCTTGCAGTGTGCCCACAAGACTTAGGGAAGAAGGAGACGTGCCTCTGAATATGGAGGTGAAGCACATAGGTGCTTCACACAAGCAAGTACCTCTGTTCCCTAGGGATGGGGAGGCCTGACAACTTCCCAATGCCCCAGAAAACCATTAACAAACTCCTTCCCCCAAATGGTTTTGAGCTGATCCCTTGTAGAGTAGAGACATCAGCACAAAGCAAGCCTGTCCTGTATTTGCACACCTCTGTACCCCATACATTCCAGGCAAAATCATCCTTCCATGAAGTGAGCTTCCAGCTTTTGTAAATATTTAATTGTTGTGTGTAGCAGCTTCAGAAATAATATCAGCAGCTCATTGTAATCACATCATCTGCACAACTCTGATGAAACAGCACCATAAGGAGATACTGAACATAGGACTTCTGTATGTGCAATACTTTATATTACTTATATACCTGAAGCATGTTTACACTGGCATTTGTGGTTGTTTTTTAAACTTTTGAATATACTGATAACAATTACAATAAAGGAAAAATGGAATGGGGAAAAAAAAAAAAAAAGGAAAACAAATAGGGTGCTGTTCAGTATTTCTTGCAATGTGTTTTCAATCCTGCTCTGAGGATGGGACTAGGTGACCTAATAAGTTCTTTGCAGTTGTAAGTTCTACAGTTCACTTTTGAGCAATTACTCTCCATTTTAATGGCGGGCAAAACATGTTCAGATACTAAATTTAAACAAAAAAAGAACTTCAGTGACTGTTAGACCTGGCTGGAATCCATTGGCTGCAGCTGTGTAATGTCACTGGAAACCAAATTAGAGGCACATGATCTGACAAACAGTTACTTTGAGCAATACTTTGTTTTATATTTCTACATCCTTGTAGATTAAACTTCCCCCATGGAAATGTCTAGAGTTACGTATTGTCAAGGACTGTAGTCTATTCCCAGCATTTGTGGATAGTTTTGGCTGCAAATTGCAAACGGCTTTGTAAAGATTTCTGGGTTTCGGTGCTTGCCAAGAGTGTTTATTCCCTGGGGAGATTGCATCCTGGATGTGGACACTGGCAGGCAGTTGACATAATCTTTCCCCCCAGTATATTAGTGCTGTGCTACATGATAACCTCTGCCACATCCCTACATGACTAAACTTTTGTTGCAGTGATGTCAGCTTTTTAATGAGCTACTAAATACAGCTTTCTGTAAAGGTAATTCAGCTTTATGCTTCCCAATGAATGTGGTGAGCTGCTAATTGCAGAAAACATGGGAGGAGTCCAGAGAGCAGGAAAAACAGAAGATTACTTAAAAAATTAGTCTTTTAAAACTCTTTATTGCTATGACCACCACAGCAGTCTAGTAAACAGAGGGATATTCATCTTTTATTTCACATGCTTCTTGCTGAATTTCAGAAAGGCTGTCCAATGATTTTATCCATGCACCAGACTATCATATTTTCTGTTTCATGAAAATTTCAGAATTTGCATAACAAGGATCAGTATATTTGAATATGTTTTCCCTTACGGATTCAATCTTTAAAGATATTTAGCAAATACAATTTTAAATTTCCACAGGTTTTTTTTTTTTCTTGTCACCATTCTGTAACTCATTTTGAGTTTTTCCTGTTTCTCACAGCTTTTACAGGTTTCCCACATTAGACAGCTCTTGAAAACAGCACTGATTTTCTCTGTTTCAGCTGTGAACTTTCCATCCATTAGCATGAAGGATCTTCTAGTAGGCATAACTTACATTAACTAAAAAGCCTTTTGGGAACCAACAAAACACCTAGAGATACACAGGGGAAAGAAATCCCCAGCCAGCCATGGCCTGTGGTACTCCATTGCAGCAAGCCTTTTTTTAAAGAAATACCATCTGACACACTGCCTTTAGGAACTGTTTATGAGTGTTCTATTTATGATTGTTGGAAAAGATCCATATTAAAATGTAGTGTAATGGCAGTGCCTCTTAACAATAAAGTGTCTTGAATTCAGCTCATGCAGGCACCATGATGTGACACAGCAGGAATGCTTTTAATATTGAAGGACTGTTCTTGTTTTGCCTGTGTGTTGTATTGGAGAGGCACTTAGCTATTCAAGATGCCACCCTACTGTACACAGTGACTTTTAGAAAAGAAGAATGGAATTAATTTGTTTTATTGCTTTTCAGAGGGATTCATTTGTTTTCAACATGTTATTCTACTTAACCAGTGCACTACATTTCATTTGGTTGTATATTGTTCTTTGTTTCAGTGAGGGTTTGTAAAGCAGACTTCAGGAACTCTTTCCAAGACTGGGCTGTATCAGACAGTATTACTTTTCCAGAAGCCACTCAGGAGAACAGCAGCAGAGCAGAATTCAGGATACTGTGTGAAATGGTCAGTGCATTGCAGGGGGTAGCTTACTTTTCAGGAGTTTACCCAAGTTCATATTCAGAGTCATATTAACAAAACATCAACCTTAGATTCTGCATTTCTCTTGTCAAGGAGGGCCAGGGCGTACCCTGTTTATCATTGCTATAAAAGCCAAATACCAAGAAATTGCCACAGCAAAGCTGGGGAGAGGAGGGCATGTTTTAAACTTGCACAAGACAAATGTATAGCAGCCAAACCAAGTGTATGATAAGACCACAAACACCATCTCTCTTGTGATGTTCTCCTGGTGATCAAAGTTAACATTTTCCCAGCTAAAGCACTCTGCCCATTTGTCACAGACCTGCAGCACCAGAAAATAATCTCAGAAGCTGCAAAAAGTTTCCAAAAAGTTTCCATAGATTTCATATTCTTTGTAGAAATTTTACACTATGAATTTATATGATGGTTCTTGGCTCTGCAGATAGCCTTACTGATTTTTTGTTGCTTTTTAATATTTTAATAGCATTTGAGAAAAGATAGGTCAGCATGAAAAAGAAAATAGATTTAAACTAACAGTGAAGTCTCACAGGAGTCCCTGGCTTGTATCTGGGTTATTTTTTTTTCATTTTAGGCTTGGAAGAGGCATCAGGAGATAGCTCAGGTGGGGAGTGTTCTGGCTTTGTTGTAACAAATACTCCCATGCCAACTAAAGTGAAAACAAAAAAAATTTGTTTTAAAGAACCAGGTCTATGAAGTCCTCCTAAGTGCCCTGTATGTGTTAACAAGCACAGCATGGGTAACTGACATCATTAAACTAGGGGTAGGAGACATTCACAACTTGACTCAGTCCACCAAGAAGAAACTTTCCTGTGGAGAAGGACAACGACTAAAATTTTCTCACTGCCTAAAATTAGGAAAGATTTTATTTTCTTGAAGAGAACATGACCCCGTGAAAGCCCTGCCTCTCAAACACCATGGGTACAAGAATAAACACAAGGTAGCTGCACACCAGGGACTTGCTGTCAAGCAGTTAAGGAGGCTGCAGGATGCTACATTAACTATAAACAACCTAGAGGGGAAGAGGAGGCTCGAGAGGAGAAATCAAACTTTAAACACATAGATGTTGTCACAGATCAGAAGCAACAAAAAGGATGATTAGTAAAATAGATGGATTGGAAATAAGGCTCAGCTACAGGAGATGAGAAGTTGTGACCCCAGAATATAATGAGATTAATGATCTACTACAGTGATTTTTTTTTTTTTTCTACAATGGCCAACTGATTCATTGCTCATGCAAAATTTGAGGAAGATTATTTCCCTAGTAATTAGAAAATGAAAGGAAGAATAGCTGCAGCTGTGACAATCTTCTTGCACTGTGAATCTCTCCCATTCCTAAATGAAGGACAGTATTCATTGACTCTGAGAGACAGAAGGAGGTAGAACAGACATGACACTTGAAGCTTTTCCAGCTTCTGGCTTCACTGCTGTTTCAGAGTGACTTCAGTATTTGCTGAGGCACTGTGACATGTTTTATTGTAGGGGTACAGACTGTGCTATCCAAAGGTAACAGAAAGGCTTTTCTTTCAAACCAGTAAGAACTAAATCTTTTGTGGAAACTATCTGTCTATGCCTGGCTTACCCAGGAAACCTAACGAGTAAAGTGGTGCTTAAGTGGGATGGTTTTATTTATCAAGTGTTGCTACATGCACTAAGAAGCTTCTCTATACATGTAAAAAGCTTTAGTCTTTAAATCCAGTTTCAAGTAAACTGAAGCAATTGTTTGCAAACAGATTAAGGAGGCACAACTAAGTCAGCAATGGATGAAAAAATAATTTATATAGTAAAGGTAACACCTATTAATTTTGGCTGTAATGAATGCTTGATATTTTCAATGTTTACTAGTTCCTTAATTCTACATTTAATACATTATGGTACTAATGAAGGACTTACACTAAACACAAATATCACTGTTAATAATGTCTCAGATACTCACTAACAGATCAGGCAAAGCAGTTGCTCTCCCAAGGTGAGAAAGTGCTAATACCATAACAGTTTTCAGTCCTTTTGACATATGTGCTTTGCCTCCAAGATTTCTAAAGCATGTTGCTGTGCTCTGTTGAGTGCTGCTTCGTTAATATTATTTCCTTCATTGGCTCCCCCACACTCAACTGGTTTGGATGGTAGAGAATCAGTGCCATCTCCTCTGCATCTGCTTCTTGTTTACAATGCTGAGGATGTCTCCTCTCTGCAGCTTTTCAGTAATTCTCATGTGATTGATGAGACTATATTCTACTTGATTTTGGGGGGAAAGGGGTGTTTAGTCTCCACCCCACTTTTCTAATGCCCATATATACACAAAAACAGCTCTGCGGTATCTATTACAGATTATTTCACTAAGCAAGCAGCCAAGTCTTTGTTATGCAATTTAGCAGAACAAAGTAACCCTGAACTTGGCCCCCCAGCCATTTTAAGCAAACATCTGTGTGAAGCCATTGACTCACTGCAATGTCTTTAAGAGGAAATCTTGTGAAACATTGTGGACTCCTCATTGTCATCACTACAGTTGTTATGTTGTGTCAAGTGTATACTGATCTTATGTAGATCATGGTTAGGGGGCTTTATTATCTCAAAAATGCTTTCTCTGGCAAGGGGGAATGAAGTGCAAGAAAAAATGTGGATTATCTTTTGCAAGCACACTCAGAGGTGGGGAACTTTTAACTACCAACCCCTCAGTGCGACCTGCTGAGCAGGTCTGCAGCAGAAGGGGAAGGGGCAGCCTGGGGTGTGAGCACCACCAAGGAGGAGCAGTGCCTGGAAAGATGTGGATTGGCACCAGCATAAAGCATTGTCCACACCTGGCAGGAAAAGGTGTTTCCTCAGCTGCCATAGGACTGAGGGGATCTGTGCTTGTGTCCCTTTTTCCTGGAGCACTCTTCCTTTGTCTGTGCCCCTCTGCTCCCTCCCCTCACTCACTCCTGCAGTTGGTGTCTTGCCTGCCCTCCAGACCCCTCTCAGCTCCTCCTTGTGGGAGTGGGGCTGCCCACAAACTTTATGTAATTTTGGGAAAACACTTCATCTCTTGCCTCCTCACCTTCAGCAGGGCCACCAAATAACAGCGCTGGATACGTGTTGCAAATAAAAAAAAACTGCTCAGGTGGAAACCACAACTCTCCTATTTCTCTAAGGCTGAAGCAAGCTTAAAAAGCCATATCAGTGCTGAGTAACATCAGCCTCCATGGACCAGCTGCTGCAAGTTCAAGTGCCTGTATTGGAGAAGCATGTGACTGCTCCCTTTCTTTGCCCACAGACCCATAAAACCATAGAGGATTTCTTTTTAGCTCCTTTTGCTTACATCAACTGGGCCATCGTTTGTAAGTGATAAAAAGTCTGATGAAAAAAGTAGCAATGGATACTGTGATTTGCACTGTTTATTAATCTCAGGCTTGCAGAAGAAAAGTCTGCTTATTCCATTCTTATTAGTCCCAATATATATGAAGCTATTGAACTGTCATACAAATAATAGTTTTCCAAGCTGCTGTGTAGGACAATTTAGGTGGGAAGAACTAGTATTATTAAATAACTTATCTTTTCAGTTTGGATCCATGAACACTAAAAGGATCAAGCTTGTATTTCCTTTGAACATAGAATTATAGGAATTACATGTCACATCTAAAGCTTCTCCAGGATTACTCTGGAGATTTTCAGCAATGAATTAGAAATGGAGTGTCTTGTCTTTGTTCTATTGCACACCAGGCTATTGCATTTTTTGTTTCTGTAGCAGAAGAGATGCACAGCCCTCAATGGGAGTACAGATACAACTGTGCAAGAGTGAATCAGATCACTGAAGAGGATTTCAAGGAATTGAAAATGTGTGTCCCTGAGCAACAACCAAGCTGGTGTGTTGACTCAAGTAAGGAGTGGTTACAGATGAATTGACTGGGGCATTGAATCCCTGGGTGCCCTCCAAAAATCAGAGCTGCCTGAAGCAGAGCAGTCAGAAAGATCAGAACACTTGATAGCCTTGGCCTGGGCATGGCTTTTTGTCAAATGGAGCAGGATCACTTCATATCAGACCCAAAGCTGTAATAAAACCACCATGAGTGGGAGAGGCTGGCAGTGGAGCCTGTGTGTTAACAATGCAGTTCCTTGTTTTGGCTGGCTTGTGTCACAGGTGTAAAGATGGCATGTAAAACTTTCGTAAAAACTGTCTTTTCTTCTCCATGTACTCCAATGATGTCTACAGCTTAAAATGCTGAATAGAGTCAATCTCTTAGTATGCCCTCCAAGTCCTGAATTTTTTGCCTCACTAGATAGCAGGCACCAGCTGACAAACACCTCAAATGCTGGTGCTCTAAGGAGGAATTAAGCATTTTTCCATATGATCTACTGTCTTAGCTATTTTGTTCAACTGTTCAATGCTTCCACCAGGACCTGTGGGGGAAGTGCAGGATTTGGGTGTTGGCATGCCTTTACTATGTGCTAGGCACAGAGAAAATTTGTGGCACAGAAGGCCTGCACTTCAAATATAAAATAAGGAGCAGCAGATGGAGATAAAAAAATGTTTCATATGGAAACAATGAGACAATTATGAACAGCATAATAAGCAATGGTCATAGCATGCCAGGGCCATAAGCAGACTTCCTATTCTGGATTCCTAAACTGGGCATCATAATACCTAAATAGAAGTCATCTGGGCAATCAAGGCAACCCAGGGCATCTCTCCTAGTTACTCCAATGCCTTATACAGCCAGTGGAAATGATAGCTCTGGGTTTACTCTCCAGCAACTCCCTTGAGCCCATCTGGTAACACTCAAGTCTGGTGCTAAGGAGGAAACAGGGGGCATCAACTTGGGTTATTTTCCCTGCCTTGCTGGGGGCTGAGGCACTGGGTGCCCCTGGGACTGGGTGTCCCAAGGCCACTTTCACAAGGTGTGCAAGGTAGGGGAGACAAGCAGGCAGAGGTCATGCCCAGGAGCTCATCTCAGCCCTGTGTTACATGCTCTGGCTGTGCTGTGCTGTGGTTCCCAGCAGCCCACCATCCAGAGGGACTACAGAGAGAGAAGGGTCTGGCTGTAGTCAGCTGAGTAAAGTGATCTCCTGGGAGTGGAAAGTGCTCATACAGCTGGTTAGGTTGCATCTGCTGTATTACAAAATGCTCAAATGGGCATTTAGAACCCCAAGATATCCTTTCTCTGAGTGCTGGTGCTTGTTGTCCTGTAGTTCCTGGATGTCCAATGTCCTTTTCTGCACACGTGGCACTAGTGCTGTGGGAAAGATGATGCATGTCTCCCCCCAGACATGTCCATCACCCTGTTATGGTCCTCTCCTGAAAAGTAAATGGTTGTTCACGTCCTGACAGGTTGAATTAATTCTGGCATTCACTTGCTCTGCTTCTTTGGCTGAGTACAGTGGCCAAGAGGCTGTTATACATGTAGTGTCCCTTCCTCCTCTGATCATTTCTTGAGCCTGTCTGTGTGTGGTACCATCCAAACAGGCTCAGTGGCTTGGGCCTCCCACACACTTTGAGTTATTCTACACCAGTTACAAAAACTCCAGCAATGAAGTGTTCATGTGATGCACTTCTGAGTTTGTGCAATCACACGTGAGCATCTGCAGACAGCAGCAGTAGAAGAAGCAGTGTTGAGGCTGGATATCTCTGTGGGCTGGCTTCCTTAACTAGTATGTTACTACTAAATTACTCTGTTGAACTAAGGCTCCTAAATTTCTCTTAAATCAGCCCTAGGTTTCCTAGCAATCAGTCTAAATGTGATCCCTTGCCAATAAATGAACTCGAAGAAGCCTGGAATTCCAGCTATGTTGTTTGAGATCCCCAATGAATGTCTTGGAAAGTTTACAGCCTTGCCATGTTCTGCTAATCATTTAAACATTTAACTTGTCAAATGCTCAAAGGTTCATTATTTTCATGTTCAATTTCCTGAAATTGAAATGAAATTTCCAGAAATTTCCTGAAATACTGGGAAATTTTTTTCTAACTTCACCATTCAAAACAAGCAACTGGATTTTTATGTAGGCACCTAAATCAATGCTTTGTTCTGCCATGCTTTGAACTCTGATATCTGAAAATCAGCCACTCTAGATACCTACATACGGCTTTAGGGACCTAAATCTTGGCAGCCAAATCCATGTTTGTGATACTCTCACATGTTTTCAATAAGAATCTAAACATAAACCAGACCAAAAAACATAGAAGTGTGGGGAAGGAAATAAAAACAATGCTCTGTAGGATATCTGCGTGTTGACATAAAATATGGAATAATTCTGGCCTACTGCATCTGTGTGTGCAGAGTTTTCTTCCTAATGTGAATTATTGAATCAGTAGTTCAGCCTGTCCTTGGAAGAGAACTACTGTATCTCACACATACCAAGACAGCAGGCTCCACACTGAGATGTTTTGCAGTGGCATTCAGGTGCTCCGCATGCCTCAGCAGAAGGTCTTTATTTGCTCCCAGGTCATTTCCCGTGCCTTTTCAAAAATGATTTTTGGTGCCACTGATGAGTAAAGTTCTTCACATTTTCTGTTCTTATGCTTACTGTCATAGCTGACCTCTGCCCTCAGGCTGCAGCTCTGGGCATCAGGCCTGCTCTGCAAACTGACAGCCTCAGGAGGGCTTCTGGGGGAAGAAAAAGTAAATGGTATGAGGCCACAGTGGTAGTAGTAGGAGATGCCATGGGTTGCTGGCATCAGAAATTACTTGATCTGTTTTTAAATTCACAATTTTTCAGTGGTGCTTGTTTTTAAAGGTACAAATACGACAGGCTCACCATCCTACCTGCAACCTCAGGAAAAGCTAAATATCTGCTTGTAGGTCCCTTGACAAGCTGTGCTTTACGTTTGTTCAAGGAAAATAAACCAACATTTTTTTATTCATTAATGTGGCCAGACAGAACAACGATATAGCAGCAGAGTCAATACAATGACATCTTTGAGACTGCTGCTATGATTTCTCCATCCAGTAGACTAAAATCCAAAAAACTCCTGAAGTTCTCCTGGGGTCTGCACTTTGTTCTTGCAACTCCTCTCTCTGCTCAGTTGTTTCTCTGGAGAACAGCACAGCTGTGAACATGCTTGGGCAGGTCTATCCACAGCTCCTCTAGGAGGAGAGCAGAATTTGGGAATTTTTGGTAAAAGGCAGCACATTTCAGCACTTCAGCTTTTCCCACAGTGCTATTACTCACCAAAATAGCACACATGATTGTGGTCCCCTTACCCCTGTCCTTAGTCACAGTGTGAGACAGGGTTCCCAGGTGGGGAAACTAAAGGTGTTTTACTCTTTTATCATGACTGGACATAGGTTTAGCTGCAGGGACACTCCAGCCTTGAAAACTAGGAAGTATTATTCATACAAGAACTGGAAGGGTACATACCTATGCCCAAAACTTAAACTGAAATCCAGAATTATCACCATACTCTTACCTGGAGAAAGCTTTAAAAACATGAAAATTGAATGCTTTCATTGTGTACTTTCTTCCTGCTCTAGAGAACATGTACAGAGAAACACAGAGGTGCCATAGCCTTGTACATACATGTTTGCTATGGTAGAACCCTCCCTGGCAGGATGTGTACAGAACCTCCAGATTTCAGTCTGGAGCAAGATTTGTAGCAGGAGCTATAGAGGCCAGAGTTCTTTGGTCAAGCTATAAATTTAGGCAAAGATTTCCTTTCCTGTGTTTGCACCAGCACACACATTCTCCTCTCCCATGCAATGTTAGGCAAGAAGCTGAATTTCACCTAGACAGAAGCATCTGATGGGGTTTAGCTCTTCCATGGCTTTGTGTCTGTGACTCAGCTCACTGGCTGTAGCCAAATGTTGTATAAAGCCCTCTTCATTCTTTACATTCAGTACTTCTCAGTTTGGTTTACACCCACCAAAAATCTTTTCCATGTTTTTCTTCCTTACAAGGAAAATAAACTTGTAAAGAGGGAGAAGTGAAGGGTTACATCTGGAGAGAGTTACGGCTGTGGCTCAAAGGAACAACTGGAATGTCAGTAATGCGGAAGTTTCTTCCACAAAGCCATTTATTTCCTCTTCTTGAGAAGTACAGGAACAGGCTGCTGCTGCTCACAGAGCACAGCCCCAGTGCACATTCCAGTGAGGAATGCCAACAGCATCCCTGCTGAGAGCAGGGTTGATGATTTACATTGGTGCTACCCTCTCAGCCTCATGCACACTGTCAGGAGCAACTCAGCATAAGAAACTGCCTGTCTTGAAACTAACTACAAAAACCACAGCCATAGTAGTGGCAGCAACTTTTATAACTGGCCAATTCTGATACCCTTTGGTATGGATTTCTGAAAAGCCAAGTGCTTGTAAATGCTGCTGAAGTCACTGGCATTGGGGGTATTTGGCAGAGGAAGACTCTTTGTGTAGGTGGAGACTCAGATCAGCAGCACTGAGTCCACCACAGCCTCACAGCTCCATTAACCTGTGACAGATGTTTTGTTGGAGGGTGACATCTTCCACCTTCAGGCTCAACTCTGAATTCTGAGGAGCATGTGGCATGAAGAGACAGGAAAGAAAACACTTTTCTTTGGTGTAAATCAGTGATGGGGAAATACACATACAGATAGTCCAACCGACTTCTCTTGCATGTCTAGGATTTCCCTCAGACTAGGTTAGGGTTGACCTTGTTTTGTTCCATGCAGGTGAGTTGTATACAGTTCAAAACCAGTCCCTGTTCAAGTAAATGCAAAAGTTTGTCATTAAAAATTTTTTAAACAAGCACTTAATTTTGGATTCTAAAATTCAAGTTATATCTGCATCAGATTTTTAAAAAGACATTAAAATTTAACTGCTTAAAAAAAACCCTATTTCTGAAAAGAAGGCTCAATGTTTGAAACATTTAATTTTTATGGAAGCAAAACTTACAAATTTATTTTAAATTAACGTGTTATCTGTAAAACCATTATCTCCTAATTTTTTACATGTTTTATAATTTGTTTGTTCATAAACAAACTAATTTTGGAATGATGACATTTAGGGAAGAGAAAAAAACAATGAGTTAATAGGCTCTACAGTGATAGTTTTGGGTTTTTTCCATTTGTAAGGCATAGATTATTTACAGTGTACAATTTCATGCATACCATTCTTGTTTTGCTTCTCTCATAAGCATGCCAGACTAAGGACAAGGTTGTGTGAGAAATAATGAATTCTACTTGTTTTAAAAAATTCCATCAGTGGAAAACAAAATCTAGCCTTCCTCATTGTGGATCTTCCTCTTCTTTTCCTGAGATAGTCTAGCTTCTCTTTGCGGTCACTTTTTTCTTCCTTTTCTGAAATGTCTAATATAGAACAAAACTATGGCAAAGTGGAAGTATTGATTAAAAAAAACACGTCAATTTTTAGTGTATTTTTAGAAATAATTGTGAGCAGAACAACCACCAGTGACCCTAACAAGCAACATCTGCAGTGCATCTAGCAACTGGCTTTTCAAACATTCCCATGTGTGCTTGACTTGTTCCTGCACCATCTCCAGCAACTATTCCTGGTAGCTATATGTGTCACCAAAATGGATGTGGAGGACAAGTTATGTCAGAAAATGGTGGAAAACGCTTTAGAAAAACTTGGACAGAGACCTCTCCTTGGAGGACATCTCCAAACAAATCCAGTGGTCCCAACGTGACAGTTAGGGAAGCACTGGGCTGACAGTCCATCATGATGAACCCAAAGACTGTAGTGTGCCTTGGATTTTGCCATTCTTCATGTTTGAGTGCATCTCCTGAGCATCCAATTATTCAGGAATTAGTTACACATTATGTTAAATTCATCTGAGAGATATTTTGACTTGCCAGCTATTTAGCCATTCTCACCCTCGAAATTTGTCTTAATTGCAGCAGTTGCTTCATCTTCTGACACTTTGCCTTTGAATAGGGAGTTTGCTATCATTGTTAATATGAATATTTATTGTATCTAAATATTACAGGAATGTTTGTGGGGTTTCTGGGATTATTGATAAAAAACATTAGATGACATGGGAGCAGAACTGGATGCCATTAGAAACACCTGCTCAGTGATGAGACTCCATTGCCAGTGTTCTCCACCCCAGTGTTCTCCTGTTTCCAAATTAACATTTGTCACTTCTTGTCTGTTTAGTTGGTAATGCACTCAGTGTGAGCCACACTGATTCTGATGCACACTGAAATTTGCAGTCAAAGAACCCTCCAAAATCCAATGTTTTAAAGAACTTGGCCTTCTATCAGTGCTGCAGCTTTTACCAATTACATTTATAATCTCATTTTTAAGATAAAGGTAGGCAGGAACATTTACCACTGTTCCTTGGAGGGTTTTCACAAAACTACAGGACTTACTCTAGACTGAAATGTTTGATTGAATGAGTGATTTTAACAGCAATGCTCACCTATAAAAGACTCAGGAGCACTGAAGACCATTCCATTGCTGTCACAAAGTCAGAGCTGCTACCAAAACCTCCCTTCTTTCCATATAAAGAGTGATGGGAGGCAGGAAAAAAGAGGGTGATTGTTTCTTTGTGGATATTTTGACTCTGGCATGGGTGAGCTCTTCAGCTCTCCTCAAAGCCTTCCACAGCTTTCTTAACTGGAAAGGGAAATTGGAAGCTGGAAGTTGATAAGCATTCTAGCTTAGCCCATTTCTGGCTTCCTCATATTAGAAACAAAATGTAGTGGGAGATATTTTGTGTGACATTTCTGCTGTTATAATTATGTGTGCAGATATACTGAAACTTAAAATGGGTGCAACTCTACTTCAAGTTTGCTGTTCACTCCTAAAATGGAAAGCAGCTATGGATTTATTTACCATGACAAGAATAAAATAAATCTTGCATGCAGCATAGTTTTAAGGGGGAAAGGAGAAGGATTTGATATATAACTGTGCACCAAAGGATCCTGATTTGGCAGGGTTTCCATTGGTTTTTCTTTGGGAAATGTTTCTTATCAAGACAGCTATCTGGAATCTTTCATCTTTTCTGTTCCTTGGAGGGTTTTTTTAGAGAAAATGTTTTAAAATTCTAGATATAATCACAATTGTTTCTTTGCCTTTTCAGACTCAGTTATGCCCCAGGTTCTGTGCTTCCCAACACAGACTGCCAGGCAGCTGGGGGAAAAATGTTTCTTTATAAACTGAAGCTCTTGTTTCTTCCTTTCTTTACTCCCTTGTCCAGTCATCCAAATTTATTCTTGATTGAGAGCATAATTTAGAGCATTTATTGCTTTCCCTCAGGCCAGAGGACATCTATTTTTTAAAGGAAAGTCTTCATAAATAATACTTTGCTTAAATAGATGTGCTTCAGAAGCTGAATTGTTACAAGCCTGGCAAATGAACACTGCTGGGACATGAAGCCAGCACAGCAGCTGAGATGTTTTACTCAGGTAACTGTGGTGGGACGGTTTTCTCAGGTGTGACACAAACACAGCCACTTGCCTTGATATCCATGCCTGTGCTACTAATCCTTGTGTGCTACCTGCCATCCTGACCCACAGTGCCTGTGTGCTGGTGTGCCATGGCCAGACACAGCACAGGGCACAGGTGGCTTCACAGAGCAGGTGCTGCAAGAGCTGCTCCTGCCCCTCTGCTCCCACCAACAAACATCACACCCACGTAAATGACAAATGTGTTGAGGGCAATGAGATTTGATAAGGAATAAGAAAGAGGGAGGAGGTAAAAGAAAAACACACTCCCTTCTGCTGCCATGTCATCACTGGAACATCTGCTTTATGTCCAAGTGTGCTAATGATCTCTCTGAAACCCCACTGCAAGACAATTAGGGCTGATAAATCACAAGGGGTTTTCTTAGGTTTTAAGATTCCAGATGCTATGGTGGAAAAAAGGAGGCAAAAAGAAAAGAATGGACACTTAATCTCACCTAAAATCTGCTGAGTGCTGACATTAAAAAAAAAAAAAAAACTTTAAAAAGATATTAGAATGCCATAAAACACAAAAAAGGGCAAGGTTTTTTTCAACTTTTGTCTGGATTCCAACTCATACAGAAGACATTCTTTATGATTCTCTTTTTTTGTGGGGAAGAAACAAAAATTAAAAGGACCCTGGTCTTCCCAGTCTTCAGGAGCTGTGTGTATATACATGTTCTTGACCGATGAACTTTTATGCACACATGAGCTTTTTCATCCAATAAAAAGTCATTTAAAAAAATCAAACCATGAATTATAGGATGATTTCATTGCAAAGGTTAGGGGAAAGTCAGAATTGTTTGCTAATGTTTATTCTTTCTCTCTCTAGGACATAGTCAATTACAAGGCAGTATGTATCAGGGGCTTTTCCAGTTTTGTTTGTACACACTGTCTCCCACACCCTCACGCAGTGGTAGAAGGCAGATTACATAATGTTTATAAAGCTAAAGCTGGACAAATTATCTGCAACAGTCTGATTAGCCTGAGCCTCCACCTCGCTAACAATTTTCTGGTAGTGGATCCTGGTGTTTCAGATTAGTTTGCTACGGAGATTTGTCCAAGCAAGGGACAGACTGGAGGAGCTGGGTGTCAGCTGCACCACTGGGAAACTCCATGCTTTTCAGAGACCCTGGGGGGAACTGACTGAGAAGTTTACAAACACTGAGCAGGACAAAAAAGCCACTAATATTAATGAAAGGTCAGTTTTCTCAAGACTAATAAACATTGCCTGGAGTTCGTGTCCGGAGTTTGTTAGTACAGTGCCTCCTCTCCCTCCAATGGATTCAGAAAAAACAACTTCCAGATCGTTAAGGTCTGTTGTTTAAACCCAAACAGAGGGCAGGATCCTTCAGGAAACTGGCACTACAAATGTGCTGCCCTTCAGTGGTAAACCTTTCTGTATTTCCTTCATTAAAAGACATGTATATACTCATTTATGTGATGGTGTTGATGATGAGGAGGAGGAGGATGATGATGATAGTAGAACTACAGAAAATTGCAGTGGATGGTTTCAGTAATCACAGGTTCCAGTCATTAAAAAAACACTGCAATGCTGATGTCAACTGATGTCCTCCATTTGCTTTGCCTGTGCAAGACATCTCAGTGCTGGCATTGAGCTTACACCACAAAGAGCATGGCTGTCAGAGTACACAGTCCTAGAAGTGCAGGGTTTGTTTGCTTTGCATCCCTTTACATCCGAGTGAATTTCAGACAGTCTGGGAGCTGCCACTTCCATTGGGCTATGGGGGCTATTGAAAGCCTCTAACACAGCCTATTGATTTGTAACTGTTGATCTCCCCTCTAAATAGAGGGAGACAGTCTCCCATGACATGGAATCACTCTGTGCTCTTGTAGGTGCTAATGCAAATGTGAGAGGACATACCTTTGCTTTACTGTTGATAAATCCACTCAGGCAGAACTGGACATGAATTTTAATAAGACTATTTCCCATTGTACTGAAACACCTCGCTCTTTGCATGAAAATAAAAGAAATAGTTGCCTAAGGGTCACTCTGGCCATATACCCTCCCTGAAGGGGGATTCTAAAATGCTCCTTTGTGCAGGGGTTGGGGGTTAAGTTTAAGTGAGAGGGTTGCCCAACAAAGAAGGAAAGGAGGGGTTGAAGTGCAGCTCTGGAGAAGCTCTTTTCCAGCAGTTATGCCTGTTGTGCCACACTGTAGCTATATTTTTTTAAGTCAGGGCATGACTGCAAATAAAGAGGAGTACCAGCAAGAAGGGAAAAAAATAAGTGCTTAGGAAGGAAGTGACTGGTGGATGGACTACTAGAAAGTACCTTACTATCATCTCCACCATTGTAGTCATTCTTGTTAACTGAGAAGGAGAATTCAGAAAGCAGCTACTTTGCATGTGCCCAAAATTAAGGACTTAGAAGGTTTCCAGACATGTATTATAACCTGCAATCCTGTGACTGGTGATGAGAGGTTTAACTCCAATGCAGTGCTTTTTCCAACATGCATGTTCTCAGAGAGAAAAGGCTGGGCATGAGGAGCACCTGACCAGGCTGCCTAGAGCCAGCATTACTAGCTCTCAGCTGGATTCCCACAGACAGTGGCACAAGACAGTACTCAGTTGCCTCTTTTGCAAGAATCAAATCCAAGGCATTGGTATCCAGTACAAAAATCCCATCCAACTCACCTACATGCAGACAATACCAGTGGGGGCTCCACTGGTTTACCATCTTAGTATCCTCTGATTGTCTGGCTATTCCCTTAACAATTCTCTTCAACACTTCAGCAGGTTTGGGTGCAAAGACTGGTATTTTCTCATCCTTTTTCTCCACAATGCTGGGACTTCCAGAACAGCCCAGTTCAAATGTACTTGGATTACTGCAAAGCATTTGATATTGTCCCATACAACATCCTTGTCTCTAGAATGGAGAGATGTGGAATTGATGGGTGGACCACTCAGTGGATAAGGAATTGGCTGGTCTCACTCAGAGAGTTGCACTCAAATAGCTGCTTAGTCCGGATGGAGACCAGTGATGAGTGGTGTCCCTGAGGGGGCCATATGGGACCAATATTATTTAACATTTTCATTGGGGACATGAACAGTGATATTGAGCACAATATAACCACAGCAAATTTGTGGATGAGACCAAGCTGACTGGTGATGCAGCTGATAATCTGACTGGAAGGGATGACATCCGGGCAGACCTTGTCAGGCTTTAGAATTGGGCCTGTGTGACCCTCATGAAGATCAACAAGGTCAGGTCGGGGCAATCCCAAACACGGACACAGGTTGGGCAGTGACTGCACTGATAGCAGCCCTGCACAGATCTTAGGGGTATCTGTGGATGAAAAACAGAATATGAGCTGGTAATATACTCAGGGCAGACTAGAAAGCCAATCATGCCCTGAGCTGCATCAACAGAAACATGCCCACCAGGTTGAGAGAGCTGATTATTCCCTCTGCTCTGCTCTGGGTCCCTCAATGACATGGATTTGCTGGAACAGGTTCAGAGAAGGGCCGCAAAGATGATCAGGGTGCTGGAGCTCCTCTGTTATGAAGACAAACTGAGAGTTGGGATTTTTAGCCAAGCTCCAGGGAGACTTTATAGTGACCTTCCAGTACTTAAAGGGGGCCCTGAGGAATATAGGGACTAACTCTGAATCAAGGAGTGCAGTGATAGGTTGAGGGGGTAATGGTTTTAAACTGAAAGAGGGTAGATTTTTTCTATATATTAGGAGGAAATTCTTTACTGTGAGAGTGGTGGGACACTGGAACTGGTTGCCCAGAGAAGTTGTGGATGCCTCTCCCCTGGAGGTGTTCAAGGCCATGTTGGATGGGGCTTTAAGCAACCTGATCTAGCAGGTGTGCCTGTTTATGGCAGGGCAGTTAGAACTAGATGATCTTTAAGGCTCCTTCCAACCAAACTGTTCTAGGATTCCATAAAATGGTGGCTGTGATTTCTCCCAGAGTTAGGCTGTGCCAAACTACTGGAGTGTGACCCATAAATATGAACGGGATGCAAGCCCCTAGATGGACAGGGTGGCTTTTGTGTGAAGTGACTGCAGATCAGCCCAGACAATTACCCTGGTTATTTTCAGCAGAGTACAAAGCAGCTGGAAAAAACAGCAAAATAATTCTCAAAATAAAACTCAGATACCACTACACTTAGACACTAAGAGGAGAAACGCTCTGCTCATTGACAATATTTAAAAGAGTTGATTTGATGATCTCTGAGTTGCATTTTATTATCTTCATTATTCTAAAGAGATTGTAGAGAAGTAGACTATATATTTCTAGCAGGATAAGTCTGCTGAAGTTAGCCATTAACGTGACATCCTAAATATCTGTTACTAAGACCCTGCTCTCTTCATAAAGAGTCAAGGAAGCATCTGATAGAGAAGACCTGCAAGGTCACCTAGTCCATCTCCTTGACAGTGTTTGTTGTTTTGTTCTTCCCTGGTTTCCCATGTCTTAATTTAAACTTGTCCTTACTTCCTTCCTCCCTATCAGCCATATGAATCTCCTTTAAAATAACTGACTTCCTCCTTGGTATCAGACCAGATGACAGAGTAAATATTCCATGTCTTTCTCCTGTAGAATCTGAAATTAATCTGTTTCCATTAAGAGCTCAGTTGCAGTTAATCACTGTTTTCATCACTCTTCTTTCTTGTTTTTTCTGTGCCCTTTGCTTTATCAGCTGTGCCCAGTAGTCCCCTCTTCTTTACCTGCTCACCTGTGAAATTTTTTCTTGCATTTAGTTACACAACTTTTTAAAATAATCTCTTTAAGAATATTTGGATCTGCATCTGATTTAATTTTCAAGAAAATTAGCAGTGGTGGACCTTTTGGGCCAAGGTAAAAACATTAATAACAAGTGTTTTCACTTGTTCTTAGTCAGAATCCTCTTCTTCCTTGCTTTCAGGTTCCTTAGCTTGCTGCCTTTATAAATCCCTTGAGGACAATAACATTTTCTCTTGCTCTTTCCTTGTTCTCACTGATGAACATTTAATCTACTTGTAATGCTTCCATCCTTATTTTTTCACTCCTGGTTATTGGCTTCTTAGCAAGGCTATCCTGGCGCCTTCTAGAGGAGCTGACCTTAGGAGAACAAATGCTAGTTGCCACTAAAAACAAACAACCAGTCACAATTAACTGCTCAGGTGCTAACAAGCCTTTTCTTTTACCTTATATGCTTAATTATACTCATTTAAAATGTTACTGAAAAATATGACAGTTTTTCAATAGATTTCATTATACTGTAGCACAAATATATACATATATGTATATATATATATAAAATGTAGTATCCTTGCCAGCACTAAAGATTTTCAAGCTGCTGTCACTCTTAATACTGCCCTTTACTAAAATGCTTTAGTGGCTTTTGGATTACTATGAAGCTGGCCATCACTGCAGAGTTATATTCCAATTAACTTCTTCTGCCCCAGCTTGCTTGGAAAAACAATCCATGAGATTTCTGAGGGATCAATATATCCTTCAGAGAACAGGCTTCCATCATTTTCTCTGTCAAAGAGCTTCAAGATCAAAAGCTGAAACAAAGTCTGTTGACTTTATCAAGACAAAATGCTATGACTTCACTCAAATTAAATGTTCTGATGAGGCCATTTTTGCATTCCCAAAACTCAGCTTTGGGGAATGCTTTGTATATGAGGGAGTATGAATTCTAACTTTTCATTCCAACTGAGATGGAAGCAAATTCAGATGGTGGGTATTTTTCCCTGAGAACTTCAGCATTTCACCCAGCTCACAGCAGATTCCCATTACAGTGCATGGATTTCCTGTCTGCTCTACAACCTTCTCCAGGAGTTTGAGGCTAAAACTTTCTGCTTCCCTCCTCAGTAGATCAACTGATTAAAACATTATCTGATCCTTAGTAACCCAGGGCTATAATTTAGAAAAAACATCATTTCCCTCTGCCCATTATTTTTGTTTGCCCAAGGGAGCATAGAGAAAGCAAATATTATCTACAGACATTTTTTTGGTTTTCAGAGGCCACATGCAAAAAGTTCCCCCCTCCTTGGAGCTGCAACCCCTTTCCCTATAGCTCTCTGTGTTATCTCGCATATCCTTCCTCTTGTTATTTGTTGTGTATCTTCCAAAATAAACACAACTGTAGAACCACAGGATAACTTCAGATTGCAAGGCTTAGGATCAAAAACGACATTGGCTTTAGGCTGGAGGCAACACTGCTGTGCATGGGGATTTGAGTTAAACCTCTCTAAAAGGCTGCTATTTTTTGCTTTCCCCTGTAAATTCCAGAACAATGTTCACAACGATGCCTTCATGCTTTTCAAGTAGCAGCAGCCACTTGGCTTCATGTTCTGATGAACAGAGAATGTTCCTGCAGTGACTTTTAGTGGGAAAACTTTATCCCATATACACACATATTGAAAGAACATTCTGGAGGATGTGGGATGGTTATTGGTATAGTCAGGAGGGCAAAATCTTTTTCTGTTGGGATTCATTTACGTTCCTCAGATGGCAGTGTGGGGAACTGGAATTCCAGTTCAGATTGTTTCTGTGTATAAGTGGTTGTGCATTGCACAAGATGGCATAACCCATGTGCTCACTGCCAAGCACCCAGCAGGAAAAACATAAATGGTTTCATATCATCGTAGAATTGTTACTCAGTTCCTAAATAGCCTCTTCAAATCAAGAAGTATCAGTTCCCCAGACTCTACAGAAGGAAACATAATATTTTTATATAACAGTTTTGTCTCTTCCAGGCAATTCTTTTGACTCATCTGCTCTCAACTTGCCTCTCAAGGTTTGGTCCTACTTGCTCTCCAGCAACCTGTATAGTTTTCCCACAAAAAGAGAGCAAATATAACTTGGTGTTACAATGTAAAATGTAAGCAGGAAAGAAAACTTTCCATGGCTGTATGAAATTCAGATTTCTTTCAAGGAAGGGCTCTTATCATTCCTTGTTTGATACTATGACTGTTGTGAAAAAGAGGGAAAAAAACCCCACCAGAATTGAACCACCAGATCTTGATATTTCTAAACGTTTTCTCTGATTTAATATGTCATTACTTGACAGTATAATTTATGGCAGGTAGATAATATGCAACTTACTTTTTTCACACAAAATTAATCTCAGTTACAGAAAGTTTGCAGTTCTCCCCTTCAGGTGACACTGCCTTCCACTAAGGTTGGGATGGCTTTAGGCAGAATGTGCCACTCAGGGATTTCTTGGCACAACTGAAAGTAAAGACTGCAGAACTGCCTAAAGATTAGAAATATCAAGGAATATGTGGTCTAACTTCTACCTGCTTATGATATTTTATGAAGTCGCAGGGGAAAAAAAAATAATTAATTTAAATACTATGTTTAAAAATAGAATACATCATCTTTGGCTGCAAATCAGGCTGACAACTGTAGCCAGCTGCCCAGGACTGCTGGTCTCTCAGCTGACTCTCAGAGGTGAATATAATCTATAGAAAGTCAAAATTCTCTAATTCTGCACCGAGCATAGTTTGACCAGGATGGTCAAATGGGAGCAAATGACCCCAACCTTCATTTTATACTGTGCTTGCTTTAATCAGCTGTGTAGACAGAGCTGGAAGAGGAACAGGGCCTCTGTCAGGGGCTGTAAACAGCACTTCTGAACCACTTCACTGTCTCAAGGGTGTTTCAGATAGTGCTGTGTAATCACAGTCAAGCAGCAAAACTGAGAGGAACCGACATAATATCCAAGTATTTGTTTTCACTCTGAATAAGACAGATGAATATGTAGATTAAAAAAAAAAAGTAAATTAAAATATTTAGAATGGTATCCTGAGGCTGCAAACAAACCAGAAGAAAGCACTTTTTCTGTTTGTTTTGAGAATAAAAATAAAAAATGCAAAAAGGTTGGAGCAGGATATAAAAATGAAGACGTGTGTCCCCAGTGTAAGAAGGACATGAAACAAGTTGGAACAAGTCCAGCTGAGGACCATGAAGTTGAAAAGAAGACAAGGCTGAGAAAGTTGGATGTGTTCAATGTGGAGAAAAAAATGTTGAGTGGAGACCTCATAGCAACCTTCCAGTATATGAAGGGGCCCTACAGGGAAGCTGGAGAGGGACTTTCCATCAGGGACTGTAGTGATAGGACAAGGAGTAATGAGTAGAAAACTGAAAGAGGGAAAAATTAGGTTAGATATTAAGATATTCTTTTAGATGTTCTTTACTGCGAGGGTGGTGAGATACTGGAACACATTTCCCAGGGAAGTGGTGAGTGTCCCATCCCTCACAGTGTTCAAAACCAGATTGGGTAAGGCCTTGAGCAACCTGGTCTGGTGAGAAGCCTCCCTGCCCATAGCAGGGGAGATTGGGACTAGAAGATCTTTAGGGTCCATTTCAACACCTTAACAGCTGACTCCCTCCTTCTAGTAAGGGAGTGGAATCACCGTACCTGGAAGTGTTTAAAGGGTGCCTGGATCTGGCATTGGGTACTGTGGTTTCGTTGTTCAGGGGTTCCACTGGTAGTGCCAGGTTGAAGCTTGGGCTTGATGGTCTTAAATGTCTCTCCCAACCTTGGCAATTTTATGATTCTATGAATGTCCTATGATAAGTTAAAAAAAATATTTTTTAAATTGACTCAATGACGCCAAAGAATTTGCTTTTATCTTTAAACCAGAGCTAACAAAACGGGTGCCTGCCCTGAGGCCAAGAGCTGTCCTTGGTTCTCTGCAGGCTTCTGCCGGCAGTATTTTGTGACCTGGCTCGGGCTGTGGCCGGGCAGAGGTTCCCTCTCGGGGAGGTGAGAGCCTGAACCGCGCCGGGGGAGCTCCGCGGGCACACGGCTGTGTCCGCCGAGTGGAAGGGGACAGGAGGACGCCGCGCTGCACTGGGGCACCTGCCCGGCCCCGGCCNGGGGCCGGCCCGTGGCCTGTGGCGCAGCGCCCCCCGGCGGCCGCCCCCTGAGGGGAGCGGGTCTGCCCCGCTCTCTCTGAGGGCGGCGAGGGCCTCGGGGAGCTTTAAATAGTGAAAACGACACTGTGCGGCCCCTGCACCGCAACCACCGCGGAGTAGAGAGACCACGTCAAATATTCGTATTTAAATATTAGCTATAAAGCACAGTCTGTACTTGTCATGATAGATAAACTGGAGGTTACTGAGAAGGTGAAAACTTAAAGTGACTCTTGTCAGGGAGAAACAGACACCTTTAAGCAAAATCACTGGTGTGTGTTGCTGGTGGAAAATACGTTTATTTGATCGGCAATTACCAGTTTTGTCTCTCTTTTGCTATGGAAAAGCCGAAGTTTACTATAGGAATGTAAAATTTTATGTACTGCAGAAAATCAAATAGTGAGACTGCAGGATAACTTCCTTTAAAATCTATTGACTTTGGTATGTTTTAATCTCTATAAAATAAACTTTCCCTTAATCTGTAAGTGATAGCTTATCAGATGGTAACTCTAATTATCATTCAAACTCAGTATAGGGGAGCTCCAAGGGAACCAAATGGGGAAAATGAGAAGATGTGATGACATCCCACCACACACCTACTGAACATTTAAAGGCTAAATTCTCCTTGTAAATATCAGTCTTTTCAGGAGAATCACATTACCTCTGTGATTTACTTAGTGTCTTCTGGGTGCTGCACATGAGCTACATCAATTGGTCCATTTCTTACTGCCAATTATTACACAAATAAACATCCATAGCTGAAGGTACAGTAATAAATATATTCATTGCATTTATTTAAATAAATGAAGTTGGCTTTTTTGAAATTGGTTTTGGCATTTATTCCTACCTGGAAACCAAAATAATTTTTTTGCTACTACAGGGGAAGGATGGCTACTACAAAGAAGGATGTCACAGTGAGTGGAATTTTTTTTTCTTGTTCGTCATGGTTTTTAAATAAGTTCCTTTAATATACACTAAATATATCTGCTATACCTCAAGATAACTTTAAAAAATAGATACAATTTTAGAGAGTGAATTGCTAAGCAACATAAATAATACTTTAAGTGGCAGTAGGCTTACTAATCACTTTTTGCATTCTCAGCCCTCATTGTACATCACACGTTGTTATAGTTATAGAACAGGCAAAAGGTTGAGAATAAACAAGAAAAGGTGCTAGTAAATACAAAACACACTACATTTTGTGTAGAAACACAGGCTGAAGAATTCTGGGAAACTACTGAGGAAAATAAAATGTAACAGAAAATTTCAAAAGCGAATAAAGAATAACCTCATTGCTACTGACAAGAGGGCACTGTCAGCTCTTCCAGCATGTTCTAGAAATCATGCAGAGAACCCCCAATGTAAAGTGACAGAGTCATCATCTGTGGAACCATTTCAAATCCAGCATGTACTTCTGAGTATAGTCTTACAAGCACAAACATTAATTCATTTGGTTTTCCTGAAGGAATTGAAAATAAGTGTTCCTATTTATGTCATCAAAAGGGGGTTTTGCCCACTTTGCATAATTTGATTATCTTCCTTAGGAGCAGGGGCTGAGGCTCTGCAAGCAGTGGTCCCATTCCAGCATGAGTGGGAGGCTCTTGGTCATGGTAACCATTCCTCCCTCTGCACTTGGAGGCAGCTCTGAGATCACATCTGCAAATCGTTCAGGTAAGTGACTTTGGTTCCACATAAAATAATGTCTTACAACTGTTCAGGTCTGGAATTTGTATGTGGTTAGTGTGATAAATGTTATATGACCTTATATATATACACACACCAGACAAAGGATAATCATAGGGTCAATGAAAAATGATAGTGAGGAACAGATATTGGATGATAGCAAACAGAACATTTGTTGAGCAGCTCATTTGTCTGCAGAAAGGAAAGGGAGGGTGAGAGTCTACCGTGTGTTAGAGGGAACAGCATTATCAGCTACAAAAACTCTAGATGCACTAAAATCAAACAGAGCCTGAAGTCCAGATAATGCAAGTTTTCAGGAAAGGCACATCTGCAATCCTTTCACTGACATTTTCTAGAAGATCACAAGAGTCAAGAAGAGATTCCTGGAGATTAAAAAGTAGCAGATTTGAATCTCACATTTTAAAGAGGGCAAAGGACAGGAAACTATAAACTAGCAAATGGAACATTGTTTATATATAAACCTGGACACTGCTTAAGTGATTTGGCTAAAGAACACCTGGAAAGGTTCACTCTGATTAAGGAAAGATAGAATGGTTTATCATTCATTAAGTTGTTTGAGGTCTTTAGAGCTACTATGGCCATTGATTCTATATAGGTATAATGACTGCTGTGAAAGATACATTCATTTGTATCATAATAATGAGAGCATGGTTAGTGTGAAGCAACAGCACATACTATGGGGTTTTGCTGTTCAGCTGACGTTTCTGTGAAGCTGCAAGAAAAGTTAATTACTAGACAGAGGCCACTGTTTTCAGTGGTAGGAAAGATGTTGAAAACCAAAGGCTGTTAGAAAACCTTTCTTCTATGGATCTCTTTAAAAATCCATTTTTGGGAACATTTGGGAGCATTATATTAAATTATTTTTTAAATAAGGATTTTATTATTCTCCAGTATTTTTTACAGCAACACAATGAATCCTAGTATCTTGCAAACAGAGCAAAACTGATTTCAGTGGCAAAGTCTGCTGAGATGGCAACATATCCCCTTCCAACCACAACTGAGAATTTGGGGCAGGGAGATAAATTCACAGTGAACATTCCTGTGCCCCATGAAAGCCTTCTGCAAAGTCAGTGGTACATTTGGTATTGCTTTCAAGAGTGCACAAGGGTAAAACAGCTGCACTGGGAACAGGCATTTCTTCACCTATTCTGCTTGCTGAGGTGAGGTTTTCTTCCAGGCTTTGCCATCTCAGGCAGAGGCCATGTTTCAGTGGGACTCTGTTCTTACAGACTTGCTGAGAGCTGATCTCCAGCTGTATTTCATTCAAGTTAGGGAGCTGTCCCATTCCACCATTCTGGCAGGATATCAGTTTTGCCTTCTCCACCAACCCCAGCCCACTGGAAACAGTGGAGGTTGTGTCTGGATGCTGCTGGGCCAAGCACACCTGTCAGGAGAAGCTGCTGTGCTGGTGCATCACAGGTGCACATACAGTCAGCCCTAAAAGATACTGTGTTCAAGGAGCAAAGAGCAAATAGGATTTCTGGACATTTCCTACCTTCTAGCAACCTGATTAGACAGGGCTGGCTGCCAATAAAGAAGGAAAACAATCCATTATCATGTGTATTGGAACCTGCTGGAAAATTGCTTACTGCTCAGCATTAACTCAGAAATAGATTTTCGTAAGTTTTCATTTTTTCAAGCTAAGGGTCAAATTCATCCCGGATGTACCTTCCTTAGTGCCAATACTGAGAATAAATTTGGCCCCCTGATTTTAGGATCTCTGTGTGTAGGGACTCCAACCCACGTCCCTGTGCCAAACCATAAAAAGGCCAACATCTTGGTGTCACCTATCAGTTCTTCCCTAACTGTTCTTCATCAAAGACTATTCAAAATTAAACAGCTCAAGGTCAGGCACCTCTCCAGACCAGGAGCTCTACAGCTCAGATTGGTTTTTCTGGTACAGCATGAGCCAGGGACAGAAGAAGGAGGCATGTAGCTGAGAGGAGGATGAGCAGCCCCAGACTCTATTCCTCCTTCTGGCTAAAGCACAGGCACATTGTGTGACAATTCTCTTCAACCACTTCAGATGTGGTTACCATAGTTGTTCTAGGGGTAGAGAGACCAAATAGATCTTCCTAAGGCAGGAAGATAGATTAACTGTCATGAAGGCAGTCAAGAATATAGAGCACCAAATGTTCCCAGAACTCTCCTTATTGACAATTTAGTCTGTTAAATTTTAATAGCATATCTTTCAGGCATTGTATAAATGGAAGGAAATCTAATTTGTGTGCCCAGACCAGCAAGACCTTTACACATACAGTGATGTCTCTGTCAGTGCGTGCTAGTCTGGGTACCCCTAGGCTACCCAAGCTTTCGTTCCAGTACTTGCCAATGAAAAGTGTTACTAACTTTTTATGGAGAGTTAAATTTCTGAAGCCAGAAAGTCTGCACTCTGTACAGAGGCCTCAGTATGCTCTGTACCCAGCATTCCTCCTAATGAAAGTTTGAATGGCTTCTATAAAAATACCACTGATCAAGTTTTTCTATCCATAACTCTGACATGCTTTTCAACACTCTATTGTGCTTAGGTGTTACCAGTGCTGAGAATAACTTTATAGTTAGTCAATGCTCCAGCTGAGCAGCAAAACCAGAAAGCATTTCCTCAATTTCTCTTCTGAGGCAGTTAAATATCTCCACACAGTCTTTTAATGTCAGTGTTACACTCACATTAATGGCATTTATTCACATCATAAGAGTTTTGTGTGTGCATCAGAACACAGAACCAAGTTTAGATTTGGATTTAATTTAATTTCAAAATATTGGTCTTTCCTTTAAAAAGAAAAATTTAATCTTTGCCAGAATTTGTGCCAGAACAATACATTGTTTTTATCTGTTGCACAAAGTGTTACGTTACACTCTGCACACTCATTTTTGTATTACTGCTCTAGCCTCTGTGTGAGTTTAAGTGCTTAAAATTAGGCAATTGCTTAAATATTTTGAGAGGTGGGAGCCTCAGGCCTCACAGAACTACTGAAGAGACATATAAGGGTTGTTTCTCCCTTAAAGAAAGGTGAATGAGTGATGCTGAGGGTGTTTAATGTCATGAAATTGCTTAGGGCTTATTTATTCTTGGACAGGAAATTTCTGTGGTTAATTTTGAATCCTAAAAGTTAAGGAGGAAAAAGCAAAGACTTTTGTAAGGGGAGAAAGTACATGTTTAGTTTGGATTCGAGTTGAGGTTTTTTTCTGTTCTTAAGGCCAACATCTGAAGCTGGAAATGTCAAGTGGTTTGTGGCCTGGTTCAAGATTCACTCCTGTGCACTCATGGCTGGTGACAGACCCATGATGCTGGGAGCTCTCTCCTTCAGAGGAGGTTTTCTGTAGCTGTTTACAATGCTAAACAGGTTGGTAGCTCACCTGGTCTTAGGGGACTCAGCAGCCTTAGGAGCTGTGCAGGTTTGCTGTGTGCCAAGGTACTATGATCTGTTGCCACCTGCTCCAAATCCCTTGTAGTCCTGAATTCTTAACAGATATTTTCTGGATCAGACTATCCCTGTTCCAGCTTTGCAGCTTACTGCTTAAGGCAGGAAAAGGGACAGAGAGGGCAAAGGTACAGACAGTCCCCTCCAGGCAGTGACACCCCTCTTGAAGTGTCTCTTCCCTTTGGAAACAGGGCACAGATGGGACTGGTTTGCTTCCCCATGAGCTTTGGCAGCAGCACATTCCTGGAGAGCAGCTTGCCAATGATTACTTTGCAAGGGACAAAATGTTCATCTTTCCTAATTTCCTTCTTTTTGCAGTGGCAGAGTGGGAACACCCCTAGGATGTGTCTGTGGTGGAGTTTTAGCACTGGAGGGTGTTTGTATTGGTGCCAGGGCCTTACCCCTCTCCTACACATTGTCAGGAGACAGCATTTTGGGGAGCATTTCTGGCTGTCCTTGCATTCTGCACCAGAGGGTGCTCAGTTATGTCACATTTCTTCCATGATTTATATTTTTTTGCCTCTATCCACTCTTTTCCCTCTTCCTGATTGTTTAGTTTATTTTTTTGTGTTTTTCTCAAATGGTCCCTGTTTAAATGTTGAGAGGCTGTTTTCATATTAGTGTGTTAATATTTTCAACATCTGTTTATTTTGCTGCAGAATACTCCAAATGACCTGGCAAAAGAAGTAGCTGTGTTTATAAATATAGCCATTACTTTAATTATTCTGAATTTTAACTTACAGCGTATTTTTATGTTACTCAAGAGATTAAAACAGAAAATATTTCAGGCCACACTTAAAGAAATAACTATTATTTTGTTTAATTTTATTACCAGCAAGTCTAGTCTTGGCTCATTTCAAGCTGACTTTTATATTTATCATCAGAGACTTTCAAAACTTCAGCCTCCTTCTTTTCAGGTAATGAGACTCCAACATCCTGGCTTTCACTAAGAATGTAGTAAGATGTTGTTTTTCCCTTTTGAACTTAGGCAATTTTAATTACAGGAGATTTTACAGAGAAGATAGCTCCTCTATTATTTGGATCCAGATTGCTGATCATAATTTCTATGACTTCTATAAAACATTTCCTTTTTCCTAAATCCTTTTCCTAGTGTAGCTTTCACCTCTCAGCTCAGGCTGTTCTGGTGCAGCAAACACTCTCTATGATGATGTGTTGCCAATGCATTTCCCCTCTATCCAAAGTACTCTGGATCCAGCCCTATTTTTGCAGTGGAGTTCAATGACTGAAGAACTAATCAAGCTTCTAAGTGTCTGAATTTATAACAGAACAAAATCCTTTTCAGACTCTTATTCTAGTTCTTTGTGCAATGATACAGCAGTGTCATGTACACTGCAACTCATTTCTGCAATATAGATTCTCAGAGCAGCCACAGGCTTTAACAGAGGAATAATGGGAAAGAGGAAAGAACATTCAACTAAAAGCAGCTCCTTTGTGTTATGTCAATGATACGAATGAATGAATTTTGCATTGTGTATCCATAGATTTATGTTCATAAAAGCCCAATCTTATGTTATATATGAGAACTATCTTTTTGGTTGGGTCTTAGCATAAGCCACGTATCACTTAAGTGTAGAAATGTTTTCAGTTCACCTGTTACTCTCACATTTTGATGGATTTTTTTATTTTTTTTTTGTCTATATGGGAGTAAAAGTGCTATTGCAATGATGGTGTCAGAAAAACAAAAGAGAAGAAATTTGACAGAAACCTTTGAGTTAATGTTATTATGCTGCTGTGTGCCTCTCAATCCCTGACTGCAATAGCAGTATTCTGCTGAGGCCCCAGGTTGTCACTGGCACATTCTTTCTATATCATTCTCTTTTTCATTCTTTGTCATTGATTTTTCCATGCCTAGTAGAAAATAATAGGCATTTCTTTGGCACCTCACCTAGCTGTATCTTTTAAAGGACTTTGTACATGCAAACTCATTTCTCTACTTATTGCCTGAGTCCTTCCCATTTGGACTTGGAGCTGTTTCTCAGAAAAGGCTTTTACAGTAATGAAAACCCTCTCTTTGCACTTTCCATTCAGGTTCTCTCCTATAGACTTGACTTTCTAAGAGACCAATTATTAGCATTCTTTAAAAAATATTCTTGTGAATGGGAGAGCAATAAGAATGTTATTAAAATCTTATAAGGTGAGAAAAATGTGGCCTCCACTGAAAACTGTGCTATTACATTTCACCTGTAGGAGAAAAGGTGGAAATTTTGGTAGTTTCCCACATGATCTCACAAAATTACAGGTTTGAAGGTAGAAGAGTAATGGATTTTATGTTAACTGTTGTCCATGGCCTATTTCTATTTGCTCTGTTTGGGCTTATTTGTCTAAGAAAGTTTTTTGTACCCTGGGCCTTTTGTAGTGATTTGTGAGAGACATTTCAGAAAGGAAAAATTAGTTGGTGGCAGTTAGACTTTTTCTTTTGGGACTATTCTATAGAAAGTCACAATGCTTAGAGTGACCACAGTGATGGTGGTTCTGATATACTTGACACAATTCTGCTCAGTGAGTGAGATCTGACCACATCTGAGACTTCCTTAACAGCAGGTCACAAATAAAGTTACTGAGCTGAAACTAGAGCTGGGATTGTTCTGCAAACAGCCAGGGAAACTATAGGTGCTGGTAAGCCAGCTGGGAACATTATCAGGGACAGAATGTCACCCCATTCCAAACCCATGAATTATTTTACGATGGCAGGAGGTCTGTGGGAGTGTTTATATTTGCTGTCTGACGTCCCCATGTTTCATTTTATTAATTGTGATAGATGGCATGTTTTATTTAGCAGCCCTTGCAGGACAGCTTCCCTTTAGGTAAGGAATTAGTGAGCCAGAGAGCAGTGGCCATTCCTTGTGAGCTGAAGAAAGGGGGGCTTGGGATGAAAGGCTCCACTAAATATTTTCAAGGACTAAAATTTTTTGATACAAGGGAAAATGAGTAGTTTGGAAGAAAGAGCAGGGTTCTATAGGCCATATGTAACATATGAACAGTCAGATTTGAAAAAGTTCCTGCGCCCAGACTGGTAAGTCTTTCACCTGTGTGAGCTGTGGATATATTTCCTACCAGCCGTCTTCTTACCACACAGAATGCTTTTTACAGGAAGGAAAACTGAATTGGGGCACCCAGCCAACTCCACTGTCAGGATCAATATCCTACACACATCCATCTCTCATGGTCTATCTTTGGACCCTCAGGTAGGTACCAAACCCAAGCTCCTCTCATAGAGCCCATAGGCTTTTTATGTCAAAGAACCTTTCAAAAACGTTGCACTGCTTTAGCTCAGGTAGGAGCAAGTCTGTCTGAGAAGGCTTGTGCTCCCAGTAGCCCATGGTCTTCTTCCCCAGCTTCCCACAGGTCAAAATGTCATCATGAAGGGCTATGGTTCTTTTTACAGACCTTCTAAATCAGCTGAGAAGTTGTCTACAAAATATTACATATTTTAAATAGTAAAAACAATCACTGGTTTTTGAAGAAAAAAATGAAATCTGCTGCAACATGAATATGTCCAACTAAATGTGCAACCTCTGCAGTTGTGCATTGTAGGGGAAAAAATAGAATGGAAATTGTGAATTGTTTTGCAAGAGAAATGTCTAATAAGGAGCTCAGTTATGGAAAAAACACATTCCCTTGAACATGTAATAATTATATGACCAAAATATATTAGATGAGCAATAAGGACCCAGGAAAAAATTTAATTACATGGGAAATTACAGTTTCTCTTTTATAGTCATTTTTTAATGCTGAAAAGTCATAGCTTATTCTGTAAGACATGAATCAAGAAATGACAGCTTTAAAATAGGTTTTTAATTAATGTTTTTATTTAAATACAGAATAACATTAACACAGAAACTTTTAGGTTTACAAGGATGCTATTATGACTGGCAGATGTGAAATTTAACACAGACAAACCATATCCTGCAGAGATGGCATTTCATTCCATGGCATTCACCTGATAGCTTGCAATCCTCAGTGTGGAGTTCTTCCAGCAGTATGAAAAACCAGCTCCTGAAACTGAGTGACCAAAAACCCCACACATAAAATCACACCCATGATTTCTCACAGCTCATTTCCCACTCTCTCTACTGTAAAGCCTCAGGGTCTGAAAATGAAACAACTTTCAAGCCTTAAAAGTCAAATTCATTTCACCTTCATTAAATCATAGTAATCAAATTTTTATGGGTGGAGTATGGCAGGGGAGAGTGAGGGAAAATGTACAGAAGTGTGGGGTCAAGTCAGGAGGTCCTACACAGTTCTCCCTTCCTCCCTCTCTTGCAGCTGCTCCTTTTTCAGGCATATTGACAATAGCAGCAGCTGCAATCCTTCACATGCATGAAAAGCTGCAGACTCTCCCTGCAACCAGAAGCTCTTTCTCCAGCCCACTGTGGCCTCTGCTGTGGTCTTTCCTCTCCCCTTGGGTTCCCATCTAGTCATCCTTATCTAGAGACTTGCTTGGTGTTAGCTGCCTGATCAGTTGAACCATTGGTCCTAATACAGAGTCCCTGGAGGCAGGAAGAGCTTTTCCAATGAATTAGAGATTTAAACTCAACGTTGGTCCCTGAAAACAAGCAGAATAATGTGAAGTGCCAAGGTAACTGTAACTGGGAAATCTGGAACTGGTCTTTGACAAAATTGTTGAGATTCACCAGCAGTGTAAGGGCAAATCCAGATTGTCTAAATTAAACTTCAGTAAAGTGCATTAAATGCAGATCTCCTGCAGCAGTAGCATGAAAATTGGACATTTAGAGGATGTATGTCAGAGGTGCTATCAGAAATTAACCCAAATAAGTAGAAGTTGGTCTATAGCTATAAAAATGCAATGTCCTTATAGAAAGTATCATTAGATGAAACTGACTGTAGCCATCACCACAGGGGACAAGTATTGCAAATACTGCAACTAAAATAGAGATACTTTTTATCCCTCTGCAAAAACATGACTTTCAAATAAGGTACAAACTCTGGGAGTTGTCAGAACTATAAATGCTATCTTTGCTACAGAATAAAAATTGCAGCAAAGCCAAACAAAAATTATATGTGCATGACTGATTTTAGAACATTCCCTAGAGGAGACAGTGTTAGATAAGATTTGCAAAGGCTGCAACTGATCCAGAAATTGCATAGAAATAAATTCAGACTATTAGGATGGGAAGAGTTGTACTGGATTATCATTCTAGTTTATTGGGCTGGTGGCTCCTGAACTGTTGCAGAAGATTGTTCTATGAAGAATATATGAATGCAATCAGCTAGAAGTGTAAATAAGCTGTAAGTATTGTTTTATAATAGCAGATGAACATTAAGGAAGCACTGTTAAACATACACCAAAATTCAGGCCAAATGAAGCAAAAATTTTCAAGATGTGATACAGGAAAATTGGCCTCTGGGAACAAAGTAGCTGTAGATTTGTGTTTGTTGGCTGGAAAAAAAGGCTCTTCAACATTTCCTAGACTATTATTCTTGCTTCTCTGAGGTGGCCATGCTTAAAGAAATTACAGGTGATGGTGTATACCCAGTTTGATTTTGTTACACATTTTACTTGACCTGGAAGTATCTGAACACAGCTGTAGGGCACAGGACATGATTTTAAGTGCTTCATAAAGAAGCAGGCTTTTAAATGCATCTTGTCATTTACATATGGCAAATCTTGGGAGGCATGGTGTCTGAATTATAAAATATCCATGAAAACAGTTGTAGAGTCATACACTGATCAGTGTTTAGCCCTTTGATGATAGAAAAATATGAAAAACAGTTTTGTGGGTGCTGCCATGGGACAGCTGTTTCCCTCTAATCACTAACATTACTTTTTAGGTGTTTTGGTCTGGACAATGCACTTGCCAGGCCAGGAACTGATGTTGTTGGTGTTCCATCTAGTTGTGCAAAGGGGTCAGAGATGGAGGATGAGGAAGACAGTGTAATCTCTAAAGCCAAACAATTTGATATACACACTCTGGCACTGTTTGTGGTAAAAGCTTAGAATCTGACACAACAGTATTTCCAGATCTGTGCTTTCTTTGTATACACTCAAGCTGACTTTTCACTGATACCCCGAGACAACTGAAAAAAATGAAAGCTGTTTTCAAGTCTCAACCAAGTGTTGGGTTTAGATTTTAGTTTCCTGAATTTACTTTTTTTCATGTATTTTTTCCTTCTGTCATTTTTAGTGAACACTTAGAGTGTGTGACAAAATCCCTGGTGTCTAAGTTTCAGCTTCACACAGGGTTAGCAGCTAACTTGGACACTTTAAATGACTTACAATAATTTGGAGACATATTGGTGTGTTTTGAGTAACTAAAGATTACATTACAGAATTCTGCAACTGATGGTGTTTATCATCAAGTTACAGATATAAGTAAGAAAAAATTTGTAGTATCAGAGAGGAATTAACTCAAACATTTTGCACCTAAATTATATTCTTTCACAAGCAACACAGAAATATACCTGTAAAGATAAAGAAGAGATACCAAATAATTTCTAAAAATACCTTGCATGCTAAAATGTCAATAAAGTCGATAGCTATTTTTATTGTATCACTAAGGTTTTATTAAAGTTTTTCTACCTGCAAGCTATGAAGAAAGCTATGTTTTTGTATACAAAAAACAGGGTACTGCTGCTTACTCCAGAATCCTCAGCACCAATTGCTCAGTCATGGACCAAAGACTACAAAACTACCAAAGCAGTTACGCATTTCTTAGTTCTTCCCTGACAGCAGTGTTACAGACAGAGTGCAAGGGACCTTCCTCATTGTTGTGCTGTTCTCATCACCTGTGCCTCATTAGAGGAAAAAGGTTCCAGCACTAGGTGCCAATATTTTAAGGCATGTAACAGACCTTTCCCTCTCTGGAAGTAATTCCTGCTCTACTTTCTCTGATACAGCCTGTGGTTCAGAATCCTCTAGAAACTTCAACATCTAGCCTCCAACCTAGCTGGACCCCGTTCATGGTCAGTCCATATATTAATTCTTAGATCTTTTCACAGGTGAAATTTTGGCTGGGTTGGGGTTTTAGATATGATAGAGCTGTTCATATCTACAGCTGGTAGAGACGAGCTTTTTTTTCCTGGGATTTTTATTACATTCCCACCTCAAAGCCTCTGATGTTTTCCTAATTTGTTTTCTCCTTTGTCTTCCTGCATACTTAGGAAATAAAGAGAAAGGTGTTACAACACTTTGATTCCATATATAAGGTGGTCTCATTTTCAGGAATCTTCAGTACTCTGGTAGCTGCTCTTACCTCCAGAGCATGGCAGTATGCCAACACTCACACACTGTTTTTCATTGCAGAACCTTATTGAAGGTTTTAAACCCTGGGCAGGTTCCTGCATGGCCCTGCACCCTTTTCCTTGCCCCACCTGGCATCCTTTACCCCAGGCAGCCTCCTGGTTGCTGGTGCATCCCTATCTTGGCACACCTCCAAAGGGGTGAGGCAGGTGCCTTGGCAGCACTGCTCTGCATCTGTCCATGCATGGGGGCACTCAGGGCTCCATCGTGTCCCAGCAGGTCTGCCAGCTTGGATCATGGCCTGTCCTGACTGCTCAGGGCTCTCTTGAACACAAACTTTGTATGGGCGTGTCTGAATGCTTTAGAATAGCTCATTTGCTTTTCAGGAACAATTTTTTTCCCCCTAATAGTGTTTTTGCAAGATTAAATAAGTGTGAAATGGGCATTTATATGATCCCTGTCTATAAAAGATGTTATCTGCCTGCTGAGCTTCCCTCCCCTGTTTGCTAATGGGAGTTGAGTCCTTCAATTCATGGTGCTAAATTTACTGTAATTAATTATATCTCTGTTCCAGTGCTGTCCTCATAATGGGTAATAATTGTTTGCTCTGCATAAACAGATGTTCCTTCTGTACTGTCACAGGCATGCTTGGCCTGGGATATAAATAAGATCACAGAGGTGACTGAAGACTAAGCCTTATATTGCAGCAAGGAATCAGACCACTACTTTTTATTTTGTTTTTTTAGAAACATCATTATTTTTGTAAGGTTTCATAAACTAAGGAACACAAATTGCAACAGAAGACAATTTCACACATGAGATATTGCCATATGAAGTGTACAATGCTTATATTCAATAGATATTGTAAAAGAAATCTTTACTAAACTATTGCTGTTAGAGATGTTCAGGCGAAGGATAATACTGGGTTGTGGGAAATAGTAAAGGTAAGAACACTTTTAGGGTTTTTTTTCCCCAGGTTTAGGTTTCAGTTGCTTTGTTTTGCTGGGGGCTGAGTGGGGACTGAATTTCTGTACCACTAAAACCTGTATGTTTTAGATATTCAGTATGTTTCTAGATATCTAGGTGTTCAGGACAATTGCAGAATCTCTATCTAAAACCCGTTTCTTAGGATACTATGACAGTATAACAATTACGCTGTTAGTATAATTATAACATCTCCTGTTACTGTTAAAGAAACATAGCAGCATGGCATGCTCCAAAGCTCATGGATCACAGACTCCTGAGGGTGCCCCTGAGAGGCAAATGAAACCCTCCCTGGAGCCATGCAGGGCTACTGATCTCTCCTGGCCAGAGCAAGCCATGGCTACACACACCATTGGAGCTGTATAGGGTGAACAGGCTGTTGCAGACCTGACTTTGTAACACATATTCATGTGTGAAGATAGTGCTTTGTGCATTTTACTCCATATGTAACTTGCTCTGTGTGACCAGGCCCAGTTAGGAGTAAAGATCTCCAGATGTTTTTCCCACCTCAGCTCCCAGTCTGGTAGATCAGCTCATGCATCACTCAACTTGTTTCTTTGATTACAGATCAAAGGCCTCAACCTGACTTCTTGGCAATTGCTGGCAAAAAGTACTGCACAGAACTAGGTGCTCACCTAATTAACATGAAGTATGATAACTGACTTCATGAAATCTACTGGTGAAAAGTAGCATGCCAAACTAGGTACTTAGATAATTAACCTTGCTTCTTCAATCTGTACAAATCAACATAACTGTTTGTATTCTATGTCTTACATCGATTCTCAGTGTTAGAACTTCAGTGTTACAAACAAAACATTGTAAATAGATTCAAAGTCTGTTTCTTTGTCCCTTAACATGAACTACATTTGATTAAATTGAAGGATTTCTGGACTGAAACTTGTGTACCAAAGAGAAGTCTGGAAAACAGTTGTTAACATTTTACAACTGAGTTATGAACTCCTGAAAACATGAGCTTTCCCTGGAGTTTGGCAGGAGACCATACCCTTTTACTAATCTGGCTTGCAGGTGATGCTGGGCTTTATTAAGCTCAAACACTATTTTTTGAAACTTTTGAGCAGTGTAATGTTTGTATCTGTAGCTCTGTAGCTATAGTTCTTGAGATTTAGTTATTCACAGAGACCTCTTTTTCAGTTTTGAAAACGTAACTTTCATTTTTTAAACATGCTGAAAGTAGAATTTCAATGTATTTAGGGGAGAAAATACCATCTTAAAGGAGCTATTGCAAGTATAAATTTGTTTAGCCTCTCAGAGGGTGTTTCAGCAGGTTTGTTAAGTATTTTTCTACATAAAACACTCTACTCTTGCATCTTTTTCTCTCCTGGTTTTTTGGAGAGACTGGGCATGAGCCTGCTGCATTATGGAAACTGAACACTTTGGATATGTTACTGTCCAAAATTTAATCAAATTTTCAACCTGTCCATATGGACATAACCCAAGTTTTTCAGATACACATTTTCCTGTTGGCCAACAGTCCTTAGCAAGAACTAAATAACAAAACTCCTCTTCTGGGAAGAGAGGGGAGGGCACAGAGCATCATTTGGGAGATACTTGGATTAAAAATGTGCTTAAGTGATGTAGGCACCAAGGCACTGGGTGAGCATGAAGTCTGTAGGTTTCCAACATTGATTAATGTGTCACTCAAGGTGTCCTTTGGAGCCCTGAGGCCCCTCTGAGCTGGCTTGTGGGTGAAAGCTGGAGAACATGCTAGAAAAAAATGGTGAAGAGACTGCACTGAAAAGTAACATATTCATGAAAAGTAATGTAATATTATATATTTCTTTTTTAAGGAATATGGAGCTTGGCTATTTTTTCTTGGTCTTCTTACAGCACTGATTAATTAGAAGAATGATGTGCAAGTGGGACACACTCTGAAGAATACACTGTTAAATTTTGTTCCTACCTACCCGTCAGAACCTTTTCTCTTCCTGCTACTGTTCTGTTTTTCTGCAGTTTTGGGGTTTTTTTGAAATTCAGCCTCATTTCAATAAGTTGTTTAGGTTCCATGGCAATTGGAGAAGTGAAATTATGAACCCCTAAGAAAATCAGGTAATCAAGAGGTGGGCACAAATTTAAGTCAAACTTCTTAGCAATCTCTGCAGAGTTGATTTAACTTTACTTAGCATTTAAGAAGTGCTTCATTTACATAAACAAATGTTAAAGTTGGGGTGACAGAGCTCCTAACAAAAATCCCCGAGGCTTCCTGCAAATCTTGCAGCAAAATCAAAGAATATCAGTTTCAACTTTCCAAATATTTTGGATTCCTTAGGAAAAAAATGAAAACTTATTTAGCAGATAATGCTCAACCTTGTTGAAGAGTGTCTGGAAGCTTTATAGCTCCTTTGAAAATACAAGTATCCATTGAAAATATTTAAAGTAAAAGCAAAATTTATCTGTTCTCTTTGAATCCCTTTAGGAAAAAAATACTGATGTACTCATCAAAACAAATGTTTAATAGTGTCATACATTGAATTAAACATCAAAGATTAAACACTTATACAGAAATCATGCTTATTTGTATAGAGGCCCCTAGATGAAGGAGAGAGGGGAGGGCACAGAGCACTCCATGGTGGAGATTGTTCAGATGCAGAGTGGACTGCTCCATGTGCCCCAGTGCCCACACACCCTGCACCAGCTGCCTTTGGCACCCTGGTGGATGAGCAGCACTTCTGCTTCTACTCCTTCATGAGGAGAGATTGTCATTGACATAGGCCTGCAGAACAGACTTTGATAAAGAAATGAAAAGGCAAAACAGATTTTAGACAGTAGAAGATAGAGTAGAAAATTTCTAAGTACGTACAGCGTCACACATTTTCTCTGCCCCAAACTGGCACAGGCATACTTATGAACATTTGCACCTTTTTCTTTTGATGAAATCTTTCACAAGCTCCTTAGGGCACAGAACTTTAATTTCCCCAGATAAAAAGTCACTGATATTGTTAAATACCAAGTAACCTTAAATAACGACGCATGTTTGGGCAGATAATTGAGTACTGATCTGCTTTTTAAAATTACACCATCCTCTAAGGTTTGATTTTAGAAACCATTATGGATAGGGCTATTTTTCTAACTATGAACTTATTGCCAGATACAATTATACTGACAAAACATGCCAAAAGTACAACTAAGGATTACTTATGCTGTATAAGAAAAAGCCCAGTAACAGCATATTGATCGTGTAGTTCACAATCTCAAAAAAGCCCCTTTTTTGAGATTAATCCCCCCTCTAAATATTTTGGGGAAACAAAGCTCAGTGAAGGTATATAAACTTGTACAGTAGGGTGAAAGGGTAACTGACTTTCTGAAGCACACTGTGCTAATCTCAAAAACATAATGTCATTTGTGCAGTGGTGTGGGTGTTACTATTTTTAAGATGGATTGGTGTATTTCACTGTCTTTCTACATCTTTCTTTGTCCTAACAAAAGTTGTGTGATCCTACTATGCAGCTCCATCACAATCTCAGTGAAACATACTCCAAAACTGAAAGATGTAGGAAAGGAAATTAATTTGAAGTGATTTTCTGCGAAAAGCTAATGTTTAAAAAAATAAGATGTTTTGCATTTTTCCCAAACGTCTTGAACAGGACATAAAAAAATTATTTCACTGTTAATTTCAGGCAGATTGTGTGGTTCTTGGGGGATCCTGTGCAGGGCCAGGAGATAGATTTGATGATCCTGATGGGTCCCTTCTAACTCAGTATATTCAATGATTCTATGATTCTGTAAATGTCAAAGTGCATCTAAGGACCAAAATAAATACTCTCTGTCTTGGTGAGAAATAGGTCTTGGTAAAACCCCTGAGGACAGCTGGTTCCCTTCTGTACAGCTGAGGCAGTGATAGCTGTGGGCACTGATTCAAAAGCCACTGGATCTATTATCCTGCAATACAATTATGATTGAACATTTTCCCCCTGTCAATAAGAGGCAGAGAAAAGGAGGATCTCTAAGCAGCTGGAAATTTCCTTAATCCCATTAAGTGAAGCTCCCTGCTTTAGTCAAAAACAATCACATCCCAAATGGGGTTTTATGATACAAAGCATCTCAAAGCTTGTTTGTGGATTTTTTTTTCCCCAATTCCTTCCACTAAAATAAAGCTGAAGCCCAGAGGGAAGCAGGGCAGAGACTGCCCAGCCAGCTGGACAGGAGGCATGGCAGGAAGTCCAGTAAATGCTTCTAAAGTGACTTAAGGTATGTTCCTGAAACACTAATCTCCCCCTTTCATTCAGAAATCCTCACAGGATAAGCTTTGCTGACTTGATGGGGGGAAAAAGAAAACTTTTTCTTCCTGTAAATACTTGAACAGAAAGGAAATTTCATAGGGAAAAATGATTGTCATAAACATCATAAATCTTTAAGGAGCTTAGTAATACGAAATGTCTGGAGTTAAAGAATCTTTTAAAATCACCTTATAGAAGCTAGAGGTCCCAATCCTCAGCCTTCCAGCTCTTAAAGCTACCTTCCCCCTGTCACTGAGAGAAAAATGTGGGAATTATTACCTCCTTGCATCATTGGAAAGAAAAACTAGTGCATGACATTCACATGTCTGGCCACACAGGCACAAAACAATCCTGTAAGTGATCCCTGAGTGCATATAAATCCTGAGCCCATGTTCTGTCAGGACAGGCTATACATTTCATATCTTACCTGCCACCTCTACTCTCACTGTTGGCACGTGCATGGTAGAAACCACCATCTCACTTTTCAAGAGGAATTTATTTTCTAATGGGTTGAAAAATAATAACAATTGGTTTAAAAGTTAGAAATTCAGTTGGAAATAGCATAAGTGAGTGAAATTAACTTTCAAACATAGTTCAAATTGCTTTTCTTCACTCCCCTTCACCTACTTCAACCACTGAAAGCTTTGCACTGGGACCAAATTAACTCGAAATATATTTCTGATCCTGCCAACATGTCCAGACTGGATAGGGATGAATAGTGTCTTTTTCACTTTGGGTAATGACAGAATTTACCACTGCCCGTAAGGTGTCTCTGGCAGGAATAGAAAGGTCAGCTGCAAAGCCTTCTTTTACACTGAAATGTCATCAGTCAGAGTGCTGGGGAAAAAAATGAAGTGAGTTAGGTTCAAGTATTTCCTAAATGCCAAGCTCCACACCTCTGATAGGCCCAGACTGGAAAGATTCATACATATCCATAGAAAGTTATTAAAATATTCCCCTAAAACTCTTCACAAAGTGAGAGATCCCAGATATTTTGATGATGTCGAAGGAAATTCTTCTCATGCAATTGGGGTCTGCTACAGTTTATATTTTTAGAGGATGGACACTGCTGTAGTTGAATGTCACATCTTTTAGAGCCTGTAAAAGGCTGTAGTTTCTCCCTTGTTATTATCAGTTACCTAGGAACTCCAATAAAAAGCATTCCTATTTGCTAAAGTAGATATTTTGCAGAGGACATTCTTAGTTCTGGGGTATTCTTAGCTCTGAGAGGAGATGTTTATTCCTTTGGGTTGATCTCCTGTTCTGACCCAGCTAAATGTGCACTCACATCTCTGAAACAGGGCTTCTCCCACAGTGGACAGGGCTCAGGACACTCAGAATGACTCTCCAGTCTTTCCTTCCAGAGACAAGAGCTGATACTGGCTGGTTTCTACAGGCACCACAGTACTTCCATACATCTGGAAGCAGGAGAAGCAAACTCATGCCTCTGTGTTACATCGTATCCATGGAAATGGTGTCTGAGGAGTAGAGTCTGTTCTGCTTCTGACTTGCTCCAAATAACACAGCAGAAGATTCTTTGTTGAAATTAAAGATACGTCAGATAAATTTCAAAGGTCTGTTCAAGATCTGGTTATAGTTTTGGTCTGGGGTTTTTTTAAAATAATTTGTGTACTTGAAAGGAGAGCAGGCATTAAATTCACAGATGACAACAGGCAGGGAGAAACAGCAAGAGTAATGGAGGACAGGACCAAAACTCAGAATGATCTTGGCAAATTAAAAAGTGTTCTGATAAGAAAAAGAGGGAGGACAGTGAAGACAAGGTCCTTAGTAATCAGGTATAAGCAACTGATAAAATGCAGGATGGAGGATGACTTGCAGGATAGCATTTTGCAGAGAAGAGAGCATGGAGAACCCCAAACAAAACAGAAGTCAGGAAGCTAAAATGTCATCTCCTGAGCTGTATAAACAAAAGCATTGTTTACAAAACATAGGAGTATTTCTTTTCTTATTACACTGTGAGCCTTTGGGTGAAGGATTACATCTGATGCAGGGCAGCATCTCAGAATTGGTGAGTTCTGAATTTAAGAACACTGATACACCTTCCTGGAGCTCCAGGGTGTGCTTTTTCTGCAGATCTCCCCAGCTCCTTTAGGGACACTTTGGTTTTCACTTCTGTCACAACCACATCCAAGTCACATCTCTGTGCTGCCAAAGACAGCTCTGAAGAATGGGCAGGAAAGCAGCTGCAAGTTTCTGTGTTTCAACCTCAGAACCCACATCACCTATTCAAATAAAGAGGAAATATTCAAGCAGGCAATATTTCATATGTTTTTAATATGGCATTTGAGATTTGAGGCTTAAACTTGGGAAATCCCACATTATAAGGGATGTTTGGCAAGTCCAGTTATTTTTAAAAAGATGTGAATGATCTGGAAGGGGTCCAAAGGAGGGCAGTAAGAATGATTAGCTGTGCAGAGGTTGACAGCCAAAAAGAAGGGAAGAATGAGGAGGAAGAAAGACATAAGCTTGGCCATGTAAAAAGTTGCTGCTGCAAAAGGAAGGAAGTAATCTGTTGGCCATGTTCATGTTGTATAGGATAAAAACCTAAAGGCTTTGTGTGTCACTGAGGGAGGTTTAGGTTAGATGTTAGAAAGTGTTTCTGAACAGGCAGAGCAGAGAAGCAGACGAATCACCTTCTCTGGGGATTGACCTGGGACATAGAGTCTGGAAATCTGAGCTGAACTGCAGAGACTGAGTGTAGCCTAAGGCAAAAGAATGGCAAGAGCAACCTTGCAGAGTTCTTCCCAGTACAGGAAGTCTTTCCAGTACTGCTCATAAGTTTCAACAGCAGTAGAAAGAGATAATCAGCTGAGTGGCAATTTTTTTAAGTATCATCTTTAAAAAAAATCATTAGCTCTTCAAGCAACAGGAAAGTTCCCACAGCATGCTTTGGAAAGCATGACATTCCCCTTTAATATTAAATGTTGCTTTCTTGGAAACAGTCTCAGTGAAGTAATAGCACAAAATAAATTACTGCATTCAAGTCAAAGTTAAAGACCAATTTTTGACTTCTGTCATCTGCCTTTCTTTACATATAGGCATCATCTACAGAATCAGAGAGTGCAGTACTGTGCCCTATAACATGGTAAGGAACAGAGGGACCTGGGTACTTTTTTATTGCAGTGTTGACAGTGACATTTTTCTTTAGGTATTACCCTCTCCCTGAATCTTTTGCCATGCATCTAGGCAAGAAAAATAGAGATTTTGCATTAAATGGATAGGTGTGACAACTAACATTAACACTACATCAAAAATATATATATACATATATATATAGGGAGAGAGAGAGAGACTCGTGACTTTCATGTGCCTTAAAGGACTATTTGCTCCATCTGATTATTGGAGTTGTAGTTTATTAGATAAATTTTCTTCAGTCTTTGTAGGGTGAGAAGTTCTATTTGCATGCAAAACCTCATGTATCCATATGGAGGTTCTAGACTCAATTTAACAAAAGTTCATGATGCTAAGATTGTTCATGACTGTAAGAATAATATACACTAATCAAGAAAGAACTGTCATGACTATGGTTAACTTATCATTTTAATTATCCTGTATGAAACAGCTATATTAAATAACTTTACTAATGACTAAGCCTTACAGTACAAGCTGTGGTATGGTTTTTCTTTAAGATATTAATTTTATCCTGAGACTTGATTTTTTTCCTGACATGGGTAATGTTTCTGCACTGACATCTTCATAGTGCAAAATTAACTAGGTCTGGGCAATCAGAATTTATTAATTTCGTTGTAGTTTATTATATTCCCTTTTTAATATTTGAAGTAACATGAAAAATTATTTAAATTTCTCATCCTTCACTACTTTGTTTCCTTTTAAAACAATACATATTTTTCCAGAACCTAATAAAAGCGAAACTGTTCATAAAAGATTATAGTCTTCCATTTTCTATATTCAGTCATGTAAAGGTGATATCATTACCCTGTGGGGACTGTATTTTTTGTTTGCAGTGGCACCCCAGAGATAGTATAAGGATGTATTTACATAACCATTGCCCTTAGAAATGTCACAGTATCAGGTTTAACTTACTGAGCAATAAATTCTTACCAGCTTTCAAATCCAAAAAGGGCAGCATGGGAATTACTCTTTCTATTACATTTTTAAACATGCTTTTCTTTCTAGGTGATAGAAAAATTACAGTGAAGTAGAGAGGAGGGAAAGGAGAAAAATAATCTGACTCACATTGGGTAAATCCAAAAAGGTCATTTCTTGTTTCTGGCCTGCTAGCCCTGGGGCACATTTTTCTTTGTTTCTCTGCCCAGCTTGTACTGGTGCTTTTGAGATGAGGTAACGACTCATCCACCCCCACAATGCTTCTGGTTTTGGGTGAAGATAGGACAAAAAACAAAACTGAATAGGAACCAGTACTGCTGGAAGACATTTTCACCCAAGCCTTCTGGACTTCCCCCTCAATTCTCTTTTCTGACACCAGATTCTCCTGGCGCCAGATGCTTGAGGAAAAGGAACAGTTTGGATCAGCTTTCTTACCTCTTCTCAAGTACTAATTCAATTTTGAACTAATGTCTGGTTTTACCTTCATAACAGGTTTTATGCACAGCCCAAATGAAATTGCTCCTTTAGTTTTGATTGTTCATGCACATAATGTGTCAGTCAGCCTAGGAAGTATGAAATAAGAACTGAGAAAGTATTGCTTGTGATGGCAGAAGTGAGTTGCAAATTAAAAGTGTTAATATGGTCCTGTCACTGCCCAGTTCTGGAGTCATTACATTTAAAATTGTAAACAAAGGCCTATAAATATTCAAAGATACTCTACTCTTAAACTATGCTTTCTACATCCTAATCATCCATCCTATGTAAATGCTTATAACTACAAGCTGCTAATTCCCACTGCAGCAGCAGGCAAATCTGCAGCCCGGCCAGCGGGTGGCAAACGTGTTTCACTGGAAATCTGATCTGTCTCTGCTATGTGGCTCCTAGCCTACAATATTTCCTAACTGCTTTCAGCATGTCACTCCCATCAGAGGTCCTGCTGTAAAGCTTCAGCACTTGTACTGCTCAGAAAGGCAGCTCTAATTCACTCATTTGTGGTCCTGCTCCAAACCTTGTTTCTTCCTTTCTCAGTAGAAGCCCCAGGATCAATACAGTCCATCCCCATGACAAGCATCCAGGCTTCAGGTGCATAATGGCACATATATCCCTAGAAAGAAGCTCTAAAATACCCACAGCAGTGCAAACAGGTCGACTCAGAGATAAAGGCATGCCAGAATCCTGTACCTGAACAGCTGAAGGATGTCCCCAGTGCTTGTCTTCTCCATCTCACCTGCCTGGAAAAAGGAGACTAAAACCAGCTCCTTCTGCCCCTTCTTCACTTCCAGATAGTTGCTGCTGTGACAAAGTCAGTGTGGGAGGGAAAATTGAAAATAACCACGTTGAAAGGATTTCTGGAGCCATTTCATTTTCTTAACCATTTCATTAGGCATCTTCCCACCCTATTTTATTTCTCCTTGCTTCTATTTTATTTAGTATATGCAAACAACAAAAGCTAAAGGACTCTGTTTTCATTGAATTAAAATACGGGGTGAGGATAAGGAAGTTTAGAAGTTTGCTGAAACTCTAGGGGGAAAAAAAAAACCAAACAAAATAGAAAACACAACTTTTCTTCGTTTATAAGACATATATTTAGTATTTCTCGTTTCTTAGTGTTCTAATGTTCTGATATATTAAAAACTCAGTCATGTCCAAGACTGTTACTAGTCTGCTCTGTAATAAAAATGGTTTAACAGCTGGTTACTGTCATCGGGCAGCTGTATCAAGTGACAGTGCACCACCACCATCTACTGATCAATTGGCTGTACTGCCAAGAGAGAAAGGCCCCCACCTGGACCAATTTGGATTTGCAGATTTTAATCCACAAGTTTAAATTCTTGTACTGAGCCAGTTTGTCACACGTTGCACATGCCTGACAAGGAGACCAAAGACAGCTAAATTTAGAAATCTAGAAGGATCGTGAAACTCAAAAATTTCAGGGAGCAACTATTTAGGAGGTTTGGGTAATGCTGATCTGCTGCTGGAAAAACTGCAGATATAGATTATTTGAACAACGTTTTGCTCTGACTTACAAAACACGTAAAACTGGTGACCTGATGGTAGGCAACACTGATTCATGTTGCAGTGAAAGGATAAAATACTGCCTTTTCTTCCTGCACTTTCACTCATGCTAATGAAAATCATCACCAATATTGTGTAAATTATCTTTGACAACTCTCCCAAGGTATTCAGCTGCCTATGTCCATTCAAAGAGCTCAATAATGTAACACATTGCATAGGGCACACACTTGGTTCTTCATGCAAAGCTTTAAACATATTTGTTCAGAGGAGTCAAGCTGTCGTTTCTCAGTATGTCCTCTTGAATTTGACTGCATAAAATAAAGATTATTTCATTTTTGTAATTACAAAAGGGATAAATTGATATCAAATTTCGTAGCTTTAAAGGGATTCTTTTGGTTCATATTCCTTATAATATAAGTTGTTATTTTCCTAATCTTTCAAGGTTATGTTCTTAGACCATCTACTCTCTTTTTACACTTTTTTTAAGAGGCTGCATAGAATCTTTCTCTGCCCCTTTAGAAAAAAGATTTTTTTTTTCTTTTACTGGAAAAGTTATGGATATTGAAAATGTTATCTCTCAGTCTTTCTTATGCTATTGAATCCTTTTGTTCTGATACTTCTGTAAATCAATGTGAATGAGGATTAGCCCAGGAGAGTCCAAGCTGCCTAGAAGTGGGAGACCCTTAAAAAGAATCCTGCTGGGTAGCTTGTGCAGTATCTACATTCAGCAAAGGGATATATCAAAAATACCCAGTCAGAGCACAGGATTTCACATCTTTTCCATCTTAGTGTAAATGTCAGTGCATTGTGAATGAAGACACAGACTGATGCTCAGAGCCATCCTTTCCACTTCAAGTCTACTGCCTTTTGTTAAAGTGTTCCATATGGCTACCTCTTCAATCCACTTATCATCTTTTGTCTGTGTTGGCAGAGTTGTGCTGACTTACAGCAGTAGATAATAATTCATTATGCTCTGTACTGGTGTTACCTCTGTGTTTCACTGCACTCTGTCTGTGCTCAAACTTAGATGCTCTAACATCAGTGTTTGAGGACAGTCGCCTCTGATTTACTGCTGAGAATGCCATGAACACCTCGACACAATAAATAGAGTGAGAGTAACAACTTACTCCCCCTGAACAAGAAATCAGACACTAGGTAATGATCTCGTGGGCTGTCTTGTCTTTGACTGCAATCAAGGGAATTTACAGGTGTTCAGCTGGCCACAGGAGGGCTCTCATATTGTTCCCTAGATTCAGTAAGGAATACAGTGTGAGCAAAGACCACATAATTCAGATCATACAAAGTCTCTCTTTTCCTGGATTATTCAGAGTTTATGAAAAATGAAGTTTTTTATAGTTCTTAAACAAAGCCTTTCCATCAGAGTTAACACCAGCTGGGACCATTAGATCGTATTACAGAATATGAAACCATTGTTTCCAACATTTTCGTAGCTGTAATTCCCTGCAACCACCTTCTCCACTTTCCCAGTCCCTAGACTTCATCTTTATCTAGTCCTTTCCACTTCTGTTTTACTCCTTGTACATTCCCTCATTTTAATCTCTCTTAATGGCAATAGCAGGGAGGTCATGCTAATTATCCCAGCAGGATTTGCTAGCCTGGACTCCAGTCACGGCCATGCTTGGCCTCTAATGTTATTATTCTCAAGCACACCTTAGTGACTGAAAACTAAGAACATGAGCTGTAAGATTGTACCAATGTGCTTTTGTTTTGTCAAGCTGTTTTTGATGAATGTGTGGTATTTGTGTGCCTTTATACAGTACAGTAATTTTCAAAGAATTATACTAACTCCAGAGATTTTAAACTAAACAAAGAATAAAAGTCTTTTACTCAGTTAATACTTTCCTTGTATGTTTATATATATACATTTGCCTACCATGCACAGTTATAGTTTATGCCTATATGTATGTATTTATGTCTTGATATATAGCTACAATTCATTTTACAATATGTACAGAAAGATTGAAAAAGGACAATTTTTCATGGTGACATTGCAAACACATAAAGAAATGCTTTTCATGGAAAGGAAATCCAAGAAAAGCATGCTTAAATTTTACAACTTCTGTCTTGGTCCTACTGGATTTCCATTTTCAATAGTTTGTGTGTATCCACATGCATATACATGCATGCATGGTTAAGACTTACATTTGAAGAGTTTGTTTCTTACAGTGAACATTTCATTAGTGTTCATTAGTCTGAGTCCTTCATTTTAATAGGAATTGTGTGTCTAAACATCCCTGTGAACACTGTGCCTGATGGAGGTACCGAAGTCCTTCAACACAAAGCAAGCACATCTCAAAAGCAGGCTGGCATGTGCTAGGCCAGTCTGAAGCAGAGGCAGACAAATTCAGTGTACATTTGGATAGATTCACTTCTGGGACTAGTCTGAGTCACCCTCATGCTGAAATAATGTCCCTTCAACCAGGCCAAATGCAGGGCTTCCTGAGCATCTCTGCAAGCATGTGATCCACTTAGGGGCCTGATTATTTTTCTTGAGTCAAACCCATTCATTTGTGTCTCCATTTTCTCAAGTTTCATAAAATCACAGCACCATAAGATACATGTAATGAGTTCACCTCTCATTTTCTGGGTTTCCAAGAAAAGCTATGTTCATTGTGCTCTGGAGAACACATTGCAATGAAAGTCTTTATTTGCATAAATTTTTTCAGTTGAAAGCAGAAACTGCCATCATCTCAGTTTTTGTGGCACAGTACTTCAGTACTCCATTTGATGGCCATGCCACCTTTGTCAATAAGTGATCTCAATCTATTTTCCCAGTTCCTGTCTCCCGTATTCCCTTTCAGAGTACAAGAGTTATAAGAGAAACAGCATAGTCCTTGCATCCTTGAGCCTTGCATTACGGGGATAGCCTGGCTTTTTTTTTTTTTAATCTATGGACATTATTTCACAATTCCACACTCAGCAGACCCATAAGTTTCTTCCATTTTGGGGGGAAAACCCATCACATTTTTAGATCTCTTATTAGTCTCTACCCTGTCTACCCAACATATGGCCACAAACGCTGTTGCCTTAATTTTCTCTGTGCTGGATGCAGGAGCTGGTAACTTCTTTTTCCTCTCCCTCTCCCTCTCCTTTCCCTTTCCCTTTCCCTTTCCCTTTCCCTTTCCCTTTCCCTTTCCCTTTCCCTTTCCCTTTCCCTTT